>KZ308397.1:0-85930 GCA_000376725.2 Ladona fulva
CTAAAATCACCCTAAGAGAATATTAATAATAACTATTGAAGCATATTCATGATGTAATAAAATGCCTTAATAGGGTATCCCACGAAAGAAAAGAGGATAGGGTTTGCAAGAAAAATTATTAATTAGTCAACGTAATTTACGTACACACATACGGTTGAATGTATCCATTTAAAATAAATATCAGCATCTTCAATAAACTGATACACCAAAAAATAATTCTTCCCGAAAATCTATCTTAAATTCCAAATTTTTATTCGTTTTATGAGCTTCGTAATTTTTTGTCCATCTGCCAAACACGATAAATACGGTATGTATAAACCTCCCGGAAGAGGATAAAACTCTTGCAATGATTTTGCAAATATATGCAAGATTAACTATGGCTAGCGAGAAAAATGTGTATATAGATGCAAACTACAGCAAAGATAGTATCAACCGTTACTGAAATTTCACATTTTTACAAAGATGTAAATAATATCTTTCTCAAATTTCATCAAAATAAAAGCTTTTCAAACATCGCGATTCATTACTTGTCTCTAAATATGATTTTCGCTCATCAAATTAACATTAATGATCTTTGATACAAGAATAATTACTAAATTTTCGCGAAATTAATCTGTCAATTTCCCGTTGATTATTATAAATAAAGCCTGAGAAATGTTTCTACTTCCTCCAGACGAGGCTCAAGGCGAAGTCGAAAAGGCTTAGCTACATCCGTCAAAATCTGAGGTCCCTGATGTCTTCCACGGCAAGAAAAGATTTTCGCCTTCCCACACCACAGGGGCATTAACCTTTTATTCCATAGGGGCGAACGAAAAGAAATCCATCGATGATAAATCTAAAGACCGCTGAGATAACGTCACTCTCCTTATCCAATCCATCCAAAGCTGACACAAGCAATTACGAAACGGTCACGTGACGTGTGTCGGAGAAATGTCAATTCGGCACCGCATACATTTGACACATGGTATGGGGAAACCCACTTAGATTAATATTTGAAGGGTTTTCTAAGGAAATTGGAGTAATGAGCATCTCAACGTCAATGGAATAATTAGCAGGCTGCCAATCATATCAATCCAAACATCATTCCACATCTGTGCAGAAATCTGGTGGTAGGTGTATGATTAGGGTTGACATTTACCCAATCCTCAAAACCAACGGGTGCGTGATAGGCTAGGTCTTGAGCTGAGACTAGAGTAATTCCTAATTAGTTTACAGTGCTCAACGATATTTCGGTTATAACTGATTGATTCAGATCCATATATATACGGTGGAATACATTTTCCTACATATTACAACGACTTCCACAAGTTTCAAGGCTATTTCCTCATAATAGAGCTACGAGTGGAATATTCCAATTAATTTATTTTCGTTCGTATTAATGTAATTCTATTCCAATACATATAATACAATATTCGTATTTATGTCCTATTTCACAACATACATCAGCCAGAGAAATAAGAATATTAAGGAGCGAATTAGATTTTAAGGTAATCACTTCTGGGTCAGTCAAATGTAAATAATAATAATAAATTGTCTTTATTCGGGCGAGATAGCGACTAAAAGTCTCCTCTTCCATGTAACCCATCGTCATATCTGATACGTTTATTTAAGAAGACAGAAAATAGATATCAGAAAAGAAAAATGATAAGAAATGTGGATATAAAAAACATAAGAGATTCTTAGGGGAAAAAATTATCCACTGCAGGAAAACACTCATTAGGAAGGAGGGTGTGTGAAAATAATCTGGTGTATCTTGAGATTTATCGTCATTTACATTAATATCCATGATATGGGCGGCGTTAAACTGTCGTCGGAATCCGATTCTCCATAGGAAACATCGAAATCCTTTTTTTGGCAAGTCATTTTTGTTGCTCTAAAAGTTGCGAGAAAAAAAGGGGAAAATGGTAAACTAATTTCTAAGATTCGCAATAAAAAAAGTGTAATTGAAAATAAGATGCTATTTAGCAATGATGAGAGTAATAGTAGATTTCTAAATAGTAGAGAAAGTGTCGTTTTACATATAATGTAATATTTGTTTTCATAGAGCAATTAATTAAAAACGATAAATCTACTTTTGCTAATTATCACTTATTACGGACCTATTTCAAAATATGCATACAAAGATTGAGTCGAAAGCAGAAAAATGACGTGGGAAATTATTGAAAATTGATACTAATTTATAAATACCGTTCTTACATCTCGACATAAATCTCAAAATTTACCTCCGAGTATATTCAATTAATGTGTTAATTCAAAGAATCCTTTCAGTGACGGAAATTAATTTTAGACAACTTAATTAATTAAATATATATAATACATTTGACATGAAGACCCCCAAATAAGCAAAGGAATCTTTTGCGGAAAAGTGAGATGGAGAAGGTATTTCTTTCGTCATCAATATTTTGTAATTAACTCTGACATTTGACTTGAAAACAAAGATGTGCTGATTCGCTCTCATCGCTTTCTAATTTTAGAATGAGATTAACGAGAACTTTCCTTTGTTTTCCATATCTTAAGAGGAAGCAAAAATTTGATGCCATAATTCACAGTAAGATTGAACATAAAACTGCCATAAAGCTACCTTTGAAGATATCGTGCTCCTCCCTTTCCAAAAATCATGGATGAATCAGTAATCACGAAGCATTTCTAAAATAGCACCTATGTTTCCTTTAATAAAACGCTTCACAAATGTACATTAAATCTGGCAGTAATACCAATTAAACAATGAACAACATAATCTTCTAAGCTACCTTTTAGCATTTCTTAAAAAATCTATTTACTCAATTCTTTCCATTACATGGGAAAAAAATCCATGTTTAACCTGAACCTATTACATATGTCTTAAAAAGGGAAATTGTAAATAAATATCGAATGAAGGCAAGCTAATGTAAATGTTGATGAAGGAAAAAAGTCTTAAGCGCTTAAATTTACCAGCAGTGGTGGAGCAGTAAGCACGCTATCGCTCCAGCCCAAAGATCACTGGTTTGAGTCCCGGCTATTCGGATTTTTTGGTCAGGGAATAAATAAATGAAGTAAGCCATGACTGTTGTCATGATTTAACAGTATTTTTGCAATCGATGAACACACGGTGTGTCTGATTTTGTTCGACAGAATGTTCTCTTTCGAGAATTTCACATTTTATTGACTTCTATCTGATATAAGTGCTAGTTTTTGCTTTCTTATTTTCTCATTTTGGACGCATCACCAGCTCTGAGTGACGGCGCAGGTTTACTTCCGTTAGTTACAGGGTATTCTATATATTGCACATTACCATTACTTCATACAGTTTGGCTCATTATCAGATAAACTCTCAAGGTGTGCATACGCTATGAACGGGATACTATTATTATCTTTTATATAATTCCACCAATTCGTAATGTACGATGACTGCAATTAGCGCTATTGCGTCCTGAAATGAGCAGAAACTTACATACAAGAATTGAAGTCAAGAAGTAAGGAGAATAGGTACATTTAAATGAAACCGTTAAGTTATTACGTACGGTAGGAGGCGCCTTACAGTATCGCATACAGCCCTCTTCTAACCCACTTAAGCAACTATTCTGTCGAGAACATTTGATCCATTAATTACGTCGTTCGCGTCGCAATTCACATCCACTAAAACACGTGGCGATTTTCAAATGCTAAGCAGACGACATCCGCAAGGAGCAGCGACAAAGCAAGAATAATAAGGCCGAGGAAAACAATAAGTCGTGCTTTACTCCGTGAGATCGCTCCGCACTTCAGAGCCGCCATTACCATAAAGGAAGCGGATAATAAGTCTAACTCGCTATATGTTATCCCCTCGGCGTAAACCATTTCGAGCGAAAATTGCCCTCTCTCCTTAAATCCCCTCCATTTCCACCCTCTAGACACCACTAACAGGTCCCGTTCTGTCTTTCCTAGGGAAGAGAGAAGGAAAGCGTTGACCGAATAATGTTTCTCCACCGCCTAAAACCTCATTCTGCTTTCCCCATTCGAAAGGAGTTGTCACCAAGACAAAGCGGCGGTGAATCGTTGAACTTTTCCCTCTTCCTTTTCATTCCCGGAGAAAAAACAAGCCGTTATTCACTCGCTGGACTCTTCCCCTAAAATAATACAGCGGTCCCTCCAGCCAAGGACGGACAGAGGGTATGATGGAGACGAAGTTTTCTCCGATGAATGGCTTCCGAGAAGAGATTTAATTCCCGGAAAATTGCTCCAGAAACTAGATTTCCGCGTCTATTTCAACCATCGGAAATCGAAAGGCTGAAAATTATTTCAGCGGATATTGTTTAAACCAACAGAGATGTAAAGGACGAATTTGTTCAATGCCGCTGGGGCCCTTTGAGGCCGTGGGTGAATAGCATTTCACTGCCCTTCGCTTTGAAGCAAAAATAACAGAAATTTTGCGATGAATCTGCGTTTAAAGGATTAAGCAACGTTAAATTTAACGCATGAAATTCTGAACTGTATACGCACGTTTTTATATCACATCTGAATCACCACCACATCCTCACATATATTCTTAAATAGTGATAAGATCTTCCGGAGCAGGCAAATTCTTGCCTGTAAAAGGCATAAGCGGATTTATTTGCCAAGGGGGAAAATTTGCTGACATGAAAAGTTTCCACGGAGAACACTCGAAACAAATCCAAGCAAAGATATTTTCTTCGTTAAATTTTTACTACATCAGGAGCTCTAATATTACGCATTGTAACACATGGAAAAATAATTTCTGTACATATTTTTCTAAGAAAATAAATGTACCATTTATTATTTTTCTTATCATTTGCGCAAAAGAATCCATTAAAAATTTTACATATGACATAAAGATTGGCATAGTTACGGGCTTTAGAATTCAGCACCGCTTCAAACCTTGGCTAAATCTGATATTGGAAAAAGAAGATAGGAAAATAAATTACTACAACGGTGTATAGGGAGAATGTGAATGATTTCAGGGGGAAAGACTGACGAAAAGCTGGACGATTAAGATGCTGAAAAGATATGCGTAGCTTAAAAAATGTATGAAAATGCATTAAAAAATACGTCTGCGGGAAAGATTTATCTAAGGATGAGGAAGTATGTAGAAGCATGGTGAATAAGCGAGAAAAATAACTACCTTGCACCCAAATCATAGCGTAAGCGATATTCATGTAAATAAGAACACCATGATCATAAAGGAATTCAGAATTCCATTCTGCACTCCTACGTACAAAGAGAAATTCAACGTAAATGTTATCGCATAGTACAACGTTATTACCGAATTACTTCGTCTTCACAGCATGAAGTGTTTCGAGGTTGATAATGCTATATAAAATCGATTCGCTCGATTACAAACTCCTTATAATAGTAGGAACTATGCATAATTTCAGAAAAATTCCAAGAAACTGTTCAGAATAAAAAATTCTAACAGCTGCAACCAAGCTTCTGGCATTAATTCAATGAATTCCAGTAGAAGGACATCTTCGTGACGCAATACAAGACGAATTGCGCTCCAATTATTTGCTGGCCTTCCATTAAAAAACGGAAATTACGCACAACGTATTTCTGCAAAATTCCTTGATTGCCGACTCCAGATATGAATTTCTCCGATGCCATTTCCTAAGTTGGTATCCCTGCCGGAAGTGTCTTTTGTTTTCCCTCCACCATCTTGCTTTTACGATACGCACCGCCTCTGAATTTCCTTTCTCGAATAACCTGCCCTCTCTCCATCGCATACGAACATTTGCCATAAGGCCTCCTTAGAGTTTCCCACGACGTATTCCTCCCACGCTTCTCAACCCGTTCCTAAAACAATTCACTTCCGCGCCCCGCCCGAATGAATGCGAGCTTGTTCGCGACGCGGAAGATTCCGAATATATCTTCCCCGTAGAAACAGAGGGCGCTCGAAATTTCTCCGGGATTGAACAGCGCCAATCGCGTACTCGCTGCTGCATTAAGATGGGAGGCTGGGATGCGAAATTTTCCTCGTAAAATCATACGCTTGCGTAACCCGGCGATTATATCACTTCGCGTCCTTTGGCGACGGAGTGGCGGAATGCGTTAACGTGAGGCACCTAGATGGGCACATGACGCATATTACGCTCTACAACTACGTTATTCGGCTCTTATGAAGGAAAAGGCACTTCCCGTACTCACGAGCGCATGTTATTTTTGGCTCGCGTGTTATATCCTCGGCAGAAAATGGATTTCGTTGAATGCAGAAATGAATTACGAAAAGCAAAATAATGAACTTATTTGTGCGAGTTATAAAGGATTTCTTTCTTCTTCTCGCACAAATGACGGAGTATAGAAACGTAATTAGGCAAGAAAACAACGTTCAAGAGTATTTCCAGCCTCCCCGTTATATCTAGAATGTGCATTATGAACTTCACAATTTCGTTTGCAATTACTCACAGTTACATAAAAGGAAGAATTTACATTTTTTTAATTCCACTAATTCAAATATATCAAAGAAATAAAGATTTCCTAAATAAGATACTTGCTTCAAACTCTCTTGGAGTGGCATGATCTATCGGATAGTTTGAATAAAAATGAAGAGATTTTATATTTGTTATAATATATCATATCGCATTGAAAAGGGAGCAAAGGCAATGGAGCAACTTCAATATACGTATATTCAAATTAGGAACGATAAAAGTAAAACAAAGATCCTGCTACATAATGGAGAAAACTGAAATTTTATTTTTTCCTCTTAAATGTTGAATGAACTTCATATTATTGTATTATTTGAATCTAATATCTCGGCCTTGACTTCGTAGTAGATCTCTATTATAAAAGATAACAAAAAAACGTTAACCGCAATGTTTTATTCCAAGTCTATAATTTCGACCTTTTATATCATCACCTGATCGAAACCATGGTCGTGGAATAAAATATTGTGGTAAAGGTATGTGTTTTCTCGTTATTCATTACTTAAAGCATTATTATATATGGTAAATATCTTATCTTTCAATTTGTATCCGAACATTTGAATATTACACTAACAAAACTATTAAATAAGTACATGACATTCTTGTCTCTTCAGTCCACTCGGCGGCAACACTTAGTAGATTATAAATAAGTTTCACAGAATTTCACCAGCAGAAAACTGACTTATTAAGATCGCATTTGCATCTAAAGCTGAAATCATGCCCTTAGGAATGTAATACCAGTAATCATCAGACAAGCGCGCCCTCACAATATCTCTCCAAGAAGTGTATCGGAAAAAGTCTCCAAGAACACAGCCAAAGGTGGAACCACCAGGAATATATAATTTGATCCCGTTTGTGATGGAAAACCACAGTCAAAAACTCAACGAGGACAAAAGGGGAACGAAGCTGCTTACGGGATCGGAAAATGTTCAAAAGAACGCGGAAACTGCAATCATCCCCGAATGCGGGCGATTTAAAATTGGCCACGCTAATGCTTCGGAGCGCGTGGATAGAGAAAGAGGGAAGTAGGCGACAAAAAAGAAAAGTGGAGAAAATGGACATTCCTTGTTCGGGAGCGGGCGCGGAGAAACGGCGTCGAAACGAGAAGGGTAATTACGCGCAACTAACGTCTCCTGAATGGAGTAGATAGAGAAGGAGAATGCGAAATGACGTAGTGCCTTCCGAACGATTTTTTCCGTCTCCTCTGTCTTTGATCCGCTCAAATGAACCGAGCGCCCCCTCCGTGCCTCCTTTAGTCTTCCACCATTAACCTCGCTCCCCAGAAAGAGAGCACGCAAGAGATAAAGACGTAGACGGGAGGGTCTCAGCCTCTTGAACCCATCGTTTTACTGTCCTTCAACCTCCTCTTCTCTTCTTAACTCCCCCTCCCTCGCCAATCCAATCTCAATTCTCCTAAAAATAGAATCTCGATTTTTCCGCGTAATTCGTTCGCTTCCTTTCCCTCCGTCACTCCTCCATCTATTCTTTGTGGCCACCGTACGAATGTCTGCTACGTCTCAAATCTGTCATTGCACTGTTCAATTCGAGCACCGCTATCCGTTCAACCGTCTATATCTCTAACAAGGTACTTTTCCGCTGAGCAAATCTCAGTGGTATAATCTAGGAAGAAATTCCTTTGTCTGTGAGGTAAAAGAGCTTGCGCGTGAGAAACCGAACGCTATCATTGTAAATGTGCCTCTGGCCAGAACCTCAGTTTTATGTGTGTCAATAAATGGTTGACTTGAGTGCCAAGTTGATGTTTTACTCAGAAATCAAGGCCTCAAGAAAGGATGGGCTACATCTACTTCCGTACATACCTTGGCCCTAAGCGTATTTTTCGAGGTTAAATCAGAAATAAATGGCTTTTCACGCGCATATATAATAAATTATAGATAATAGATACATTGAAGCGGCCATAAAAGATAAATAATAATTTAGATGATTAGAAATTTCCGTTTTACTCAAATGTTCATATCATTTCTGGTAATAAATGCTGTTTTTCTGGTTATTGTAAACACTGTTCAATCATGAAATTGCTCCGTTAATGGATTGCATTCATTGCATCATACCGCATGGAAAAACGTCTCTAATACTACTGTATGAAAGAGGAAAAGAATGCCAAGTTTGCTGAGAACACTTACTCCCACTCACGTTCTGAATCCTATTTTTACCGGTGATCGGTGCATCAAAAATAAAAAACTGAAAAAAAACTAAAAATATGTAAAATCGCCTCATTCAAAACTTTGCGAAACGGAATACCTCGAATTTCTTTTATAAACCTTATAGCTCAGAATTGCTCCATATTCAACCTCCAATAAATAACAGCACCAACGAGAACTCACCAATAAACCCATCCACTTAGAACAGCACGAATCATACGAGACGAATCAGACCATCACCCAAATAACCTAACCATCTTAGTTTAGAGAACATTTTATCAAAAGTTCGTTTTCTCGAATGCGAGTTAATCATGTGCAAAAAAGTAGACTGAGATATCTAGCCGATCTAATTCTTGAGACCCTAAAGCGAATGTTTTCACTGAATAACGCAATCACATCTTTCCCGCTTCTACATCCACCATACGATGCAACTGAAATGGAAAATTAATAATGCCGAAACGTTAAATCTCAATTCTTCGAGTAAATTCGTTCGTGCGCCCTCTCAAATCACCCTTTCCATCCCTTCACCGATTTCACTTACACACTGTTTGTTCGCATCGCTATATGCGCCCAAAAAATATATCTCACTCAAGCAATTCCCAAAAATCGCCGCTTATTTGATTTTCATTCCGCATCCACGCTAAGGAAATAATTGGCCGGAGAAAAAAGGGTTATCCGCGCTTCATCCATCCCGCACCGTCGTTGTTTACCGATAACCCACTCTTTAACGATTTATCCGACATTCATTTGTTGGAATACGCGCCGAAAAATCCGATTCGGCTTTCATGTTTCGAGAGGTTTTCGGTCACCCGGCGAGCGCTAAGTCCATTTCCCGTTGAAAAATGGAAATTCTGCCCTTTCGCCCGAAAACATTCCCTTCCTAGTCCCTTTCCACTGTAAGCATAACCGAATAATAGGTCTACTTTAGTTACGTTGCAATATTCTCATCGAGATATTATCTCGCTGGGAGAATCCCTACGTATCGTCGACTATATTGGAGCTCCATTCACAACATGTTATAACAAAAGCGAAACGACTGTAAAATGCGATCCATCGATGAGCCGACTTGGTAATTGAATTCCGCTAAGAGCCGAGAATCTATACATCAGTAAAACTGGATTTCGAATCACTCACAATAAATACTACACCGTATTTTTCGTAATTAAAAAACTGAGCGAGGAAATAATGAGCGGATATTTTTAGCGAACATATTTCTCTGATTAAACTCTTTCAATCAGTTCCGTGCATGTTTACTCGCAGAATAAAGTGTAGCACATTCGCAAACATGCTCGCATCCCTCAAAATCGCATCACAAACTTTGTGCGCATCGCTGATAAAAATCTAAGGCTGTGATTAAATTTTAATGGAAAAATTTCCATGGGTTAAGCAAGAGATGATACGTGAACAAGTTTAATCACACTTAAATATGAATTATTAGAGACTTCTGATAAATTTGACTAGAGCTCATATTCTTTTATCTAGGAAATAAAACTGGATTATGATGGAGATGTTATTAGGAAAAAGCCTATTCAATGGGAAATAATCTTCTATAAATTCACATAATTCACCATATAGGTTAACATAACAATTCAATTCTTCCGTATCCCCAAGGTAGGGTTGGAAATAAAAAAAAGTAATTCATTTAAACCACCCAGGGGAGGGTTATTGTTGGAGTCCCTGAAATACACTAACGGTTGGACAGTTGCATTAAAAAACGAAGGCAAAGAAAAAGTGTTGTTACTGAAGAAAATGTAACCTAAAACAGAAAGAATGGTGTTCACGAATATTATAACCGATAATATGGAGAAGAGTGCTCACGAAAAGTAGATTGCACGTGAAGATTACTGAAGATATGACAAAATATAAGGGACGGACTTTCTGGTTTTGTCCAAGAGGCATAAGGAAGTCGGCTAGAAAATCAAGGAAAGAACTGATAGAAAGAATAATGAAGTAAGGCAAACAATAGAACATTACAAACATTACTTCCTTTAAAAAATTAACGAATTTAAATAATGGTATCTTATAAGTCTATTGATGCATTCGGTTTTGTGACCGTGAGCTGTGACCTAACTTATAACCAAAATAACTAAAAGTGATTGCTATATACGAGAAGGTTATGAGAATAACGAAGAATAAAACAAAAAGTAATCCACAAGTAAAATTAACAGTTAAAATTTTACCAAACTATTATTATATCTCAATATAGTCTCAATCTCGCCCTGAATAAAGTCCTTTATTATTATTATTATTATACTGGGCTCAAGATTAGCAAAGTGAACAAGGCGTTCGACTTACCGGGTGGGAGCCTATGACAACATTTACTTTATATTTGCAACATTTACAAGGTTACTAGTGTTTTTTTGTGAATTGAACGATAAATATGAGATGTATAATATGATAACCTTAAAAAGAGTAGAGACAAGTTAGAAACACTTAAAAATTATACGCTGATATTATCAAACTACTTTGTACGGGGTATCTAAACATCCCAACGCACCTACTGCTATCTAAATACCCATAGGAGTTACGCAAGATTAAGCAAATATGGCATAAACTGGAGCATGGGATGAAGCGCTGAAGTTAGAAAGGTCAATGGCCCTTCTTTGTTTGTACATAAATTTACATATCCTACATTATTATGTAAATTTTCACTCATGGTCGATAACTTGCGAATAATATCACCGTATGCGGATTCGATGACTGAAAAATGTCATGGATAGAATTTTGTGAAGTCTTAAAATACGATCACACAAGAATAAATTATCGCCACCATAAACATTAACTTCCATTAAAATAATGGCACAGGTATACGCGATACTACACGATGATTAAGTCGTTAAAATATTTTGATAAACGTAGGAAAAAAACGAGTTTCCCCTGCAACGTAAAACTGCGCGAATTAGGCAAGCAATGAATCCAGTGCTGATGACAACTTCACGCAAGTAAATAACAAACAAGACCGTAATTATCTTCAATCATCGCGGCGAAATGATGTCATCCCATTTTCCGGCAAACAAATTAAAGCCATTTTTCACACTCTGGTATTTGGAAAATCTGGCGGAAAACCTAGTCCAACTGAAACTAACGAAAGGAACAACCTTCATTGCAGAGGATTTTTAATGCACGAAAATCCATACAATTTGTGAGCATGCAAGAGGTTTGCCTGCCTAATTTGATTTTACGGACTTTCTGTCGTTCTTGCGCAAACCAAAGCTTCCGATGTTTCAATTTTAATCTAATCAATGGCATGGAAAACGTAAACCAAGTCCTGTAAACAATGTCACCGTCAGTAAAACAGTAGTGCACGACAAGGAAAATATGGAACAGTAGCCCAGAAAAAGAGGAATAATGGTGAGAAGAAAGTGACAAGCCAGAAATACATTGGCGAGAATTTTGTCCTACTTATCGAATAGGTCAGTCTCTTATAATATAATTGCTCGCTTATAAAAACCGTAACTTCCGCGAAATGCCAAAGCACTCTGATGTGCAACAGGGAAAGGGCAGCGATTATGAATGTAATAAAAAGGGCTGGGAATTTTATGTTAAAACAACCAGGACACTCCGAAATTACGTGTACATGAAATTGTACATGAAAAGCTATTCATTAATAAATCCTAATCAATAATTATTCACCATTAAACTTTACCTATTCTTGGCTTCCCTTCTCTTCTTCCTGATCGTTTTCAATATGGAGATTATTTCTTTTAAGGGGCGCTGAATACGAAAATTCTTATTGAATTCCTTTTATTCTTAAATGTTTATCGTTAACAATCACTGAAATGTTAGTTTATTATTCAAGTTGATATTCAATTGAGCATAACATAAACGCTAAATAATTTGAAATTTTCAGAGCTATCGATTCTCCATGAAGTCGCATTTAATCAGAACCACTTTACAAATACATAAATTAGTCTGTTACAATTCATTAGGTTCATACGCCCTGTTGTTGTACCCCTTGTAATAATATTTTGATAACCTGCCACCGATTACTTTCTGCTGCAATTCATCCACTACCAATATTCTACCAACCATTTTCTTTTCCTCCACATCATTTCAGCAAATAAAAACCTTTTTCGCCCTACTATCTCCAGTATTTCCTTACTTAACCACACTTTGTAAAGGCTGTAACATCTAAATTCTTAACTTTTTCATCTCACGAGGAATGCAAGATCGACTAACACTGTCACGACACGAAGAACAGAAAACGATTCTTTCGCGAAATCCAACTTCGTATTTTATCCTTAAAGGCATTGTATAAATAAAGCCATAATTCCCAGCCCAAGGCTTCCTGAATCTGGGGTGGATGAGAGGGAAATTTAGGAGACCTCACTCCCTAGAATTCATACTCGGACTAAAGGAAACAGTAACTTGTGGTAAATGTCCCTTTATCGTGCCGGAGGTACTAAGAGAAACAAACATCTTGGAGATAATTATGAAAAGTGGATAAAAATGCGACACGCTATGGTACGGCGGAAAAGAAAAGGTCGTTCACGTTAATCCACGGAGGAATTATGGTATAGGGTGCATTTGGCTTCACTTGCCTCGTGATAAGCTCTAATAAGAACCCTTCATATTTCCCCTTCATCCTTCAGATTACACGAGAGGATGGCTATGCGTTCTGAATTCTCAGATAATTCTAACGGGTTACTGCGGTAGAAACAAATCCCTTCGAGGATGATGCTCAGTTCTAGAAAGAAGACAGTAAAAATTTTAGATGACAATGAACATTCGTGACTTTGAAGTAGAAAAGGAATTTCGATCTAAAAGATTTACATTCTCCTGAGAAAATAAAAGATTCTGATTTTGAATAAAAGATTGAATTCTGATCAAATTATTTGTGTTCATTATTATTTTTTATTCCCAAACGTTGTTGCTCGTATCTTTCCTATGTTTCAATAATTTGTATTATATTTTTCTATGATTATTATTATTACTTCGGACTTTAAATTAATTGTTATTTTCTATTATTATTAGCATTATTTCAGACTTTAAGTTAATAGTAATTTTAACTTGGTTTAAATGGTAAGTGGGATATTATACACCGAATTTCACACAATAAAGACGTTTTTATGCATGCACATAAGTATGTATTTTCGATTGGAATCTCTGGATTAACTAGATTTAGGATAGCTAAGCAGGATTTCAGGATGTTTTATTGCATTGTAACACTACGATAGGGATGTAAATAATTCAAAATGAAAACGAAAATACTAAAAACTATTAGCCATGATTGGGTTCAAAATAATGTAAATTCCTTCGGTTGAAATCAAAGGATAAAAAATCGTTCTTTTCAAATGAATCTTCAGTGATATTTTTTCTAAAAAATATACAATAACTAACTGATGCCGCTGTAATTTTCATCAACCGCTTTGTCAAAACTCATGCATCTTAGATAGACTTTTAACCAGTTATGTAAATCTAATTTCAAATTAAATTAAACGAACTGCGCAACGAATGGCCCTTTTCATTCATTCAAATTTGCGCCCAAAATTTTCTTATTTACCTCTAAAATATTCACACCGAATCGATAAAAGACTGCGATTTAAGGTTGCGCACTGTAGTATCAAAATAAACGAGGAATTAAGTAATAAGGAAAACGAACATTCTTTACCTCAATTTTCTAAGCACAAGGACACTTATAACGCAGGCAATCAAATTGCACTTCCTTTACAGCCATCGCAATAAAACGTAGCCTCCCATATATGCCTACCTACAAAATTCGCAAGCGTCTATCGCAATAAACCCAAAACTGCTGCCTCAGCCTACGCACTTTAACACTTTGCAGACGAGATACTGCCGATAGCATTGGGGAAGGTCAATCATCAGAAGCGTGAGACGTGAGAGAGTGTATGAGACAGATTGGGCAACCATGGAGAAGATAACGCACAACCTTCCCTTATCGTGATCGACAGAACGAACGGAGAGGACGAAGACAGGGGCGATAGGTAAAATGCGTCGCAGACACTCCTGAGAAGAGGCACAGAAGGAAACGGGAAAGGGTGCAAGAGAAGCAACTTCTTGCAAGGGTAATTATAACTGAGAACGAGGGGAATATTCATGCACGTTAGAGTACACGAGAAACTTTACGACGCCGAGGAAGCCTTCCTTTAGACTCCGAAAGGGAGGATTTTTCCTTGCTATTTTCCTTGGTGCTTAAACTGCAGATTCGTAAGTGCTGGAAGAATAGCGGTTGCAGATATGAGGATGACACGAGTAAAAACGAGCCGAGTGATAAGAAAAAAAAGCATTCCGTAAAGACCATGAAGGTACTGTGGTCGAGTAAGGAGATGTCACAGTTATTAATGCTATGCTGCACCTATGTGTTCTACTCATTTGAAGAAAATCTCCTTGAACCTTTGCAAAGAGGCAAATATATTTTCTTAACTGCTAAGGTATATATTTACATACAAACAATTCTCGTTGCATTTACGTCTTCACCGAAGCTTGCCAACTTTAACGTTAAAAACCACTCATTCTGAAATAATCGTAAAGTATTTTTTTCCGAAAATACGTATAATGTAATTAATAATAAGACATAAAATATAAGACCTTTAAAAAATTATTTTATCTTTTATAAAGCAGAATGTATGACGATTGGCCACTCATTCCATATAAAATGAAGACCACAATGTTTTACGTTAAACCGAAAATTTCTTTAATCTTCCTTAGTTTATTACAAGGTATCGCATATTCCAGAGTCTATTTTTTCCGAATATTCGTTCAATACACCGTGCGAAAAAGATTCTATAACGTATTCTGATAACAAGCTCTTAAATGCTACAACATAAAGGTAATTATTAATTATGCTACACGGGATAACACATATACTTTTACTTAATCATTTCCCAGTGCCCACATAAACATCCATTTATTGTACAAGTACAGGAGAGGCGTAAATAGTAAATATATACAAATAGAAACCCCATTCGCTAGGCAGAAAATCCGACTGGCCGGGACTCAAATCCGGAACCTAGGGTTTGAACGCTAGCACGGTAACCACGCTTCTGCTGCGGCTGATACTTAACGGTTAATGTTTTAATATTCTATTACATTTATATACATACATAATGGACCAAAAAAGCCTACAATTACAAGAAAATCACTATTTCAACAACTGATAGGTAGACGTGATTAGTTTGGCGGCCTTCTTCTCGGCAATAGGGACGAGAAAAGGCCGAGATTATCACTGAGGGCATACGAAAAAATAAGATAAAGACGAATGCTGACGTTACCAAATCGTCACGACCATTTGAAACAAAAATTGCTCGAAATTAACGATCATCTGCCACGTGGCCGAGGACACCGCAGCGGGAACTAAGACAGTCTCGCGTGCCCGTAATTCTTCAGAGGAATCTTCCCCCGCAGCTACGCGATAATCTCAAAAGCACACGCCAACGACTTTCTACTTCTTTAAATCTTTCCCCGCATAAATGATGGAAAGAAATCCTGTCCAACCTCATTGCAGCGAATGAAAAAATGGGAAAAATACTCGCAGTTAAGGCATGACATTTACTCGATCTCTCCCGTGCTCCGTGTTCTTTCACAATGGCGGCGCCACAATCGAGCATTTACAATAGATGACAGTCGAAAAGCATCGAGACGGGGGAAAAGATGTCGGCTTACATTTCCCCCGCCGTCATATTCTTTTCCACTGTCCTTCGAACGATTTCTATTTAGGGCCCATCCCCGAGCCATCCTATACAAAGCACCTGGTAGTGTTGTGCATGAAAATTTTTACGTTTTTACGCCCCTTTGATGGCCGATAAAAGCTTTCAAATGCGCATGAGTTTCCCGTCGTTCCATCACATATATCGCTTTGCAGCACCTTCTCTTGTCTCCATCTCTTGCTGTCCCACTAAATTCACCTGAGAGAGTATAGACGGCAGCTTTCATGCCTTTTACATGTCCTAGCCTTGGATCATAATCCATTCTCTTACGCACGAGTCTTTTCCATCCTGCCGTCTTGCGCCTCCTTTTATAGCGGAACTATAT
Source organism: Ladona fulva (assembly GCA_000376725.2). Classification (NCBI taxonomy): domain Eukaryota; kingdom Metazoa; phylum Arthropoda; class Insecta; order Odonata; family Libellulidae; genus Ladona; species Ladona fulva. The sequence goes on from KZ308397.1 coordinate 16,544, forward strand.
ATACGCATGAAAGAGATGACGTCTCCATTTTTTGCTCGTATCTGTTCGAAGTCTCATTTTTGTCCGGCTGTTGGAATTTCTTAGAGAACCATTCCTTATCTCGTATGACTAAAGCAATTGCTACTTTAGTTTAAGTGATGTTGAAATTACAGAAGGCAATTTCCTCGAATTACCATCAAGTTGCATGAGCTACAGTTAAAAGCGATGAAATGAGGTAGTCGTACAACGAAAAGTAGCTCCTCTAGCAAGCTTTAAGGATGTTGTAGGTGTGCCGTATAATATCCCACATGCTTGAAATAATGCATTAAATAAACTGATATTACTGGGAGGCATTTCACTCTATATTCCAATTGCGTTAAAAATATGAACGTGATCATTTTTGATAAAATGTAGAATATTCTACAAAGTGTAAAATAAATCCACCTTTAAAATGGATTTAGGCGAAAAGAAAATGTAATTAATACGATAACATTTAATAAGTTTTGCTGAGAAAGTAATTATTGAACTTTCTAAATAAATCAAAAATTCTAAAAATGGTCTCATATCTGCAATCCAATATTCAGTAAAAGGTACTGCTTTCAAACTCCTTTACTTCTATATAAGTTTTTAGAGCACGTTGAAAATGAGGTATTTTCACTTCGATTCTACGATACTACAAAGTAAATGTAAGTACATAACTTCAAGAGGTGAGTGAGCCTTAATATTAGTATCGTCATTAAAATTTCTAAGAGAGAAGCATGTAAAAGAGAAGATACAACTTGAAGATTTCTGGGAATCACAAAAATATCAAATAACGTAGTGCCTATGAGAGCTCCAACTCTCTGAACTACGAGTAAACTGTAATAAAACTGTCTTAAAAAATCCGGCTGAGAGAATTTTGCCTATTAATTAATTTTTGAAAAAGAGAAATAATTTCCGTAATTATTTAATTAGTACTGCGAAATGAGTTATCCCAGAAACACAAATGTAACTAGGAATAAAACGAAAAAAAAATCCGCCAATTCTTTTTATATCCGCACTACTAGCATTTGTTCAGTTATTTTACCATTAACTAACGCTCTATTTCCAATTTTCAAAGGGAGTTTTTCGTGATTTTCATTTATATTCTGCAAATCTGCCATTTCACGAATCGCTTTTCGTTTTTGATTAAATAGAATGGAGACTAATATTGCTCATTCATAAATAATGATGAGTCACGAAGCTAAATAATGTCAGCACATTTACAGACTGCCTAACTAGAAAGCAAATTATTCTAAATTCTTCAACGTAGTTCACGGCTAAGACCCGTTTACAGCACTTATACAAACATCCTAAGCCAGATGACCACTTACAAATCAAGATAACGCCCTTAGGTTGTTTTACGACCACGAATTACGCCACTAAGAGAATCTCTTTGAGTGCTTCAAGGGTAAAACAACACATATGATTCTCATCGTCGCATCTGAGTTTGTAATAGCTTGCGACGACAGATCTGAATGTTACGACGACGCTATTTTAAAAATAACCTTACGTCAACAGTGGTGCACAAAGGAGCTGTATTTTCATCCGCGGTTTCGCAACGAATTGACCAAACCCTTTAATCTCTCGGGCGTCTACGCACCGGATTCTGTGAGTCAGATACGCCTGTCCGAAAGTTAGGGCGGAAGCGGAACTTCTGAGAAATTCCGGCAGCTGGTCAGTTTCTCAAAGTGCGGTGGAAAGGCGGAAGGGTAGAGCAGTCACACGGAGAATTTCGACGTCTTCGTGCCATGATACCACAATAAGCTGCCCAAGGTTCTCTCAGACCAAAGTTCTCACTCCCTCCCGCATAAACCATCCGCATGTCCGACTTATTACTCTTGGGCCATCATTTATGCTGGGAGGACATGCGGAGGAGGAGGACATCACTTCCGGCAAATTCGCGCTCCGTCTTGCGGTGAAGATGTTACTTGCGGGGTTATATTCGTTACGATTCCCAGTGTCAAGTAAAGAATAATAACGTCCAAGACTAACAATAGATACAGCGGTATATATCCTACCATGAATGCAGCCCTCTTTGAAACTTTTTACTCATTGTCAGTCGTAAAAAAAGAGAGAAGCGGGACTCGAATCCGGATCTCCCATTTGCTAGACGGTTGCTGTAATCATTAAACTATCTTGGCAGACATGATGTTAGGGAAAGTAAATTAGGGGACTGAGAGTGTTTTAAGGAATGAATGGAGGTATGAAATGCTCATTAAGCTGATAGGTGCATTCTCCAGCAACACTTAAAAGCACTTTTTCTAAAGAAACAGCTGCTCAGCCAAACCGTACCCCTACCGCGTAGACTCGTTTGGTATGTATTAATCTGCTCTTCCATCAAAACGCAGAAAATAACAGGCTATGAAGAGATAAGATTTCTGAGGTAACCTACTATTTTTTAGAACTCTCTTAATCATTTTTGTCTGCATATTCGACATAACATCTGTGAATAAGTAACCCTCTCCATACATAAAATTCCTCCGGATGAGTGCGACGTATAAAAACGGCACCAATCACCAAACGAAATTGAAGCGCTGTTATGTAAGCTTTATAAAGAAAAAACTAAAGAGAAGACTTGATGGAAGGGTGCCTGCGAGGGATTTTAAGCCATCATTATTTCATCCTTTCCTTGCTAACCCAACGCCTTCAGGTGATCGCTACCCGTAAAATTGGCGCAGATCAGAGGGTGTAGAAAGGTAAAAAAGCTCGGTTATTGCAAGGGTGAAGGATGGAAATGAGCATATCCCCCCAAACTTAAATATGTGAGAAAGACATACGATCCCTTCATCGACCTCATTTCCGACCAGGTCTTTTCTCGCTTTTTACGAGACGGTTACGTAGTTAATGGCGGGAAAGCTAGAAGGGAAGGCGGTTGGGACGGACATCTTGCGGCTAGAGTACGAACCAAATCATTTGGAAGCCGTGAATGGACCCATGAGACGTGATTCTCCGTGATCGTGAGGATCATCTCACCTGAAAAGATAAGGAGGAAAATAATTATCAGTGTGTCACTAAGATTCACAAGAATACAAATAAATTTGAGATATTTAGTTAGTTAATATTCTATTAAGTGCACGTAACTGCCAACGTGAAAAGATCATTCAAAATATCTTCGAAAAGTCATCATGCCTTTACAGTTCAAACGAGATTGAATGAAAAGAGAATACAACTATATAATTCTAAATGAGTGCCAGTTTTCATTATCATGAACAAAATAATATTAAAATACATTAAATACAAATTCGGTTATAATATTAAAATGTACAGTATTAGATGTAGCAATCTAGCGAGTGAGAGTTTCGTATTTATGAAAACTGATTCACTGATGTACAAGTAAAAACAGAAATATTGAAAATAGACGATTTGATATCCAGTCAAAGTGATATTAAATACTAATGTATTGTATTACAGATTAATTTTCTTATCGTATAAAATTATCTAAGCGCACTCCTTAATAAATGTTATAGAAAGAAAGATCCGTAATCATATTCGTAGAAGATGTATATACAATTTATTGAGCTAAATTTATAATATCAGATCTTACTTACTACTCCTTTTCCACTAAGAAACCACCGACATCTTTCAGAGATGGAGAAGACAATCAACAAGAAGATTTCATCGAGGGAAATACAACTGATAATCCCAAGGAAGAGTGGACTTGAAAAAGACAGACGGGACCGGGGATCGAACCCGGGTCTCCCAATTGCCGGTCGGGTGCTCTGTCCGTTGAGCTATCTCGGCGGAACAATTCTCTAAGCCATTCGGGAGACATTGTGGGCAAGGACGTTGCGAGTTTTTTCAAGCAAACTGAAACACTAGAAAACGGGTAAGGGTGACTTTTCAAGTCTATTCTTCCTTGGGATTTTTCCTGGGTGCGCACCATCTTGCGTAAAATCACCCTTACCCGTTTTCCTCTGTTTACAATTGAAAATATTTCTTCTACGGAAATAGCGAGATAATTCTTTTCCTCTTATTGGAATGCAATAAAGAACGTTCCTATCCTGGAAAAAATTTACCAACACTTCAAAAAAAAAAAAAAAGTCGTATTTGCAGAGAAACAGGTTTTATTTGAACGTTCTGGAGCTCTTTTCCTATCAATATCCAAAACTTTCACTGAAATAACAATAAATCACGCAACCGAACAACTAAACAGAAGTCTTCCATGACATTTTTAAAAATCGAAACGCTGCCAATCCAATTTTTCAATATTTGCGAATAGTGTATTCATAGGTAAGTAAACTGAAGAAATAAATATTCAAATGATGATTTTTAGACTCTCTCCATTTCAAGGAAAATGATGGGATTCGAAAGATATATTGATTAAAAAGATCGTCACAATTTCCCTTAAATTTCCTTGAAAAGTATATCACTTGCACATCCAAATATATCCTTTTCATGAATATAAAAATTTAAACAGTTAACTATCTCTCATTCAGTAAGCAAATTGCTGCTCTCGAGTTTTAATTAGCAGTTTTCTTCTTCCACTTTGCTACGTAGAATATGTTGCCGATCAGTTACGGGTCTTAAGGCAAGGATACTCTCGCCAAATCTTGAGGAAATTAGACGAAAACATATATCCTTGGCAGGGATTGTTCTGCAAAATATTAAATGTGTGCCAATTACAAACAATTAATGGATGTGGGTGCAAAACTTTTTATAATGCTCCTACTATTTTATTGTACGAGGTTAATTACTGAAATAAATTTAGTTAACAATTTCCATTATAGCCTTCGTCATCAGTGAAGGATCTGGTGCTTTCCTGGCGTATTATGTGAATAAATCGTCATCAGTATTTGCTAATCAGTCTACTTTTGGAGGGGTTTTGATCGTCCTTTCGCCTAACTTAAACGAAAATGGTATTAATAAAAAACATCCCTGAATCCTTGCAAATTTAGATGAATGGATTTTTTTCATTTGATATTGTTACAGAAAAGAAAAATAAAATAATTTTTCATCCAGTCTTTCTCAAATCTGTAATAAAATGCAAGCTACTGAGTTATGAATGATGTTGAATAATGACATTCACCCTGGTAACTCCCTATCAAAAGCTATAAAAAGAGTTACAACAGAGTTGGGCTGCACTAAGGTGGACGTTATCCACTCGTAGCACTCACTTCTCATTTGCATTCCTGAAGAAGCAAGGGCAAAATACCTCATTCCTCACGTTGCCTAGAGAGCCTCATTCCTTCTCTCAGGTTTCTGGCAGCTAATGGTGGAGGGTTTGAGGCTCATATCAACTTTCAGGCTGGATACCGTATTCACAGACTTCCTCGCCTCGCTTAAAATAAAGAATCCATTCATTCAAAGCTATCATCAGTAATGGAATGTATTATCCTTGCGTGTTATTTCGCTTTCATTCGAACACCTCCTCACCCACCCGTGCCATCATCCATCATTGAATCTTCCCCAGGGATCACAATCGACAACGAAGGGACTAGAGATTTCTTAACATATTCCTTTATCTGCGATACCGTCGGGGAGAGGGTAAGGGTGAGATGGCAAGAATGTACCCCGAGTTTGGTAGGTATATTCGTAAGGATAGACGGCTGAGAAGGGAACGGGGAGATAAAAGCTTTACGGGTCGAAGGAATTGCGTTCGGTGGATGGATAGTCGGTTCGTATGAGAGGGGTTCGCTGGCAATACGGATGGAGAGAAGTGTATTGCGGAAATGGAGTCGTAAAGCGTAGCGAGTTTACGAGATGGAGGGAAGAAGAGAGGACAGGGCAAAACTATTGGGTGAAGGGAAAGGCGAAAAAGTGCCAGATGGTATAAATGGAAGAAAAGTAATAAATTCGGGGCCATTTTCATATGGAGGGTTATATGACCTGCCGACCAGAAGGGGTGACGATTCGGGGGCGTCTTCGCCTCTCGCGGGGGACGCGAGCGAATAAGGAATCGCGAGAGACGCTATATCGAGGAATGGCAATAAATTCGGCACTTTTTTATGCCTCCGGGGCCTCCCTTTTCGCATTAAGCCATAGATATGTGCGCATCCAACCCTGTCGCTTGGATCCTTGAAGGCATCTCAAATTCGCAAACCGTATTAATATCTTATATCTATAGTGTTCAATATCACGACAGAAAATATGGCATAGAGAATAAAAACATACAATGGATACCTCATTTCAAGAAGTTACTATCCCGTTGAAGCGTAAATGTGCGATCTTCGGTACAGTAAAAACAGTAAGTCAGATTGTAGTTACATCAATGGCTAACGAGAACGTACGATTTTCTGCGATGATCTTTATAATTTCAATCATCGTAATACGGAACTAGATGGGAAAATAGGCGGGATAATGCATGCAAAAGACTTGCGGGTAAGATTGTGAGGAATTGGAGTTTAAAGAATAAAAAGGGTTGAATACGATCGCGCACTATTACGATTCTCTCTTGCTAGAAAACGTTTCTTTTTTTAACCTAGTAATACTAACTTTCATGAAGAATACGTCAATGACCCTTATTAAAACAATACCTGTGACCTATTTTCTTGAAAATCGAAAAGGCATCAATCTAATATAATTCTAAATAAATAAATACATTTTTAAGCCGCCAAATGTTGATCTGAAAACGCTAAAAACGCGAAAACGATGCTGAAACAATGTTTATAGAGTCGTGGTTACCAACACTTACCGTTGTATGAGATTCTCAAAGTACAGACATCATTTTCTAACTGCTTCCGGTACGGGATGTTTACGTAAGTAAGACTTCTTCACAATACTATTTTTTGATCTACATTAAACAAATTACCAATTTTGATACATCAACAAGATACCTGATAATATCAAACTTAGTTTATCGAATAAATAAGAATTTTTGCTACTCCCACTCTTGCAAACGTCCAAACTTAAGTGGAAAGGCCCATTTTATGGTAAGCTATCACAATCGATTCCATAAAACAGTTTTGGTTTATTGTATCCTGTAGCACAGACTGCAAAAAGATCATCCAATGAGAAGAACTGCGAGTGTACAACAACAGTAAAGGCTCTGAAATAGTTCAACTATATGTGTGGAGAAAGTGGAGACAAAATTGAAGTAAACAAGGTTTCACACAAAATATCCCTTATTCATTCATTACCATACTTTTTATGTTATATAGTCAGTTGCGAGGGGATAACTTTATAAGCTATAACCTACTGTATTAAAAATATTACAGAAAACTTTTACGAAGTTATTTTTAACTTAACTACCACCTTGGGTTTATTAACAATTACATTTATACCCACTCTCTCGGGTCGTTCACAGACCCCATTGTGAAACGGGTTGAAACAGCTTGACAAACCCTTTCGCACGGACTACTTCAATTATCGGAAGTTGCGCGACCGGATCAAGGGAGGACGAGGCGTATTAACCCGAGAGATCCTAGATCTGAATCCGATGGAGAGAAATAAAGAGCTGCCAACGTCAATCCCCCTTGACAAATTCTTCTCCCACGTAAGATCTCCGAGCCACCGCATCCGCCTCGAGAGCTTAACTAGCTCACCTATTTAATCAAACCTCTTACAAAAGGCCGCACTCAACTTGAGCTTATGCAGTTGGAACTTCTATAAATAGGGAGGAAGCACCTGCGTCCTCGTGGACTCCTCTCGGACTCTTAGAGTTTGCCCTAATGCTCGGCATGTCCCGAGGATTGATCGAGGGTGTTTCCCTTACTTGATGGGAAGGAGTTTCCAGAGAATGGGAAAAGGAGGATGCGAACGGGGAAATGTGGTCACCTTTCTCACATCTGCATGCAAACGCCAATGTCCCGACCTCTCTATATACTTATGAATGTGTGGGATGTACTCATCCATGAATTTGCTCTGATGAAAATCAATGTCTCCAGAACTTTGCCACTTGCTGACATCGGGGCAGCATTTGTGATTTTATTTGACAATGAAAGTTATAAAGTGAGTATCGGTATTTAATAAATTGAAATTTATAATACTCCGTGTACTAACCATCGTTAAGATTTAAACAAATACGATTACCTATTCATTCCACTCAAATCAGTGCGTAATCATTTCAATCGACAAACCTTTTTCCAATGCGAAATACATAATTATGTTGGGAGAAAAAACGATTTTGCAACAAAATAACTAAAAATAAATTACACGCAAAGCAGGAAGTTAGCAATAGTACCAATCAATTAGGTACTTGAAGTATTGATAAAATACGAATAAAAATGTATTATGAGAGAGAAATTAGCATTCCCAAACATAAAATTGTAAGAAAGATCTATTTTAGGGGAATCAATCTGACAAGTTCTTCTTTTAAATATTTAAAAAATATATGCATACGATTTTGTATTTTCCACAAACATAATCGCAAATTCTCAATGCTATCTTTATGTATTACATTAATTTCTAGAACCATACATAAATATATTATGGACGAACATATTAAGACATATTTCACCTAAATTAAAAGGAAATATAGTAATCACATAACGGTGAAACTTTTCTAGCAAATATCCTCAAGACACAAGCATAAATGCCAATTCAGCATTTTGTTGCTAGATCTAACGAATATTCTTTCTTCTAGCGCCATTTTTTCTCTAGCACTCTATTTAGCATATACAGACTGTTCTTCACCCGTTCGCTCCCCGGCGTTCTCGGCGCACAACATTTTTCACTTATAAATAAATAAAATAGTAGGATAGGTTTGCGTGATAAAAGTCTTAAAGATCATAATGTTTCACTACATAATTTATTATCTTCAGTGATCTAATATTCGTAAAAGCGAATTCAATACATACAATTATTAACTTCTTTATAGCGACATTGTTTATGAGTTAAGCTGCTTTTAAGCTATGATGCATCTAGTGACACTACCAAAAATAAATTGGCATTTCTGAAACGGAGATATAACTCACAGTATCAATTTCATTACAGATTTTTCTACTTCTTTCCTTGCTTCCAAAACGGTTTATCAGCGACATTCAAATAAGAAATTATTGCTGCATACTCCATATACGAGTAATTATATTCGTAATTATGACCAACCCAAAAATGTTTACTGTGGCAACGCATAAGCTACACACAACGTCACCCAAACAAAATAGTGCATGAAATGAACAAATAACTCGCAGTGTTACTTGCATCACATTATTTCGGAAACACAAAAAGAGAAACATTTCCTTATTCTACACAACGCTACATACACTCATCTGTAGATCACCAAGGTTACCGGCGAGGAAAATAATCAGCGGGAAAAAACATTACGTAGTCAGCCGCCTAAAGAAGAGCATCGAGAGACCTCCTTCCGCGAGAGGAAAGAACGGAGATTGTATTCGGGATGGAAAGAAGTTGAGAAATACCGGAGAAGCCCCTTAGTGAAGCCGCATCGTTTCGTTTAAGGTCACGAAGCGGTCGAATAAAGAGAAGAAGTAATTGCATCCGTATATCTCCTCTCCACGAAGGATGAGAGATCCCTGATACGGTCAGCGTAACAAGTGTTCTTTACGACGTCAAAAAGATCCTCCTTCCATTTTTGTGAGAGTTGCGGCGAGACGGACGCGTCATCTGCTTCTTTCGGCAAAATAACTAAAGGAGAAAAAAGATGGAAGTGGAGCATATGCATGCATGTACAAAGGGATCTCAGATTTGGAGCTAGTGTGGGTACCCTTTGTGAAGCTGAGCGGCTTGGGACGAGACTTTCTTCCGAGCGCTTTAAGTGACTTCGGGTGAGGCGGAGAGTGAAAATGAATACATTGCATTAAGGTCGCAATGTTGAGAAGCACATGCGCCACATTAAATTGCCGCTGCGTTGTGAGGGACCCAAATTACGTAACTGAATATCACGCAGCTTACGCAGCCGGACATATATATAACGGCCATCTAATTAAATGAGTTCCATTTTTCTTTTAGTGAGGATGAAATCACGAAAAGCTCCTCATTTCAAAAGTAGGTTACCATGTACAGCGTTTGTTTGCAGTGATTTTTTCTCGTTTCTAGTTACATTATCCGATACATGCGTTGTAAATAAACCTCTATTTTTACTGATCAAATAAATTCTTAACTAATGTTTACTCATGACAAGAGGTAAATAAACCATTGGAATTCTAAAAATATAAAATAATTGAGAAAACAGCTACAGCTTCTACAGTTTCTAGCTTTTAAAGCTACCACAGTTTTAAAGGACAACTGTATATTTTGAAACGTTAATTCTGAAAAGTCGCACGTTGTATGTAAATAGCCGCAGTTTAAAGAGATATTTACAGCGCGAGAATAATTTATTTTATCTCGTTAAAGAAACGTTTACATTTTTATTACTGGTTTAAAATTGTTTGAAGTGTAAATATAACATGCAATACTAATTACTAATGAATATAAATCTGAATAGTATCAGGAACATTATCTTTTTAGAACAAAAAAACATGCATTGAGAAGAAATGCTCTGACGATTCTCGGGACTCAAACAAGACAGGTTTTGAGTCGGAAAACATTATGATAGAGATAATAATGTTGATATTTCTGTTTCGGTAAACGCCCAATTAGGTATCGTCATGGGACTATTACTAAGTGGCTTTTTCATTCCAGGTCACTGATTAAATAAACTGATGAGTTTATTATTTTCCAATGACACGGAATTCATTCGGATGAATTTATTTCGCAGATCATATACTAAGAAAATGGAGATAAAAGTTCAATAGAAGTATGAAATCTTTATATTTCTAACTATTAAGAAAAGCATTAAGTCTAGGCCATTTCGCAACGTAATCACCTTCAATGTATACATTCAATCTCAAAACCAATAATATAAATTTAAACTACAGAGGGTTGAACTATTGAACACAATATTGACTACCGCAACGTATAAGGAATGTTATCATATTGTTAAATCCAAAAATACGTACATCATTATCCTAAATATTGTCTAACGATTTTACGAAGCCTCAGATCTGATGCACATTACCCGTACACAATTGCCATATCGGTCGAAACCATTCATAAAATCATAATTTCAGTGAAATTACGAATTGCTTGTCTTGGCGTACTACGAGGTACATCCGAAAATATTGATAACATATCAACATGGTACGTTGTTTTCTAACATTAGTATAATTCTACTGCAATACCTGGTGAATTGACTACTTTTCATTTGTCTTTCTGAACAAGATAGGGAAAAACTGTACCTGTGTATTATTTTTCATCTTGTTCATTGCCCTGAAAATATGAAAACCACTTACGTATGAGTGATACTATATAATGACATTCATTTGGGTCTCTCCTTATCAAGTGCTATACATAATTTAATTTATAGAGACATTCTTGTGCCCTTGTGTGGACGTTTTTGACTCCATATCTTGCCTAGTAAACCTCATTTCCTAACGAAAGCTATTGGTTGCAAATGGCGGAGTAAATGAGGTTAAAATGGCTTTTGAACAGAATACTTTACAGGAAGACCAATTAAATCCCAATGGAACAGCATTCCACAGAAAGAAAAATTGATCTTTAATTATACCGCAAAATTCTATACATAACCGAAGTCTCTAGGCAAAAAATGATATAATCATAAACTTTAACAGCACAAGGGAAACAGGCGTTCAGTCAAAATGAATTTAATAATCGCCTGCGCTTTCCTTTAGATTTTAACCATTCAGAAAGTAGAAATCCGTTGCACTACAAACTGGATGCGAAAATGCAAAGGAGAAATAGAAGCCTGCATTCAGTCTGAAAGCTCGTGATGCATTTGTTTATCTCATCCTCAAATAACCTTCATTGTAATCACCGTAATATGGATGGACGATCTATTTGTTCGCTCAGAACGGAAGCTAAAAATCGCTCCTGACCACATGGGAAGCCGGTGAATTATTGATGGAAGAGAGCTTTTGCAAAATCGCATGTATTTAAGAGTTCCGAAACGGGATTATACGTGTTGCATTTTTCCGGTAAAAAGGCTCAAAATCGCGATTCAAACAAAGCAATATCGCAAGGAGAACGTCAGTGTTTGTTTAATGGAAAGACGTTGCAAAGGAAAACGGTAACGGAAAACGGCGAAAATGACAGGAAATTGAAATCGGTAACAGCAATGAATAGAAAAGATAAATTGAATAACTGCAAGAGGATTTTTGAAGCGACATTAAGTACGCATCAGTCCCTTCCCAGTCAAACTATTGCTTTTAACGGACCAGATGGAACTGAGTAAACACAAACTTCGTCTCACGTGCATCTCATCTCATTTCAATTACTGAAGTAATTGGTTAATTATATTTTGAAGACTTGACTCAAATTTATAATCAATATTCTTGTATGTTTCTGCTTTTGCCAAGCTCCCATTTTTGTTCTGACCTGTTTTACTGCACCCATTACTTTGAGCCGGTATATTTTTTCTTTTGAGCATATTTAATAAAGGAATGTTTTTATTATTAAGATTAAAAAATAAATAAAAATTACATTTTAACTGAAGTATTTTATCACTATAATATTATTTGAATCTTGGCATTTTTAAATTCTGTTCTATATTATTTTAAAACGAATTTTTTCTATCTGCGGGTGCTTTTCTGCTATTCACTACTCTGAAACTAAAACAAAATCTTTGCTTTTTATTTATTTGTATTCATGTTTCTCTTATTTTATATCTCAGAGTGATACTTCCTGTTTTTATATTTAAATTGTATGTTATTTTTGTACTTTGTGTCCATATTAAGGTTATGGTGTAAGAAAAGACTAACTGTAGTCTCAATCTCGTCCTTAAATAAAGAATAATAATTGTTATTATTTTGATATTATCCCTATTATTATTACATTATTATTATATTTATTTTCGTTCTTCTTGTTAACTTCAAATTCTGTTCGTTTTTCAATTTTTTAGTAATGGATATATGTAAGACGGGACCATTAACATCAATTTCTCTCGTAATGAAGTCGTGCGTATGAGTCGTAAGAGTATTCAAATATCAACATTGTATCAATTAATAGCCAGTATCCACGGACAACAGGAATTAAAAAATCGCGAAATGTAACACAGCGAACATGGTGCGTTCCCAAACCTTTTAACGCAGTGAAACAATGCTTCGTTAGATAGCTCACTGAATGATTTACTCAATCCTGCAGGATGAGCAGACGAGCGTCGGCTAAATCGTCCTAACTGATGTTTGTTCTCCCCCCATTTTCAATCCTGCGATAGATTTACGCAGATAGCACGGGATTATTTACCCTTCGAATTAATACGCTAATTTCTGAGAGCGAACGACCTAGATTTGAGTAAATTTTTAAAAATGCACGCGCTTTGTCGGGAGTCAATTCTGTTTGGTAATTTAATACGCACGTTAACGTGCTTCGAAATTTTAATGCCCGAACAAGAGCTGCGCGCTTCGTTTACAAACATTGTTGGCAGCCGCAAATTTTCTAGGAATTCAAAATGTCATGGAAACGAGGTAGTTGACGATGAACTATTCATGAATACACGTGGGAAATCTGTATTATTATGGGTTATAGGATCTCAAAGAGAATCTGATGGCTACAATAAATGGCGTAATCACGAATTTCAGTAATATTTAATATTAGCATTATTTATGACTGAACGATCGAACCTGAGAATTTTTAAGACCTAATTTCAAGAGCGGTCTGCAATTACGAGTAATCCTTCTTGAAAATGTCCTGAACAAATAATAATAATATTACCATTAAATATGCCAATAAAGCCTTTCATAAAGGTAATTGTAAATGATATTGGATCAATTCGCAGGGTTACGACTGATTTGCCATTTACCACTTCACTGAGAAGGCATACAGGCACGTGATAAAAAAATTCATCATTTTAGATTTCGATGAGTTAAAAATGTTACAATAGGTAAAAGTAAACGAGAACAACTAAGTCACAAAAACAATCAAATACAAACTAAGCCGAGCACCTCAACCACTTCGCCATTGAGGCAAGAAAACTAAACTGAAAATCTTACAGTAATTTAAATATTACAATACAAGTATTCGTACACAAAATGCTAATCAATAGAATCTGAAATTGTACATTAAATTACTTAGAATTTGAACTTATCTTCCGTAACTGTATTGTCGATAATACACTCATATTAACGAGAGTTTACGCAATCTTCTGCCTGCTAAATTTTGAACCGATCATTGACCTTAGACTGTCCAGTAGTTAACAAGTCGGGAACCCACGCCATCCGCTCACGGAGCCGCCGCTGGAGTGGAAACTCCTACGCACAATTAATATCAAAAGATGGAAGGACATCAACCGTATCCTGTTCCTTTGTCTCGTCGACAACCCGGAATATAAATTTGAACGATAAGATAATTAAAACACCAACTAAGATAGAAAATAAAGTCATCCCGAAGAATTCGAAGTTATAAGCTGAAGTATTTCCGACGAATCATTGTTATGTTCGGTCGTGACAAATTATAAACTTCTGTTTGCATGACTCAATCACAAATAGAGGATGAATGATGCCTGTAGCACGTAAGCGTCCGAATATGCAAACGGAGACCATTTTCAACGAATGAATCTTAATGCTCTGTTTTATTTATCTATTCTTTATTTTCTCGGTTCCCTCACATCTAATTATCAGACTATTACATGAGAAGCGTGAATAATAACAACGGATGAACATAAATAACTATTCTCTAAACAGAGAGATCAGATTAGCCGTGACTCGAACCCGGGAACTTGAGGTTGGAGCTCTAGGGCTAGCATACTAACAACTCGGCCGGAAAATTAGATTTAGCATGACTTTGGCATCGTAAAGGTTTCATTATCTGAATCTATAATATAACCTAGTAAAACTAAGATTTTATCTTCATATAACGTGTTCCGAAACTTTTTCTTTCAATTCCTCCGTAATTTCAAATCAACATTATGAATATAAGTTTTTATATTTCAAGGTAAAACTATCTCCACGTACAACTACAAAATTTCAAACAAATTGTCAATCATGCTGTAAACCTCTCCATGAAGCCTAACCTCATAAATATTAAAAGTTGATCCAACTTTAAAAGTAATACTTGCTTGTAACAAAACTTTTGTAGCCACCAGAATCAATTCGATACATCTCTCTTAACTAACGACTTCTGAAACATTGTAACCACCATTCTTTCTCAATAACAAACACTGGGTACGTCGGGCATTAAAAAGTAATAAAGAACGCCATCAAATCTCCATGTGCACGGAGTTTGGATTGGGACACAGGTGGCCGAGCAACGAACTGAACATATAAATATCTATTTTTTGCTGTTGGAGCCAAAAATCCTCCTGAAACGATACATACATCATGAAATCAATGCCTTGTGATTGGCAAACTATGACAATTGCACGTGAAAACTAAGCTTAATTTTGCTAACTTGCGGAAATTTTCATACATCAAAGAAAAATAAAGACAGCGAAAGAAATAAATCCCGGTAATATTCCGAGAGCAAATATTTTTGCGGAAATTTTGATCGTCGGTATAACAATAAGCATAACATTATCTACTAAAAAACGTCAGTGCTAATTTTATCTCGAGTATTTCCCGTTAAAGATACAACAGAACACGTATAATAGAACCGAGGAAGTGGTTAGGTCATGAGAAAATGTATACGAGAATCCTCAGTGGTCTTCACCGCAGTTAGAAGATTTAATTCGAATGCAAAAAGGACTGAGCCCTTTGGAGAGAGGGATGCGGCAGTCGAGATGGTTTCGAGAGCAAGTGGAAGGGCACTGAATGACCCGAAATTGGTTGAAAACCAGAGTAGAGGCTTATTCAACGTGTGGAGTTGGGCAAGGGTTGGGACGGGCACAGCTGATACTTAAAAGAACATCATAAACTGGGCCCAAATGCTGCCAATTCAATTACTTCACGGACACGCAAACAAAGGTCTCATTCGGTAATTAAACGTCAATGTTTAATTACCATTCTGACTGTGAAGATGAAACCTAGTTCGAATGCCCGTATCACTCCTGCCATTGATTGAATTACTGACCGCTCCTTCCTTGAAAGCTGTCTTTCAATGGAATTGTATTCGCATAAACTAACTTTTGGTGTCTTCCACGATTCTCTACGGACGTTGGCTTCATTTGAAACTAAATTGGAATATGACTTCTCTATCACCGAAGTATTTCCGGCACGTCACCCCATAACCAGATTAAGTCAAAAGTCGTACCCTCGATCTTACCCCATCCATGCATAAAACATTATGCTGGTCAAGCTATGAAAATTGTCAACATACGTTACTATTCTTAATTCTTCTATAGATTATATTCTTAAATAATTACTTTGCAGGCTTAATTAAGTATATTTCACAGTAAAATTATTAACAGTGGTGGATTAGCAAATAACCTGGCGAGGACGAGAAAAACATATTGCTTAGGTTAATTTGCGATGTAAAGAAAATCTGATGTAAAAGTTAATTTAAAGTACTCCAATTTGAGAACATTCAAACTCAGAAATAATAGCTTTCAAATTATGGTTGACGGCGTGTTATAAAAAGATCGATTCATTGATACAACAATAGTAATACGTTCGCTGTCTCCTAGTAGATTTATCACCCATACTCCCATCAGACCTACCTATCCTACATACATCAACACTATAGGACTGTAAATATAAGAATCCTACATACCACATAAAGATGAAACATTCATGAAGGATTCATCTTAACTCCTTATAGCATTTGACTGGCATACATCGGGGACTGCTGCCATATATTATATAGTTGTAACGTTTAGTTTATAATTTACTAAAACTAATGCTAACAGCGAAATTACGGAATGAAAGAGTTTCCCACCAAGTTCTTTGTGGGTATGATAAGTAAAACATCTTCCTCCTAGCAAATATGAAGTATATCTATGAAGATTCTTTAAGAATAATTACAACGAAATATGTAATCCAAAACGCCCACAAAAAGAGGTTGACAGAAAAAAGAATTATCTAAATAAAATCTACCAAAATTTGGCGGGATCGGAAAATGCGTTCCCACCGTTCTCCTCTTCTCTCTCATCGCGAAGTTTTTCCACCCTCCAGTTATGACAAATATATTTTTAGCCCTTTATACGCATACTGAGTTTCGGCTGTTCTAGTTGATAAAGCAAGCGACGATGTCCGAATTCGTTTTCCGTATATTAAACGTTAGAGTCCACGATACTTTATTGCTAAAGCTCCTCAAACAAATTACATTTAGCGAGTAAAAGGAACGCGTACTTCGAAGAACCTCTTTTACCATTTTCAACATCGCAACCTACGTAATTGAATAAATTTCTCATTGACGACCATAGGATGACGTCATATTCCCGCCGACGCATATCCACGCACACCCGTTTCGAAACGCTACATAAAGATATGTCACTGGCGACCGTTTAAATTCTCCATAAAGCTTCAGCGGGATAAACGGAAAACTGGTTGGGGTTTACGTCATTTGTATACATGTCACAGTCCTCAAGGATGCATCCCACATCTGCAGGCTCAGTATTTATTTTGCGAGCAAGGTTAAGAGGAAATGAAAGAGGAATGAAGGTAAAGAGACGAGGGAAGGATTGGGAGGGCGAGTTTGGGGCTAACCGCGTCGCCATTAAGTTTCTTTTGGGTATAAATAACACGGAGGGACTAGCAGCGAGGGTTTTTTGATTTGGGAAGCGGGGAAATGAAAGAGAGAGCGCGCAAAAAATACAAACTTTGAGCCGTGGCATGTAAGCGTCAATTGGTTTAAGGCCCTTCCAAACGGCTTGCCAATTAGTTCTTTAAATGAAAACGGTTTCGATGGTGGAGAGTTTGCTGAAAAACGGGGGGAGGCGAGGATATTGGTTGAAAAAATGTTTTCGCGAAACTAAAACTTTTCGGCGAACCCTTTGCTTTTTTTGTCGGGGAGCTTCCATTTTGGGGAGTTCGTGTTCGGACTGGAATTGGAAGAGATTTTTTTACCTGGGGTTGTAAAATGGGACAGGAAGAGTGTACCATTCGAAGCCTTTTTACTCCTGGAAATATATGGAGCTAATGGAAAACAAACAGAAGATATGCCAGCCCAAACTGACACACACGTTGTGAGATGCGTAATGAGAGAAAACTGGTATAAAGTTCCCCAACACACGGAGCATATGTATTGCGAGGAAATATAAAAACGGATGTCTTTCTATTGTTCGCAACGAAGCGGCTTTAGCCAGTCGTAAAGCGTACATTATCATCTTTCCTTATAATTATATTAGCATTAATAAAATATTAACACACCAGGAATCACCTTTTCCGGCCTACAATAAAATGCATTAAAATGTGCATTAAAAATAATGCACAGGAGTTGCGCGAACGAAAACGAGCATATTTCACGATTCATACTGCAAGAGAGTAATAATGCATAAATTGCTTTACATACATAATAGAGTAATTAGTAATTTTTAATCATATAGTAAATTTTTAACTTTTTGTACGTATTCACAGCATGTGTGTACAAGTTTACACAATTAGGGTCAACAGGTATAAAACCTTCTTTTCCTAATAATTTACGTTTCTACTAAGAAAATCCATATTTAAATTCGATTAGAAACCGACGTTGCCCAAAAATAAAACCCCGCTCAATGCAAAAACCGTTCCTACTCATTAAATCTTTGCGGCTGTTCAAGAGCGGCAATTCAAACAAAATATAATATTTTTATACCATTAGAGTTAACAATTGAAGAAGCGATAGACTCGAGATTTAAATGAGATAATTGAAAATAATCAACAGTTCCTTTGATAGTAAGAGATATAGCGTTACATTACCATATCACGCTAACTTACAAGGGTAAACAAAAGGCAGTTTCTTTGAAAACGGTCTAAACACATTTGAAATGTGAACACACTAATTGTGAAATAAAATATTTCTTCATGCTACAGGCAATAATTGGTAAGAAAAACTAATCGCTGAAAATTAAACATTTCTAGAGTAGAATCTAGACACAAAATATCCATATTCACTCCATTAATGATAAGGTGTATATTTTTGAAAATTATTCCTTGAAAGACAGAATATCGGTGTCATCATTTGCTTGGATACATACCAATTCCCTGTATTACTTGGAAGTTAGTAGGAGTATTGTTAAAAGTGCTTCGATAACTAAGTCATTTCGCACGTACGCCCCCACCGGAATTCGAACCCGGGACGACTTTCACGGAAGTCGAACGCGTTGCCCACTTGGCTATAGGGGAGGCCTAAATCGATTTTTTATTTTTAATCGATTTTTAATTTAATAAATTTCCCTAATAGATATAAAAATCAAGGCTGGAATTAGTTTATTACCTATTTACAACTTTCTAAATATTTTATATCTACATCCACGAAACGATAAATCTACAGCACTTAAAATGAAGCTGCTTCAAAACTGATCTTACAAATACCATGCCAGGCTGGCCTCGGGATCTCATCAACAGGCATTCACACTCCAATAAAAACGTTTCGATTTCCGTGCATTTTTTCGATGACTCAATCACGCGAGCTGGATCTTTAAGCGGGTAATCTAAGAAAGGCTCTCACTCAGAGCCTCATAACCTCTCAGCTCTTTGAGGCCAACAACTGAAGAGCGACCCACTCTTCTAATGTAATTTTTAAGCACCCGCGGCAGTAATTTTGACGCGATAACCCTATGTTTTTCATCACCGCAGAGTCCTTTTTGGCCGCTAACAAATCGCCGACGAAATAAAACGGAAACAACTACAGTTTTTCTTCTTCTACGTGACCCTTCCTCTGCTTCGAAAACCACAACTCGCTGATGAAATCACGATTGGAGAAAAGATTGCAAGCCGACCGAGAATGTTGCAGTAGTTTATTTTTCAATTTGTCTTTGGTTTACGGCAAGTTAGCCTAAAACTGTCGGGAGAAAATTTGTAATCAAGGAATTCCATTGCGTTCAAAGTCCATATTACGTATTCAATTCTAAACTAGTTACATGACATCAATACGATTCCGGATAACTTATTCATTGGCGTAATTCGTATGAAAAATAATGACTACAAGGAAGACATAAACAAACAAGACATCGTTAAAATTTTTGTGGAAATTTAGCAAGAACTCAGATTATTCTTTACTATATTTAACTGCTTAAAAAAGAATGTACTATATACGTAGAGTTATTTCGCCATTTTTTCATCATTGCTCTTATGGTGAATCAACTGTAATAGATATGCTAAGTAAAGTAATCGAGTGCTTCAACAGCGTATTGTTCCTGAAAAGAACTAATTCTTTTCAGGAACTATACACCGTAGCAACAAGCACAAGGAGTAGTTGGAACACTCCTTCATTACACCCCCTGCCACACACCTGGAAGACAGCTTGCTGGGTATTTATGTAAATGAAAGAGTCCCGCAAAACCCGAAAGCAAATCGTTCCGTGCGCAACAGAAATTTGAAACAATATCAGGGCTTTAAGCGCATTTGTTCCATGGATGCTCCACATAATAAAAATACATTAATTACTGTGAGAATTACATTCCTTAACTAATTTGGGGTCACACTTCGATTAGTAAACTGCGAATTTATGTCGCACCAACTGCAGACGTTTCATTAAGGTGGCAATTACTTTCCTTAAAAAATAAAATATACACGATAACGGCTAGGAAAATTCCTTAATTGCATACAAAAGATTTATACACTATCTCTCACGAATGATATAAAAATAAGTAACTCTACCGTTGGCCGTTGAATAAATCAGAGATCGAATCAAGTCTTTGTAGAACTTCCCTATCAAGCATTAAATGAGGTCTGAATGCAATCTAAGGGATCACAAAGCTGTTGGAGGATTAAGGGCAAAATCCCATCAAAACTACCGTCATGAGCAGTAGCCTAGGCGGTTTTTAAGTTAACGAGGTTATTCCTCTCAGGCCCAATTACCTGCAGAAACCAAAGACTCAATTTACTTTGAAATGAAAAGGTGTTACTCGCCTGAATTCTAAACAAAGAGTGATCAGAAAATGTCCTCTATAGTTTAAATTGCAAGAATGAAACAAATTTTTGATTCATTTACAAAAACTGTTCATGATTGTAACAAGCAAAAATCGTTCATTGTTTGATAAAACAATGACCAATTTCTTTTCATACGATAAATTAATTATAAATTCTTATCATTAGTAATAAATTAATAACCATAACCTTTTTACATACTCAATGCTAGTAATTGACTTTGTTTGCAGCTAACAAATTTTGGGAGAGATATCAAAACTTGCAATCCAGATGCTGAATTCTTATATCGGCTCTCGATGAATATACATCCAATAGAAATATAACATTCTAAAAAGACAGCAGTATTGGAAATTTTAGTCTACCTGCTGAACTTTCCTGCTGAGATATTCGGTTTGAATTCCCAGTCTTCAACATCTGAAATAACAACTCAATTCCATCGCATTTTGCTTGCGTGAGTGGAAATCGATGAATGGCCGATTCTATCGAAGGATATTAACCCAATCGATTCCATTAACGGGCCCTAGAATTTCATATCGAAGCAAGAATTGGTTCTCTTTCGCCTGCTCTATCTCAATTGATTTGAGTGACGGCTTCCTACGGCTTTCATTTTTCGGTAATGGAATGAGTGTACGAGAAATGGACGAGGATGCATCTTGTTCGCAACAGTCTCGGAGCTATAATGAAATATTAACCTCATGAGTAGTTTCTGGTGCCATTTAAATGTTCAAAATTGTGATGGTTCGCTTCACCGTTTCTGAATATGTTTCAGAGAGGTGAAGGTACTAAATCGTTATGTAACTTTGATTTATGAATTCTTTCATCTATTGCTAGCGTTTTCCACTGCTCATCGGATAAGAAGTACGTCAAACGTAATTTGTAGCGATTTTATGACGACTGAATACGCTCGACAATACTTCAGGACGTTTCAGGATCATGCTTCGGGGCGAAAGATCGGAATCTTTAGAAGAAAGAAGACTTCAACTAAAGATTAATTTACTGGATACATTTAGAGAAAGCACGTTCTAAGATGATGTAGCCAATATAATGCGTCCACCATGTTACATAGGCCGTTCCGATACTGCGAGGAATATCAGGGAAATAGATACTAGAAGGAATCGATTCGAGAACTCGTTTTTTCTGCGAATGATACGCGAAAGTAATCGATTAGGGAAATAGAATCATGGTACACCCCCTGCCACACACCGACAAGGGGATTACAGGGTACTTATATAGATATAGGCAATATTTGATCTAATTATTGGAAAACATAATGAAACCTTACTAACTTAACTCTGAAATCACTACGGAATTCTACTGCATTGCCTTTCTTTTTCTGAATATCAAAACGCACGAATTTTACGAATCGACGTTTAAATTTTATAATTCCAAGCTAGCGTAAAAGATGGGATTTTCAAAAATCTCTATCTTTAAAAAAATGGACAGCAAAGTTGGTAAATTACATCTTTTCCTACATTAATATGTGCATGTAAGTTACAGTCATCGATTTGGCTAAAATATATAGCTCAAATTTGCATCTTATTTTTCGGATAGAAAGGATTCAGAATCAATAAAAAATAAAGAAAAAGTCAACCTTTCCAAATACGCAGTATCGTCGAAAAATATTAAATAGCTGAATAAAGAAAATAAAAACAGCAAAACAATTATTTTTATTCAAATTTAACTCCCAATACATTTTGCTAAAGATGTAAGTGCATTTCAAATATGCGTAAGCTTTATCTATATCAAGAAGAAGGTACGCGGGACTCTTGCATAATGCAAAATATCCACAGCATATTTGATGACAAAAGAGACCAATTTAAAATTATATGAAATATCGCTATCCACGAAATAAGAGAAAGGGGAAAAATATGGCAAATTTCCATTCAAAACATAATTTTTACGATATGATTGAAATCAAAATTCCTAGTTGCAAACACATGATTGAATTTTTTTTATTTCCTAAGAATTCCCGATTAACTATAACAGTTAAGCTATTCCGTTTCAATTTACTTGATCAAATATTTCCAAACTCGGATTATGGATGAGTTTAAGAAACGAGTTCTTTCATCAGACTGAAGTCAAATCGCCTTGTCCCGCTTAAGACGCTACTAACAGATTTTTACAGAGATTTAGACTTTCTAAAAAGTACCCGAGGTATTTGGTAATTCTATAGTTATTAAATTACTACGCGAATTAAAGCATCCTTCATATGTATAACACTAAAATCATTGGACGAATACACTTTCTAGATAGATCAAGCGGAAGAGACTCTTTGCGACCAGACATATTTTGAAAATTTGAGAATTTTCTCTTCGGTTTGGGAGGTATACAATGTAAGATGAGCACGGTGAAACTAAAATATGAAAGAAATAATTCCCCACTCTCACATTCAATCGATGAAAAATTAGATTAATCTAAATGAATAAAAATGAGAAAAGGATATCAAATAAGATTCGCATTATAGACAACCAAACCTAAAATCATCCAAGTATTTTATTTCAAATGTGACAGAGCCTAACCCTAAGGAGCTGTAAATTACAACTATTAAACGGAGGCATCAGCATCAGAGCCAGAGAAGATTTTTACAGCCAGCCCATCACTTCAGCCAACCTTAAATCAAACCCGTCCGGCAAGGAAAAAAGAGTTTGTAGCTTCAGAAGACGTCGTCGCGAGATCGAGGACGTCAACGGGAGTGGGGCTAAAAGGAAGGGAAAGGGGTTTTGGTGGGGAGGAGCTTCCTTTCGTAATCTCACGGGGGGAGGAGCCACCATCGGCGGGAGGGCGACGACAGTGCCACCCACGGTCGGAGGAAGAAGCCGAGACCGAGCAAAAATATACAGATAAGGGAGTGATTTGTGAGGAGGGTGGTGTATGTCAGCGAGGGGCTATATCGCGAAGCCTGCGTCTGGGATAAAAATGAGACCGCTGGATGTTGCCCCAGCAAGGGACGGCAAAAACGAGAGGGTTGAATAAAAGGAAAATAAAGAGGGACACGTACTACGGAGGTGGTCTTCGCCACTCCTATCTCTTCACAATCAGGAAATGCTGTGTTCCGCGGCCATAGGTTTCGTGGGTCTGAAAGAGGGCAGAAGACCGAAAATAGGATTTTTCGAAGGGAAGGACAGTGAAGAGGATAGATCCCTATCTCTCTTCGGACAATTTGAGAGAAAAGGGACGCTTGTTTATTTATTGCCCGGTCGTGGAAGGGCAAGAGGATTCCGAGTGCGACCTATGACCAGAGAAGAGATTTTTGTCTTAAAAATGTTTCGGAAACAACTTTCAGCACGAGAAAGTGGCGCGAAAAATGGTTTGGAAGGGATAAATCAGAGAGTGATTGCCAGGGAAAATAAATCAGGCATCGGAGTTGGGGAGTCTTTCTTTTTTCTTATAGAGATGAGACGACAAGCTCATTTATCTCCCGACGACCAAGCTCGGGCGATGCTCGGCGGACTTGAGATGAAAAATATGCGTGGAAAATTACGGAGGGATTCCCCTTACGATAGATACGTTACGCTGTTGCGATCGCATCGTCAGATTAGACCGTCCATTCTTCTTTTGTTTCCTAAACTGACGAATTTAATTAAGTGGACGTCAATGATGTACGCCGTGCGGATAGAAAATGAACTCTGCCTTTTGATGGAGAAAATGAACGCGAGGGATTGCATTTTTATCCCCTTCATAAGAACATATTGCACAACTTAGTGCAAAATGTATAATTCAACCTAGTATTTTAGAGTATCTTTCTCAAATTCCTCATAAACCAATTACTACTTTGTGTAAGCTGATATGGCACTTATTTTTGCTGTTTAAAAATCATGAACAGTTGAGAACGACTAGTTTCCATTGAATGATACGTCCACTAATATTTAATGATATTTTCTGAGCGAGACAACAACTCGCAAAATTCTTGAATATATCAGTGTGAGCGGTTAAGAAACCAACGATTTTGCAATACATCAATGAAACTTATTTATATTCTCAAGGAAAATCTGAAAAAATGCAGGATTTTTCGCTAATGTATTTTGAATTCTTTTGCGTATTAGTCTTTTTAAAATTGATTCTGCCTATTTTTAGTGAAAGTAATTTTTATTTAGATATTCTGTTGCATTTTGTGTTAATTAGTTCTATTTTATTACGTAAAACTCACAATGATATGTATCTTGTACTGTATTACAGTTTTACCTTTAGAAGCTGTTGGTTCAAAATGTTATATTTACTAACATCCTATGCTGACTTTGCAGAAAAAATCAAATTAATTAACTCCTTATCGAGATTGAGTAATCGAGTTCAGGGATGTTTTAATGAACAAGTATTTTCCTCTTGATTGGGCTCCACGAATCATATAGTAATGAATCGTAAGTGGAACTTATAGTAATTAATCTTAGTCTTCGGATGATTTAACGACAACTGAATCATATATTCCATCAGGAATGAGTAAATAAGCTATAAGTATCCGGCGATGTCTTCATCAGACGTCGACTTAGCCGAAACTATTCCCAACTCGAAGTAAAGTATAACGCAAATTGAAAATAAATATTATATACCAACGTTCATCCTGGTTCGGGATAAAACAGTACAAATCCCCAGCATTTTAAGCTTTTTCAAGAAGATTAAACAACCCGCAGCACTTTGATGAAATTCCGCATAACGGAACGTTTTTCTTCCCGAAAACTAAAAGGATTTGCATCGCTTCGCCATTAAAGAAAGCGGGAGGAAAACTTAAGACGAATCGGGGAGTTTTCCACCATTAATATTCTGGGGAATAGATGGCGGAAGGAGAGGATAGCTGGCGAGATTCGAGTAGGATGATGAACGAAGTGGGAGAAAGAGGTATATCTAGCACGAGACAGGTGTGAGGGAACATCTGCCGACATGAAGGAAGGAAGGAGATTGATTGAGGTGGAAGGTGAGGTGGTGTTGAAGCCGAGATGGCGGAATTGGGAAAAAGCGAGCCTTCGCCGCTGGGATATTGCGATGTATCTCAAATTCGGTAGACGTAAGGATCTCCCCCTGGAGTACGGTTGCGGGGGTAAGCGAATAGCAGGACAAGTGAGGCGTTCGAGATACACCTTGAGCAGACTGAAGCGAGCGTAGATAGGCGGGAAATGAAGTTCTACCATAAGGAAGAGTGATTAGAAGCTGAAGGTATACGGCACATTTTTCGCGCCGTGAGGAAGCGCGTGAGAAGGAGAGCAGTTTTGAGGTAAGATTGGATGCGAGATGCAAATGAGAAGGTGGCGAAAGGGAGCGGATGTGGAAATGAGTGACGCTAAGCTGATGGGAATATTACAAGCTAAGCGATAAAAGTTTAGAATTCGGATAAGATGGAATGCAAACTGAAAACTTTACTCATTAAATAGCTCACATTTGCCAATTCTAAAGTGGCATGAATAACTCGTATGGGGGAAATTGTTCCTTGGTTTGTACGCGGGTTTTTGCCGATAGAAAGGAAAATTTTGGATTCCAAATAGATCACATCTATACGCGACTTAAAATCACGTATTTCTGATCAATTTTGTCTGCGGAGTACTGAGAAAAATGATTTCAATGCAGTAAAAGCAGCTCTTATCTGACGATTATATATTACACAAGTGAAAGGAAATGAAACAGCAAAAGACTCCCGGATAGCCAAGCGGGCATCGCGTTCGACTTCCGTGAAAGTCGTCCCGGGTTCGATTACCAGTGGGAGTCTACGTGCGAAATGACCTCAGCTGTCGAAGCACTTTTAACAATACTACTACAGAAACAGCAAAATATCGGACGTTTTCTCAGAATCATTATGAGTTGAATTTAATTTATTAGGAATTAGGTAGTAAAGATTAAACCATAAATTATACATAAGTATAGTTCTTTTGAGAATAAAGACATGGAAACTCAAAATAATTCTGAATGACTAATGTCTGTCTTAAAATTTTTGCAAATTAGATTATATTCAATACATGCGATTTGTAAAATATATTTATATACATTCATCGACTTGCAAATTCCGAAATGTTAAATAAATGTTTTTACATAATAAACTATAAATTTATGGCATTTCGAAGACGAGTGTATATTAATTAGTCAAAAGTACACTTCTGCTGCAACACTGGTTAACCGAAAATTAAATGAAATGTTTGAGGTACAAAATAAATAACAGGAAATACAGGGAAAATAACCATAAGCTGCGACAGATATTTCAATACTCAACGAGGTATATCAAAACTGAAGCCACAAGTGAAAAAGGAATCAATTTCAGTCTACGGAGAGAGAGAGAGGTAGGAATGAATACAAAATTGATACTTCCCAAATAAGAAAACGACAGTATATATAGTGATTTCAAACCAGGGAACAAAATCTTATGTTAAAGTTAACGAAATGACCTTGTTATCTGGTACAATCCGGTAAAATTGAGAGTCTAAATGAAGATAATTTCGGTAACTGGGTGTGATGGTAGGCAGTATGAAGGGGAAAAAAGTTTTTGGAAGGAGTGGCAGGAGAGAGGTGGCTTGGTGAAGAAGTAGATGAAACTCTCAAGGCAACATAAATTTATCTTTTCAATTAATTTGAGGTCAAAGTGAAATAAGGAAGAAGATTGAAGGCGTCGCTTTTATGAATTCTTAAGGAGAAGCATCTTCTCTGTGGCGTGGCATTCAACAAACGGCCAGATAAAGTGAGACCCCGCAGCCTTGCACAGAATCAACACCATAATTTTTATCATACAGATACTGCTCAGAAAATAGAATGATGAAATGAAGGCTTTGGTTGTCCTAAGTCTATGTCATTAGCAACCGAATTTAAAGGCAATTAATTCATATGATTGAAGTTAAAATACAAAAAAAAAATCTAAAGAAAGAAACGTCAATCGAAGGAAGTGCCGGCTGCGGCAGCGGAGTGGTTAGCGTGATATCGCTCTCCTAAGGTCCCGAGTTCGAGTCACCAATCATCGCATTATTCTTATGAATAAATTGTCATGTGTGTGTGACCGATTTTCCCGATAAGGGTTGGCGGCAGGAGGGCCGAATAGCGGAAGATGGGGAATCATCCGGCCATAAAAGTCAGCGCAAAATCGAATTCATCATCATCAACTTCAATCGTCAAATAACATCAGCCGAACCCTTAAGTGATGGGACTGAGGCTAAGAAGGAAGAAATTTAAAAGAAGGCATTTAATGGACTTGCTCGCTACATCGTCTCCGAAGCAGTTTAATGCTCCAATAAAACCACATTGAAATGTGGCACACTATGATATGGAAATCAATTTCAAGTAAATGACTAATAAGCAAAACAATATGATATTTATACAATTAATAGTGTCTCTGCTAGCAATACGCATTTCATGACCTCTTGTTAGAATATCATCAGCAAATGACATTAACGTGAAATAAAATCTTCTAACTGTCGACGATTTCCCCTAACGAAGCTAAATATTTTCTCCACCAACGTCCATTAGTTCCCGCACTACTTTCATAATTGGAAGCAATAATTTATATCTATAAGATAACACGAAATTCGTGATACGGCTATGACACGGGGATCGCCAAATTTGCTCTTCATATTGTTGGCATAACAAATTCCCTAAGAGAAACACGACCGGAAGTTTCTCCAACTCCATATTTTATCAAATTGATGACCGTTTGCGAGGATAACAATGAGTGCAAACTGTAAAGAAAAATCTCAAATGCCCTCGCTCACCAATTTTGGGTAAATAATTTGATATGTCTCCGCCTACATTTCGATCTCCTGTCCTATAGTGACCCCACGCGAGGGATTGCAATAACTCTGATGCAGTGCTAGCGAGTCGAAAGTCCCCCAATAGAGGCAGCTCTGCAATACTTCCCTGAAATATGGATAAGTATTCCACGCGCACAACAGCGTTTTCATTGCAGGAGAACAAACGTATGATCGCCTACTTGAAATTCGAGACCCTTTGGGTAACATGAAACTCAAATATTCCGACTGTTCCGTTATAAGTACATTACGCAGTTAGGTAACCATTTATAACGTACTTAATACAATAACATAAGGAAGCCAGGAGCCCACACCGTCAAATATGATGGCAAGAGTTATTGCTGTTATCATTGTCGCGTTTGTTGAATCGGAGTTTCGATTATCTTTAGTTAAACAAAACAGATTCAAGAATTAAACGTTTTATTAGACACACACAAATCTTCTTTGGACGCAAAATAGCTTTTGTTGTAACAGGTTCGGCTTCCGAAAAAAGGAATTCTACTTATCAATCCATTTCAAGCAATTTTACCCTAAACTTTGGAGAAAAGGAAAAATTGTTCCACTAAAGGTATAAAAATGTCCTTTACTATGGTTTCCGTAATTATGGGACCATTAAAATTTTAACTCAGCAAGATTACGAGACATGGAGCAATAACAGATTCTAAATGAAATTCTCAAGGAAAGTTCTGAATGTTCGATAATTTTCACGGTAATTTCTGCCAAACTTCCTGAAAAATACATCTTGATCCATTCAATAAACGCATTACCGATTTTTGAAGAAGTCTCAAGACATTTTAGAAGAAAAAACTTACGTTATGGTAATGTCTGGAACCAACGAAATTCACAATAACACTCCTATAGTGTAACTATTAATATAAAAATATTTCAACCTCCGGCACCTTCAATCAACCTTCAGCGTCTTCCTCATAAACTATGGCATATCTATTATCGACATTGGAAAGTTTAAAACTAAACAATGATTATGACAGTTTTACATTTTTTTGCGTACATATCCATATATAACCTATGGCAACCCAAAGGAGGGCAATATGAGAGGAAAACTCATTAAGTTCAACCGTGTGGACGGTTCCAGTGGCATGAAATGTATAAATATGTAAGAAAAAATTTATAAAAGACTTCCAACGAAATTCGAAGGAAAGGATAGGCTCGAGTTTTTCTGCTTCAAATATAAATACGTTTTTTGGGAGAAAAAATCTTAGGTATACAGCGGCCAACATCGCGAGCTTGGAAACGACAGAGCGAAACAAACTTCGCGCATAGAATAAATTTTCAGAAAGGACGACACTGAGTGTTTGCGGAAATTGAAAGGGAAGAGGAGAGTCAGGGAGGATAAGTAAAGCTTGGGAAAGAAAACATCGACGCAGTAACCTATTTGGGTGACATGAGATGAACTGACACACATGATGTATACGAAGTCGGGAGTTTCGGAGGGAGAGTGGAAACGGCACAAGCGAAACGGAAAGTAAG
Source organism: Ladona fulva (assembly GCA_000376725.2). Lineage (NCBI taxonomy): Eukaryota > Metazoa > Arthropoda > Insecta > Odonata > Libellulidae > Ladona > Ladona fulva. The sequence goes on from KZ308397.1 coordinate 46,575, forward strand.
TGCCTACACATAAATAAATATATATTGAATCCCGGAAAAAGAGAGTTCTGGAAGAGAGAGGGAGGGAAACAAAGCAAAACAAGAGCGGGTGATCAAGCGCTAGGAGGAAAGGGAGAAAATACTGTAGATGCGCATAATTTATAACCACGCCCATTCAGTTCTCAATTCGTGAATCTAGTTATTTGATGTTTCCACTTAGTCCATGACTCATTATTCTGAACTGAAACAAAATATTTAAATTCTGAACCATGGTATTACGCAAAGATGCTTCAGGAAAAAAGTGGTGCGCAATATAGCATTTCAGAATGCAACGAAAGAAATAACGAGCGCTAATTTTACTTGCAATTCTGAATGTCAAAGTATTTCATTTTCTCTACTTCCACGTCGCTACATCTAGATGTAAATCAATGAGACTTTGATGCTTCCAGAAGACATTTCTTTTTTACAACAGTAAATATTTCGTAGCGTGGAAACTTTTACAGCATTTTTAAGCATGTTTCCGAGACAAAGTAGGACACTAATTACTATCGAGGAAAAATCTCCAATGGCAGAAATCGACATAAAAAGTAATTGATTATTTTTCAACTAACCAAATTTCTTGACCGTGATGATGCTTGTTTTGCTTTCAGGGGCCTCACCCCCTTCCTGCCAATATGTTAGCATTAGTCTAATAATACAGTACAATCTCTGTAATCCGGCCTTACGGTAATCCGACACGTCCAGTAATCCGGCGCGCACGGCCATCAAGTTTGATAGTAAAAATTGATGATATTAAGAAACGTATCAAAGAAATGAACCTCAAATGTATGCATATAATCATATAGCTATTTCCCTTATTCATTCCTCCCCCATGCTGGGTGCGAGTGAAAAGTAACCGTTCTTTGTAGACTCGTGCTGGTGTCCAGGGTTTATTCGGCTGCCTCTCTCCACTCATACCCGAGGCAATAAGAAGGAGAGAGTTATGGTCACATCATTTAATTGCTAAATTAATATTTTAAAAGGTTTCTTAGTGCATTGTCTTAGTGCATTGTCTTTGTGCATTTCCAATAATTCGGCGTTTTTGATAAGTCACGGTTCCAAATGTGTCGGATTACCGAGATCGCACTGTATACGCAAAGACATTAAGTACTTCAGACCTCTCTAGAAATTTTTTCATTTGTGATACCACCAACTTACGCAAAACAGAATAAATTTAAACAATGTTTAACTCAAAAAAGAATAAATGTTAATAAAATGTTTATAAGAATGATGGTTAGGCCGCAAATCTGCCAAATACCGCCGTAGAAATAAAAACAGATTTCAATTAGCATTTATAAGAGCTAATGTTACTAATGTTTAAATCCTCCCTTTTTATCGACAATGAAGTACTACTCGCAATAAGATATAGAGCGTAAAACAATCTATGAATATTTAAGCAGGATTTCACCTCTAATCCGAGCTAACAAGCTTAACACATGCGCACTTATCAACTAAAATTTCAATTACTTTCTATACACAACACGGTGACTTGAGCGAAGCCCTACTTCCACCTCCTAGGATCCTTTAATTACTCTTTGATTAACGAAGGGTGTGACCTGCTTTATAAAACACGACAAGACCTATTCGCTCAGTGCATCCACTTCCTCATCCCTCTTTCAGTATTGAATCCTATAGATGGATCAGCGGGGATTTTCATTCACTTCGTCGGACCCCAAATCGATGTCACGACACGTGAATTAAATGATTGCCGCACATCGCACCCGTGTAATCTCTCCCGACCCATCTCGTGCTGAGGAATCCCTCACCTTTTCTCACAAAGGGACTCCGACAAAAAGCCCGGGTGCCACAGTCAAGGCCGTCCTCTTATCATCTTCGGGGAAACGGAAATGCATTCCATTTTTGTTGTTTCCACCGCGATTCTTTTTCCGCGCCATTTTCTCCGGATGAAGACGTCACCCCGCCTATACCATTCTCTTGTGGGGTCCACCGCATCCCAGAGGATCCACTTCGCGCGAGATTCCTCTCCCAACCCGTACGTCACCTTGCCCCAATGACCCGAAAAACTCCCAGAGTCGTGGTGAATAGCCGCGGAACGTACGTACAATGGAGGCTCCCGGTGACGTGCCCTCACTCCCTTCCCTTAGGCCCTTTTATACCCTTTCACGAAGGGGAATTCCTGTCTGGAGTATGAGAATCGAATAGGAAATGGAATTTCTGGACGTCACCCCGTTGGACAATGGCACGACTCTCGGACCAATCGCCCCAAAAGCTCGCCATCTCGAGGCCCTCCCACAACACTTCGCTCCCTTTCTTCTTCCATTTTGCCACTGTTTTCTCTGATAATCGAAGACATTCTTTATGTCGAGGGCCGGAGTTTGACGCCCGCTTGACGCTCCACCTGTTCGCGAATGATGCATGTGATGGGCTTTGCTGCCGAGATTTTTTCGGCTTCTTCACTCGCGAGCAAGTTTTTGCTCCTTGGTAAAGATGCTTCAAAATTTCTACAAAACTGATGAAGTAGGATATATCAACCGGTTGTATCGTAACATCGATAGTTCTTGGAAAGGACTAAGTGGGACGTGAATAAAAGGTCAGTGTTATCAGTTTTATTCTAATATAAATTAGAAATGAACGAAAAAGTCACGCGAAAGGAAATTGATTATACCGGGACCTCGATTTATAAAATGAATGGTTCCCGCAAGAGAACAAACTAGATTGTACCAATAGAAAACTACTTTTGTACACATAATACGAAGATAGTTTCTCAAAAAGACGGTAAATTAATTTTTCGATATCCGAAGGCGTGACTTCATGGAAAGAAATTGCAGAATAAAAGACACTTCGTACTTTTCTACAGGGACTTAAATTTGCGATCGGTTTCGTAAGCGTACTTACATCTTCCGGCTTGAAGTTGTAAGTATCTTCCACCCAGAATCAATTCCGAACATTTTACTCCATGGTAGCCGTTTCTTATTTTTTTCTAATTGAAATAACAGTTGAACTTTCTAATTTTTGGTTTAGTGTGCCGTGAAATTTAAAATTTAAAGCAAGTGCGCCGTAAAAGACAATAGTTTGTGAAGCACTTCGTTAAATACATAGAAACGCACAAGCTGCATAAAGAAAAATTCAACTTAGTAGCAACGACATCGACCATTCCCATATTATTTCATTCATCAACAACAATTTTCATGGTCCAATACAACTGAGAGAAAACAAAGAAAGGGCTCCGTCTCGAATATATCTAAAAACACTATCAAGTTGATCACAATGGTAGCCCGGCTCACAGCGCGCATTCAGACTTCGACAATCGTAAAAGAAACACAATCTTTTCCGCAGGATAAACGCATGCCCTCTGACGTGCGCGCATCCAAGCGATAAACGCCCGAAAGTGAATTTTCAAAAGGAAACAAAGGCTGTCATTCTCAGACGTCAACGACGTCCTTTCTCCAGCCCCAACCACATACGCGCATTCCTTGTCATCCCACTTTCACCGGGGGATTCTTTTATCGCAAATAATTCCACTCGGGATATAAAAGTGACCGCAGCTACGGCGGGGACACTGTGGGCTCTGCACTCAACCCCACGCTTTTAAAAAACCTTTTCCCTAGCGAACCACTTCTCAAAATATCCACCTCGGAGGGTGGCTCGTAGTGTCACATCCAGTCAAGAGTTGACCTTTCCGAATTCCTTCCCTCCATTTTTACCCGCGCCACACCCCCCGATTCCTCTCCTCCCCACATCCTAAAACCCTCCCTTCCTTTCCGGAAAACGTCAGCTAATGAGGCGTGATTTGCCCATTTTCCCAAGTCAGCCAATTCTACGCCACTCATTCCGGGGGGTTTCTTCATTTTATTCCTCTTGTTTTTTACCCTCCTTTTTTACCTCCCGTATCGTTCCTTCCTCCTCTTTTCCTTCCCTTTTCTAATCCATTTTACTACGATGCCGAAAGAGGTGGAAAGGGACCCTTTCCTTCCCTTCCGCCGCGCCGCCCCTTCGGCAATTCCTTCTCAAAATGTTTCCCGTTATCGCAGTCGGTCACGAAGGATTCTCGAGCCGCTGTAGGATTTTCTCCGGAGATATTTAGACCGCACTTTGCGATACCTGAAACGCTCTCGGGAGTAGATGGTCTTTTTCTCAGTCGCCCTCGAGATCGATGCTAATTAAGACAGGGAGCGAAACGGGAGCCGATCCAGGCTTCGATAGGGTTTTACGTGACCTCAGGAAATGTCGGACATTTCGCAGAGACACTCCGATTCGATTAGCAGTTGCTGAGAAAGACTTAATGGATCACAAAGAAACGTAACATACGAAGATGTACGAAAAGATTGACTGTCCATTTTGTCACGATCACGACTTCAGAACATCAGGATTCATGGCACAATTATCTTCCCGAGAAAGATTAATCGCCAAATAAAGAATGCCCCCAGACCCGTGAAACGGCAAGATATCCGCTACTCCGAAAATTTTCGAGAAATTTATTTATAATTCTTCGCATCAGAAGTTTATGTGGCAAACTGGATCTTGATAACTGCAATGATTCGATAAGACTTCAGAAGGTAATATTATATAGCGCGCAGTCTAATCGGCATGGTAACAAAATAACCAATCAGTCAAGAAACGGCAAAAGACATTATCAAATACAGTTCTCCATTTTGGGCACTTATCGACAGCCGATACGTATATAAGTGTTCGATGAAACTGAATTGGTGGACAAAACAAGAGCTGGTTTGTTTAAACCATATATCAGCTGATATATTAAGTTTAATCTCGCGATACACATTTTCCAGATTCTAATTGATATCTATATCCATCCATTGTTGACTTCTGAAAATGCACAATTAATTGGCATTGATACAGCTCGAAAACAATAAATAAATAAACCCAGCAGCACTGGCAAGTGCGATTACACTGAATTTTTTCACATTTTTAATTCATTGACGTTTACAACCAAATAACTCCATTATTATTGATACTTGATACATTGATCTGTAATCTCCCAGAACCCTATTCGTCCTCTTTGGCCACTTTATATTTTTTTACTGCCATAACGTTCGTTAAATCGAAGTAGTAGTTCCGGTAAACCGTTGACAGAAATTTCTCACTCGGATTTGCTCTTTGATTATGAAAATTTTACCTGAAGCACGTGATTTGGGATGCAGTGGGAAGGATAAATAGTTGTTGAAACAACGGAAACCAAAAAATCACATTTTAAGATAAAGATGTTGGAAAGGATATAACTTAGCACGGTAAACCGTGCGGCTGAATCCCTTGCTCACAAAGCATTCCCTTAACAGTGTGGAATAGACGTGGAATGGTAGCTTAGTGGTTGGAATATCAGTCTGGAAAGTGGGAGACTTAGGTTCAAGTCCCAGTCATGTCTTTATGTTTTACACGTGTTTGCCCTTATAATAAGAAAATTTCCCGAAACGAATTGCAATATGTCATCATCCTACATGAAAAAAAGAGATTTCAGAAGTTTAAGTCATGGAAGTGCAGGATTTCCCTAACGTTGTATAAGTTCTAACATTCCACAGTAATCGGATCACTAGCTCCATGGGCTTATGTTAGTAGTTTCGATCCATTCTTTCAGCTGTTAGACTTTTAGAACATAGCTACGTGACGAACGACATACGGAGTAGAAAGCGATGGTATTCTACGGAGTAGTTAGCGATGGGATTCTATTCCGGAATAACTGAAAGAGTGTATTCAAATATAATTTACCCAAATTGCAGAATAACAGCAAATTTCCCAAAAATACGAGTACTTATGTCGTTATGCATATATTATTCTCAAACATCTCCCATTAAACCTCCATTCACATCCTCAGCAATGCACCACATTTCGTCGGAGCGTTCCGCTTTCGATTCACTTTTTCATGGTCAACCCCACCTCATTTCCATGCACATCACCTCAAAGTGCATTACAGCCGTCATCAGCGAGGGTAAGGAAATCACACTGACGCATGAAAAACACCCACATATGCGGAAGCGGGGGAAATTACCCGTTAATAATCCTTACGGAGCAGCGTTTTGAATCGCAAATGCCCATCATACGAGTGCCTGCAAATAAACAGCCGCCCGATAAACAACCCATGATACGTACAAATCTCCAAAATCTGAGAAAGGTGAGCTACGCATAAAATTCCGCGGAGCGAATTACCATGAAAATTGCGCGGAGAAGTTATTAACATAACTCCATTACAAAGGGTTCGACCCGATCCATGCCACTGAGGAGGAAATGGACGAATGCAGATTTGTCATAACGAAATGCGCGCTCGTTTCGCCATAGGAGTACCGTGGTATTTATTCTGGAAGTACTAACAGGCAGTGCATTGCCGCAATTTGAGGTCAACCGTTGTGGTTAGTGGATGGATCCCAACGAGGACACTCCGCACGCGAGCTGATGGCTCTCTCTTTGTGATATACGCGCCTTTGACGAATTCAAAAGATGAGGAATGGGACATCCGGAAATTTGCGCTGATGTTAACCGTAAAAGGTCACAAAATGACCGACTCATTGTCGAATAAAAAAAATACAATGTGAATTTCGAAAAATTCGATTTCATCCGATATAGATTGCTATGTTAATATCAACCACGACTGTATATTGCTTGTACATAAATATAATGCATGTAGCTATCAAAAGTGAACCGGCTGAAGGCATCAGCGGTTCTATATTCGGTGATTTAACCCATGAGCTTCCAAATTACGGCATTTTAACCAATGCCGCAAAGCCCAGTGGTTCATTCTATCCCAAATTTTATACCCTAGAGCTTGATAACTACAGAACGGTAAAGGAAATTCAGGTTTCCATCAACCAATATAAATAAAAAATCGAGCTACTTCAAATTATTAATTTACTGAAATAACTTAACAAGTAATTTATGATGAAATACAGTTTTTGACATCACAACAAAGTATATTATCTGCAACCCACAAAGTTATCATAAGAGCTAACGCAGTTCACGGGAGGTAAAAGGTTGAAAATTCTTTTACCTAAAATTTTTTTTCCGATTTAGGGTTTCTATTCCTAGAACCAAAAGAATCTCTAAGTAGATCTGGGATAATGCAACGAAACGATAACATGGATGATAACAGTTCCATTGCTGAAATCTCAAAGTTTTGATGTTTGTTGTGTCAGTACGTTAGAGACAAAAGATTGGGACGAAATTCAATTCTAATACTGAAAATGTTTGCAATTCTGAAAGCTAAAAATAAGCTAAAATTCTAAGCTAAATTTATTCTATACCTTTTATAAAATATATAAAATGATATAGAACCACAGTTTAATTCAATTTCAAATTCACCGTCAATTTCAGAGAAATTATTAAGGCATTAGTAAAAGAGAAAGTCTAAATGACATTTTTAAAAACTACAGAAAAGAAAGATTTTAATTTTTGGCATTTTATACATCGCTTTAGTAAACGAGATATTGAGGTTATCATGCAACACATACGAAGATAAAAATTTTTACCATGCATTAACGACCATATCAGTCGAATTATTGCCCGAGAAGTTCGAATTTACTACCTGCTTTGACAGTAAACAATTTTGATCCGCTTCCGCCCAAAAATCAAAGCTCATAATTGAAAGATAAAATTCCGAACGCCCTCGGATACGGGCGCTCTTTCATACTCCCATCACATAGGGACAACGTGACGCAACAAGCAATTGAATCGACCATACCGAGATTATTACGGAGTAGGAACGTTATGTGACACAAAAGAGGACGATGGGCAAGGGAATAAAGAAACTGTTTCCGTGGATGGGAATGCCAAAGGAAAACTCCAAGGCCCAGCTAGGCCTTAATGAGACGTAAACCTTACGGCGTCGTAAACGAAATGGGACATAAACCTTTCCCAAAAGAGGGTATAGAGGTAGGTTTTTAATACATTGTCTCGAGTAGAAGAGGTGGGTGCAATACACGGCTAAGTAGCGAGTAGTTGGGGAAGGGGTAGTTTAATTGAGCCTCCACCGACGGAAGCTTTTATCCTATTTATAACTGATCATTACTGTAATCGTAAACGCCGAGGAGCCTTAAAGTCGGAAGAAATAACGTTGAGAGTCATTCACGAGGAAGAAGATAAGGCAGCAAAGGTACGGAAAATTGATTCGACGGCCCTTTCGGAGAGGGAGTTTCCGATTTCCGAAAGAATAATTCCTTGATTCTAAATGAATAAGCTTCCCTAAAAGAAAAGCTTAGCAAATTGGTATTTATCTATTGTATGTTAATGTGCATTAATGCATTATCTTTGCAGATCTATCGCACCAAATGAACTAAAATGGAAGTTTCCGATCAATTCCGTAACCTTTCGTTCTAGATTTATTTTCCCTACTTTTAAGAACTTTTATATTACGTCTGAACATCAAAATCTATCTTGATCGGATAAACTCCGAAGGTTGCAGAGGAAAATGTAAGCATTTGAGTGGGCCAAAATCTTTATTCTTTGGTAAACCACTATATATCTTCTGTGAAACAACATACTTCTAACTGGCTAATTTATTGATGCTTTAATTTTTACACCAATAAATTACAGATCTACACTACTGGGTGAAAAGATGGACATTCTATAAACTTAAAGTTGAATGCCACAGTAAGAATTATTTCTGAAATATCATGTGGCCATCTAAATCTATTATTTCATCATCTATGTGTCCTGGAAGCCGCTTTTCGGCGAGTGGCTTAACGATATTAATGGTAGCAAGCGTTCAGAATCTCTTCAAATGCCATTCCTTACTCATTCTTACTTTCATAACATTAATTTTGATTTTCATCTCCACCATATTTAAAAAGGAATGTATAAGGAACGGGGTAAGAAAGATCCGTATAAAATAAGAAAGATAAAGATATATCATGGATCTTCACTTGCTTATTCGATTAATCAAGTTCAACTATAAATCGGCGGCCTTGGTAGCCGAGCGCCTAGCCTTACAACTCCAAGGTCTCTGGTTCGAGTTCCGGGAATCCGGATTTTCCCTTAAGAGAAAGGATTTTTGTTGGGTACCTAATTGAACTTGCCCTTGACTGGATGCATTTCCATTTTTTAGTGGTTTTAAGAAATAAATAAAAAAGAATATTTTAGGCAGCTAAGACAAAAGTTGTTGGATGACATACAGAGTGGGGTAAGTTACCAGAGGGTGAAAGAAATGGGGATGTGTACGAATATTAGGGATTCATAAAATATATGAACCTACCGAAAGGTAGAAAACATATTAACGTATTTTAAACAGAAAAAGGCAATGGAGACATGATAAAAAGAGCTACACCACCAAGGATGCCTTTAATAAGGTGAAATATTTTAGTATTTTTATGTATTGTTTTCGAATTCTTTTGTGTTTTTATTTTAGAATTCTTAAGTATTAATTTTGGAGACTGCTACGATTGTTATGATTCAATGTAATAGGCCATTTATGGCTTTTTTTGAATCCTATTAATAAATTATTTTTAAATAAAAAATAAAATATGGATAGTTACAAAAATTACATGGATCGTGGAAGAGCTGAAATAACTTCTATGTGGAATACAAAGGGAGAAGACGTTCCGTAAATAGTACAGCTGGAGGAAATTGATACGGTGACAAAGGTTAATGCGACAGCATAGTAACCAAATTCCTCGCTTGGAGTTATTATTTAAAGCGTATTTCTCCAAACTATAAACTCGCCCACTACGCAAGTACCACAGGCTACTGCGTGATTCATACATTGTCAAGTTTGAGTTGCTTCGTTAGGAAGGATCCATAACTGGTCTTCAATATAGTATATAATCCAAATCGTATCTACAGAGTTTTTTCCATTACAGACGAAGACACTTCTATTCATGCCAACGATCTTCAGGATTAGGCGATGTATTCGATCTTTATACGCTCCGCAATTCCCAAAAATACTTTTTCCCTCAAAACTCCATATATTACTTGTATCTTTAACAAAAATGAGACCAATTTCTTCATTTTTTAACGATCAGCTCATTTTACAACCAGAATAATTTTCTGTAAGCCATCGCTGGAAATGACCACCACTCTATTTACGCCCGTCTTTGGACAGTAGTGCGATTAATTCGTAAATTTCACAGGTTCATTGCTGTTTTAATTTTTATTCGCATATAAACCTACGAGTTTTTAATTGTCAAAAGTTGCCTCAGTTTGTAATACCTTGGAGACAGAGTCATGTAATTAACAAAATGAAATATCTTCATGAAAGCAAGGAAATGTATCAATTTTATACTGAGGAAACTTCTCATTAAATCGTGAAAAACTGTCCTTTCTTTACAGTGCTAAGTACGTAATAAAACAGAAGTATGCAACTCCAAAATTCTTCTTGGCCCTTAGAGGGCATTTAATTAAAATTCATAGACCCATTTCGAAAAGGATATCCGATCCGTAAGTCATTATGAAAAACGCAATGAAACGAGAAGGCCCAAGAAACTTAATTATCACCAGATATAAGAATCGACAGTCAAAAATATAAAGTTTTTCTTCGCTTTCCTCAAAGATATCGTTTAAAGCTACATCCGTAAAATCAAACAATAAGAACTAAAAATCAGGACGAACTGGGTCCAATGAGGGCCGGGAGAGTCTAGAAAAGTTTCGATGGGGATGCACATAGACTGGAAGAGTAAAAAGACGGAAAGAGAGAAAAGCAAACTTTTTGAATGAATGAATGTGTAGGAAGTAAATGAGAGAACCAGCTTGTGTCTTTTATTCTGCAGGAAGCGAAGCCTAGGGGAAGAAATCTGATGGATTGAATGCGCCATCAAGAAGGAAATCGCTCCGAAAAAGTTACATTATTACTTTTAGAAGATGAAAGATCTAGGAACTTGCTTTGACAAAGAGTTATGAGCAAAAAGAAACTCGCCGAAATTATTAAAATCCGACGAATGCGTTTTGTTGCAAGAATTTTTGCCATTTCCACTTTAGGCAAGGAAAGAATAAATAAGGAATATATTCTTACTCTCTAGTAAAGCAGGCGTCTGGCTACGGTAATAGTTCCTGACAAGAAGATTTATTCCTCGGAAAAAATTCACACTTCGGATAGGATTTTAACTGAAGTCTACCTTCTTTCTGAGTCACAAAATTTACAAAAAATTGAGGCACGACTCCAGACAAAGCTGAATGAAATATTCAGCTATGAGCAACGTTCACAATTGTTCAGACATTCACTACGTAAAATTGACTGAAGCTCCAGTTGGAGAGCATTCCCTTTACAAATTATTTTTAAGGCAAATAAACTATTAAATAAATGTAAAAAGTACTCGTGATTGTAGCGGTGATTCACATAAAATTTTCATGGAGAATTATTAGTAATAATTTTTAAAAGTTACCAATCCCCGAAAAAAGTTTCATTCATCGCGATATATTCAGGAAAGAGGTTAACTTTCTAAACTAGTACCATTAAATCAATATTTTTCGACCCTACTTCGTGGAACGCCATTTAATAAAAGAAAAAAATGGACTTAATAATACAATTTACAATTTTTGTTTGGCCAATTTTTTTCTCATTTATTAGTACCAGTAAGTACCGATTCAGTTTTTCCGTTCTCGGTTCACACTATATCAATATTTTTATAAATCACAAAAGGTCTAAATAAAAGAAACTACAAAGAAACCCAAGACTCTATCACAAAATTGAAATTTAAAGCATATAACAACACTTAACCCGATCTCTACGGATCACTCCACTGTGATCCAGTGATCCATTCATCACTCCATATGGAGTGATGAATGCAATGGAAATGAAGAGATTCGCAGTGTACATGTTAGTATTTTGCCTTTCGGGAAAGGATAGAGAATAATGTACCTTTCATTCCCTTTTGTCTCACTTCTTTCAACGGCTATGATAATACGAGTGCTACTGAGGTATGAGTAATGCTTAATAATGCCATTCTTTTAGATATCTCCTTCATGAATGCTATGAAAAAGCTATCGATTGTTTTAGTTTATTGCACGAGCGATGTATTACACTACAATATTCAGGGCGAATGAGGAAAGAATAGAAAAACTACCTCACTCCTCATCTTGCCGAGTAATCCTCATTTCAGAACTTGCAGAAGCTACCGGTGGAGGGTTTGAGGCTAAAACTGCGTTACAGGCTGAATATTGTGCAAACAAATCTCACCAGATTTATCACCAAGATTACCATCAAAGAAATATGCCACTCTCAAATTCTTCTCCAACCATACCCTAGATGGTTTTGCTCGGCGAGGGAAGATTGCTACTCGCATCGAAAGAAATCCCGTTTGAACCGGATTCCCCCGTAGCACCTCGAGAACCAAGTTTGACCCCATTCTCTTTCGTACTTCCGATTTACTTTTTCCTTAAACTTATTTTGGTGTCCTTCCCCCCTTCGGGAGGCTTCCGACTAGGCAGAAGAAGAAAGTTGCTTGCTCTTTTCGTTCTTCTCTTCCTCTTCACAAAGAATTTTCCTTCGCTATCATTCCAAACCTTTTCCTTTAGACGTTTCTCCGATATTCTTTTTCCGTGCCCGGAGTTGGCCGTGCAGGAAGGGGGGAAAGGGTAAGAGCGTACCCCTACGGAAGGACAATTTCCCTTCTTTTTGGGAACTCTTCCCTCGACAAAGAAAGTAGTCGAAAGCGACCAAAAGGGGAATCTGGTGCCTTTGGTCCTGCGAGTCGTAAAAAAGAGTAATAAGATGACCATTAGAAGTATGGAGCAAGGGTCGGAGAGGAATTTTCTGTTTGTGGCAATTATCGGTTGATGAATGTTACCCCGGGTTACATTCAAGTGAGAGGTGAACGACATAGACTTCTACGTAGGTTATAAAAACACCCCTCAGAAATGAGCTTTAATAACCCCGAGTAATTTTAAAGGTCTCCATAAAGTGACACATAGGAGAAAAAGTACGTGATAAACGATTGAAAGACCGGTTGCTCTATTTATCCTCAATTTTTACAGAAACTATTCACAAGCAACTTTTAATAGGTATATGCATTTCATGCATGCCACTTAATGAAACAGCTTAAGAGTATTAGTAAAAAATTAACCGAGGAAGATCTTTACATCATGAAGTGTGTTCTAAATTATTATTTCCAGATATTGAGAAGGCTGATAGACAAACAATGGCAAATTTACGGCGAGAAAATATAAAAACCAGTTATGTTTAAAATGTAGATCATAATGTAAATGTAGGCATCATATTTTCTACAATATTTTTAGTCAATCAGTAAATCATGTAATTAATTTTATATGTGCCCATTATTACCTCTGTAGATTTTTAGAGAAATTATTAGCTATGTATATTTTAATCTTGATTTTATCGATACTTGAAAAAAAGAATTTCATCATTAATAGTCTCAAGGTATATCTGGTGAAACCTCATTCTAAAATGCTTTCTTCATTAGAGGATTTTATGTTTAAACTTTTCCATAAACTTTGCATTACTTTAAATACAGAAAAATTTAGAAGCAGAATTAGTAATAACATAACTACATTAAGTGCGAACGGCGTGAATTTAGCTTGGTAGTAAGTGAGTTTGACACCCATGTTCTAAGTTATCATCAATGGTACGCGTTCCAACGGTGTGGACTTGATATAAGACGAAATCAATCAATATTGGTAACCACCATAACATCCTACGTCTTCATCAAGCACGATACCTACGCGAATACTACCAGATCAAACTTTATCGCGGTTTTACTTTTTCCGCGACGTAAACAAAATGAGAAACCCATCCCTCGCGAGCGATTCTTCACCGGCAAAGGCATTCCCGCCTTCCTCACTCGCGGAACTGTCAAAACGGTAGGCGCCTTCTGGAATGACAAATGAACGCGACTAGGCGCCTCGCGAGCCCCTTTCCAACCTTTTCAAAGATGCCTATGGGAAAGCAGTGTCGTCTTCAGCAAGGATTTTAACTCACCTCTCCTCGGAACCCTTAACCGTCCCCACCTTCGAAAATATCATCCCTCATCCCCGTCCTCCGATCCCTGCTCTATGCTTTCAGTTTAAGGAGGAGTTAGTTTCGCTGATAAAAGATTTTCTAGCCGTAATCTTCCACCTCCGGGAAAACCTCCCTCAACGCCGCTCATATATTTCATTGGGACGGGAGATTAAATTCGGATCGGGTATCGAGGAAAGGGTGGATAAAGTCGAGCGAAGGATAGGAAAATCTTTCAATTTTACTTTTTCTCCTCATTGCGACAGGGAGAGATGGAAAGTTTGAGGATGGTGAAGGATGATCCTTCGCGGTAGAACGCATATATTTTCATCGTCGCGTAAATCAGTTTGCGCCTGATCTCCTTTGTTTTCCTTTTTAGAGTTGCGACAGATAAAGATAAACGAAAGAAGGATTTCTTTACCCTATACCTATTTGCTTCAATTTTAAAAAAATTATCTTTCTGCATTTCAATTAGTTTCGGTTCATGAGCTTGCATGTACTTATGATGCGAAGAACGAGTTAATTGTGCAAAATGCAATAGTATATACGCATCAAACATTGTCGTGAGAGTACACTGGGCTGAATTCTAGCCAGGCATTTAACTATATTCATTAAGCTAATGTTCTAATTAAAAGATCAAAAGAAAATAATAGTCTTTCCTTAGTAACTTTTCAGGAGATCTGTGAACTGAAGTAGGACACCCTCAATTCAAAATATTATTTTCACAAATAAATCACACCTGGAAGCTTATGGTCATCTCAGCGACCTCTTCTTGAATGGCTTTTATTATGGATAAAGGAAAGGAAGGTAACTTAGTATTTCACACTTGTTATTCCTTTGGGCTTTTATTATCATTGTACTAATGAGAAAAGCAAATCAGTTTAAACAATAAAATCAAGTACATTGAAAACTTATCAAAATTTGCTTTATGTATACATAAGACAAAAAATGAATGAGTATTACAGAGAAAAAAACAAAGGCAAGCAGCGAAAACGCTACATTCTTTCTGAAGACCTCCGAAAATATATTCATCTCTGTTCAAGGCATGCGATAAAAAGGACACGAAATAAACAAAAGATTTTAATTTGCTACACGGTGTAAACTACGTTATTAAAAGAATGAACGTACAGCCTCAATTATGGATCAATGAAGCTAACAAGATTATCACTCAAATTAATTTTAAGATTGTTCAACAGAAGAGTAGAGGTCATTTAAAGGGCGGGCATTTAAGCGAAAATTAATTTGGAGCTAGATTAGGGCAGTCACAGCTGTTATTAATAGAACTATGTATTCACCATGAAAAAGAGATTCAGATTGTATTATACAATGCGACTGAGATCAATGATCCACATTAATGGGTTTGTTAATGAATGAAGGACTTGGGCGGAAAGATAGACGCCAAACACAAAAGTTACACTCAAATAAAGCTGCACAATTATTGGAAGCAAATGGAAGTCAGATTGGTCATGAGTATGGCGATTGTCCGCTGTAATGAAGAATCCGGAACGAAATCATATTTCCGCTAATTTAGACTAACACGCTATACCGAGACGAAATTTAAAGTTATGCTTTGTAACTTGTACACCGAAGACTGATGCTTTAACTAAATAACAAACTACTAATGAAACAGTAAATTGGAGTTAAAAATATATCTAACGCAAATTGTTAATTTCATCCTCCACCCACGTGTATCACTTTCCAATTAATGAGATGCTGGTAGCGCGAAATTGCTTTCTGCAACAAATAATTCGAAGGCAAACCAAAAACATCATCAGCATCTCACCAATGTAGATGGGGAAATGAATTGTGTTCCCATCAGCGCATGTTGTTAACTGCCAACTATCGAACAAAGGGAAGCATTTGTGAGATTATGAGTCACACTGCGAAGCTTTGTTAATCCAGGAAAAAGAATTTTAATCGTATTCCATACAAAAGCAGACAAAGTCAATGCTGGTTACGAGCACATCCTGAATAACGAAATGACAAATGAAAGTCGTGCGAAGAACACGTGAAAAGAAGGGAGACTTTAGATTTGATTGCTCTAAAAGCTTGATTATATTTCGATATTACGAGAGTGAAAATAATTACGAGAGAAATATCACAATATAAGAGAGGATTTAGACGTCTTCGCCATTCACGCTCATCAAAGCGAAATTTAAAGTGAGAAAATACGAGGAAGGAAGAGGATATTAGAATGAGAATGAATGGTAAGACCTCTCCATTATTCAAATCGTAATAATCGTATCGTAAAATTGGAAACTACTGAATGTACAACACTGAAAATATGTTTCATTTGTACGGAAGATCAGCCTACAGTTGAGATTGTAAACTTTGCCTCTAAATTTCTTCCGTCTATTTCCGTTATCTTATTTATAAAATTGAAGGATATTTTTCAAGATCGGTATCACTAATCTCACAATGTGTAGTATTGTTAAAAATTCTTCGAGAGATGAGGCCATTTCGCACACAGGCTACCACCGGGAATCGAACCCGGGAACACTTTCACCGAAGTCAAACGCGTTTTCCACTTTACAATCCGAGAGCTCAACAGCAACACAAATTATTAAAAAAAGACAATTGTATTAAAAAAGAATAATTTTGCTAGGATATTGTTAGAAGGAAGATAATATGCTCGTAATAGTAGTGAAACAAATAACTAAAATGAAACTACAATTAGCGAAAGCCAAATATATTAATTCCTCGTCCATGTGATAAACGGCAAATTTTGAACAAAATACTTTGAACCCAATGAACAAGCTTCCCGATTCTTAGAGGTTCGGTCACCAATAGAACCACTGTTTCAAAACAAAACATAGAAATGGATAAGGCATTGAATAGGGTTCTCACTTACAGGTGGAACACTTAAAGAAATCCTAAATTAAGAGAAGTCACATTATTAAACGTACGCATGATTCAAACGTTGCTTGTTTTAATAAAAGGCGCATTCGAAATGTGGTCTAATTTCTGAGGAGGCGCGAGTTTTAATGAAAGCCCGCCGCATTACCATTCCTATTTTTCTTTCGCGGCGACGGCAATGTTTACGTAGACAACAAATTGATTCAGCGATGGAAGCGCGAATTTAAAGCTCAACTTGTTAATTGAGAAAGAGTAGGAAAAACGTAATGGAAAAACAAACAGGTTGATTACGAGGCTAATTACAAGCGATGCGAGAGCACGCAGCTACGAAAGATTGCCCGCTCACGAGGACACTACGTGTCTGGAAATTTCCTAATTTAGCGCAACTTCTGTGGATTTGAGAGCGGCGACCGAACGCCGGAATATCCGTGAGCTCCACTCTTCTAATAGGATCTTGGAGATATCAACGATACCATACGGCAAAAGGCAATCACGGTAGTTAGTTCATTCATACTCTTCAATCAAAAATGTCGCGGTGAGCCTCGGCTCGATTCAAGAGAACACAGGAGACTTTATGAAAACTCTACGGCGTTTTCTTTTCTCAAACACCTTTCCGCAGACTATCGCTTCTCAGTCAGGAGAACTTCGCTTACTTTCGCGTTGCTTTTGATTTGAGGGCATGAATAATACTTCGTAGGCGTTGTGTGTTCCATATTCATTGCCAGTTAACTAGAACTTTGTTTCCAAGCTGCTTTTATTTCGTAGGCTCTGTTCTCAAGGAGAGAGTGAACTCTATAAACCCTCTCCTCTAGGCAACGCCTCTGTGTGTGACATGTAACATGTTATACCAAGCAAGTGAAAGTAAAAGAGATCCAAAATGTAATTCATGCGGTGGATCCTGATTGAAGCAATAAAGCATATGTCTGCTTGGATAAGATCAAACTAATTTAGGAAGGAATGAGATAAACCAAACTGGAATCGCGCAATACTGTGGTACTTACGCAGAAGAGGAATATACCACGGCACAGGTAAAAAACGACCATTTTGTTTTCCCTCTCTTGTTAGCCTTTCCACTTAAATGCCTTTCCCACCCATAATACATTAATTGCCGTCTTTTCTTTCCATTATACCTCAGCCTTTATGGCACTTTTCACAGCTTTTATTCCTTGGTAGCCTCCGCATCTCCGTCGAAAAAGTCCCAACCCATCGGACAGTCCCCTTGGGATAACCACTTCCGTGTAAGTTTTTTTAGTGGCGAAAAAGGCGGGACGAATAAAATTAAAAAGGTAGAGAGAGGGAAGAGTTTGGGCGGAGGAGGAAAAAATTTAAATTGAAATAAAAATGAAAGTTTTGGAAACGAAAGGGATTATGGAAAGCGGAAGCGGTTTGAACATGCTTTCCCGAGGGGTTGAGTTGCCAATTAGCGAGGACTCACTGCGGGAAAAGAGCCTAAAGGGAAGAAAACGGGATGAGAGAGGAAGGAATTGAGGAGAAAGAAAAAAGGTTGGAGCAGGCAAATAACCGTAGCATTACTCTCCTCTTCTGTTACATGTTGCTTAACTTCATTTAAATGAGCAACTAATCAATTAACTCATGGGTCATTCAACTCACGCATTACCTAGGGTTAACTTGCAATGGTCATCATACTAAAGCACGGATAACTATTGCAGCCCTGAGAGTTATTTACCAATTACATGTAATCCATAAATAGCCTCTCAACATCCAATTAAGGAGAGAAGGACCTAGGAATAACAATTAAGGATAACGAAAACCCATGCGTAGATCTGACAATTCGCTAATTTTTGTCAATCGAATCTAGGATCGAATTTCATTTAATGTAAAAACTATTATGGCATCGTACATCAAATAGTTCAACAAATCATACATCGAATCTTCATTTAATCTCATAATGACCATAGTATCGAATCATAGATCGAATTTTTCATTGAATCGCACAGAGAATTTAATATAAAATCATACATTTAACCGAATACAGAACCGCGTATTGGATTAAATCTCGACTTTGCATCAAGCTCCCAATGCAGTCGTGATCGATTAGCATTCTGAATTCTGTTTTGAACATACATAATTACAAATAGTAACGTCATTTTTGTATACATACGAATACCAGCCAAACGATTACTCATATCACTACTGTCTAACTCAACAGTGGGAGGATATTTCATTTCTAAACCATAACTGTTCGAGAAGTAGTTATTTTTTTCGGTTATGACTATAGCTGTTGAAGAGAGTGAACATACATAAATCAAGTGCATAAATTATAACCGTGGTATTTAAAATAATTTCAAATTAAGGTTTCCAGGATATTGTTGTCATTCAATGACAACAATCATTTAAGAAAATTGAGATTTCTTAACCTAATCGTACATTTTAAGTGTCAGATTTTTCTTCTACACACAACCCTAATTTTAAGTCCTCTTCTTAAATTTGATAAGTCCACTATTTATTATTTCCAAACCAATAGAGAATTTCCCTCAAAATTTCGTGTCAAAAAGACCAAAATTCAAATTCGGCATCGCCAAAAATGTGTATTACTCGTGAGAAAATAATAACTGGATGTACGTGATCTTGTATGAATTGGTTCCAACATCTATTATTCAGTTCCATACTTCATATCTCGGTTCAATTAACGAAATTTCGGCGTTCTGACTCGTTCTCGAGCTCGCGCATTGTGTTTACATCCTCCTACGGCCGTTTTCCGCAGTGCCAATGACAGCCTTTCACTCGCATGTATTCGCTTGACCATGTTTAGTTAACCTCGCTATATTACTTTCCCTCTCTCCTCTAGATAATATGTTACAGTTTCGTGCAGTTGTCATCGTTTTTCTCTATATCTCATAACACTATAGATTTTTATGCGCTATAGAACCATGTTTCGCAAACATTTATGTCTCAGGACCCTTTTCTACTATGAGGTATTAATTAAGACTCCGAGGATTCTTATCAAGTGGACAACAGTTACTGTTTCTTCCTTTAAAAGAATCAGATGACACTGCCCCTTGAAATTGGTCATTACATCGTGAAAGCTGAGAGGCACAACCCTATAAAAACTATTACTGGATGAAAATTATACCAAGAACTCTCTAGAGGCTGTATGCAAATATATATGTAAGCCTCAACGATAAACGGGGACGAAAAAAGTCTGTTGAAACCAGGACTTCAGACAAAGTTTGGATCTTTCACTCTTAGTCCTTTTCACGTGTTTGTTATAAACGTTGAGTAATTCATGCTCCCTTTGCTCCATATCAGGAGAACTAAAGTACTATAATTTCCTTAAAAAGCGAGCGTAATTACAAGATATATCCGTATCCTACAGCATGACAGCAATCACATCAAATGCATGGCTGAAGTATACATTTTTATAATCTTTGGTGTTCGAACATTTCCTGTATCTTTAGGAATTTATTAAGATCTACTCGACACCTAGAAGGTCTCAGTGATCCTATAAGGTTGCATATTGCATTCATTCCTCGCGATATATGATGCAATTGTAAAACGCTATATAGTAATTAATTTTAACAAGTAAAATCTTGGCTTCACCACGCTGTTCCTCTACTGCCAAGCCTCGGTGAGAAGGAGAATGAATCCATCGTCATTCCTGTGTGTAAATAAACTTATTGATATATAATTTATCAATAAGCAATACAGATGGAAAAAGTAAGCGTTACCAGTATCTACTGATTATAGTAGGGTTTTACCAATCCTATATGATACACTGACGGGGTCACTGAAACTGCCGAAAGAAAATGGAGTAAAACCTAAGTGAAAGAAGCAAATTAGTACGGCCGCAATCTTATATCTAAACAAGTGGTTTTCTCTTAGAATTTCGAGAGTAATCAAAATAAAACCATCAATTAATTAAGCATTCTTGAGGGAGCCATCTTTACAAAAACATGGCGTATCGGAGGATCACAAGAATTATTCTTAAAAGACCGAAAATCTGAAATTAAGTGAAAATTTTCCGGAAAGAAGGGTGTAAAAGTATGAAAATGAATGAGATCGGGAGAAGATAAGAAAAAGGGGACGATCGAAAAGTGGGAGGGAAGGGGATTAGCAAACAAGGTAAGTTCCTGGAAAAGTAGCTTAAACGGGTGGGAGGGGACCAAATACAAGAAAAGATAATGAAATATTAGGGGGCGGAAGGAAGATGATAATGAGCATGGAGATTGCAAATCTGTGTTGATGGGGGAAGGGAAGATGGAGCTGAGAGAGGCTGGGGACGGAAAGCTACTGGAAGGAAACTGCGTAGGTTATTAATAGGGTTCCGCGATAATGAGGCACTAGTATGTAGATCGTGAGTCTACAGGTAATTTCTCACGAGAGGGTAATATGGCGGAGGGAATATTTATCGCTGACAGATTCAACTGTTGTAAGGAGGACATCACTAAAAACTTAACCTAATTACTTAATGATATTGAATGAAATTTAGGAAACATGATGATGTAATAACATCCTAGCCATGAATATTTTAGTAGTTCAGAAAAGACTATCGGGATATATATTGTAGGAAAAAACTCAATCACGATACGAGATGGTTAACTCAAAAATACATATATGTCTTTCTCATTTTATAATTACTGCTGAATTGATGAGATACGCAATGCTCTTTGAGAAAGATAGTATGGTATTATACTTGTAAAATCAGGGAAACTTGTCTGTATCGTTGGTTTAATTATTTAGCTCTGTCCTCGAAGGTTCAATTTAATAAAAGTAGATCGAAAGAAATTTATTAATTGATCTCCAAACTCTGGTTAGGCCTCCAGCGAGAATTGTCGATTATATTTCAGATAATATCCTAAATAAAGTTATTGAAAACGCCCGCTAAAGAGCGTTGAAACAGAAAGGTACAAAGCAGCAATCATGCAACATCTTCCACAGTCACCCGATTACAGTCATCCTATTCAACCCAACTCACTTGAACTGAATAATAATTTTAAGATTGTATTCTAATAATTTATTGTAAGATTGTTGTTTTAGATTAGTGTATCTATTGCATTGCATAACGCTGCCACCAGACTATATTAACTGTGGCAGTAAATAAACAGATAAGATTTTTTGTTCACGGTTTGGGCAGCTGTGCTTGGATAAATCATAGAGTGGTGAAAGACTTCATCTAAGTGATGAACTTTGGAGTGCTAAATTTGATTTGTATAATTGTGTATGTTGTATTATTATTGTATGATTGACAAGAGTATTAGTGTATACGACAGCGTCATTGCTTTGTGTTGTATTTTTAGGTGAGGGTGGAAATTACTTTGTCCAAATCTTACCACCGGAACATTGTTATTAGTTATTTTATTATTATAATTAGATTTAATTTTCGTACGATTTCAACTTAGGGGGGTAATCAGATACTTGAGAAGAAACACGTTAGAGGTAATGATCACGTCACCATCATCACCTCTCACCATGGTATCTAGTCACGCCATATTTAATCAAGCAGATAAGAGTCCACTTGGAAAGCGGAAATGATTCGCAAAACCGAAATATACGCTCCCGCAAAGCCCCACCGAATATCTTCAAAGAAAGACTCTTCGAGCGAGAAACGAAAAAAAAAATAGGAATGTTACCTCGTAAAAATTAAACTGAAGCTACCCGAATCCGACCAGATACGGCTAAGATTATTAAAAAGGAGGAGAAGATTATTTCTCGGGAGCAGAACGACGAAAAAAACCAAAGAGGAGTTAAATGCTCATAAGACATTAAGAGAAGATGGGGTTACGCGTGAGCGGCGAGGTGCGGGGGCAAAAATCCGTCTATCGGAAGAGTTTCTGGAGGTAAGGGGTCCATCAAGCGGGAGAAAAAGGTCGGCCGGAGACGACCGATGGGTTAGGACGAGGAAAAGAGTTGGGGGGATATAAAGAAGGACGAGATGGAAAGATACGGAAAACGGAGGGGAAGGCACGGATTAATTTCACCGAAACCTCGTTATGAAGCTTCCATCAGAGCCTCCATCCGCCGGTTATTCGACTGTATCCTCTTCCTAACCTCCATTCCCTCTCACCTTCCTCATCCTTGAAACCGCACAACCTCAATGCTATCTAAGGGGCAAGACGGAGAGGCAATTAGCAAAGCGGTGCGACTCTCGCCGTACACGTGTTCAGCTCCTGAGCAGTGTTAGGTTATTACTAATGCCCTCGAGAGTTCTCGGAAAGAGTTTTGATGAGAGAAAGAGGGTCGATTCTCTCCGCTCTTCCCGAAAGGGGCAATTTTTGAGTACATTTTCGGAGCGAGCGATTCGTGAAACGAAGTTCCCAGCTACTTCCAAGATACGGTGAGTTGCCAGCTGCAAGAAGTTTGCAGCGCTGAATGAGCGCAAAATTAAAGCGGCTCGAGTCGATTTCTTATTAGCTTCGGAATAATTTTCTCGAGGAGAAATCTACGAATGGCTGATATGTGACTACTGCTTCTCTATGTGATTTCATTGAAGTTAGATTAAGCCATTATTTCCTTCTAAAATTTATATTTACTAAAAATTTGAGAGTTACTCTATAAACTGGTGTATAATGTAGTGCTTGTAAATTTTTAATAGTCTATAATGTTAATTTGTAATATTAATCCCTTCATAATTACAGGTTTCCAAATTTGATGCACGCCAAAAAGTCACTGCCCAATCAGTGAACTACGGACAAGTCCATATCAAGACCGATTTTACCAGTAGGCAAGGACTGGTCCCTAGGGCCTCAAAATCTAAGAAGCTTCTAATCCAGATTTATGGTGCTTTTGACGCTGTCACTGCCCTTTCTTACAAACGCTGCCATATGGATTTCTAGTCTGTAAACAACCTTTCAATGAGTATCCTCACAACTCTCTGATTCAGAAATGTCTATGGATGCTTCAACAACATTCACACACAATCTAGCTCATTTCAGAGAAATACTTCTTAACTCATTTAGAGAATGTTCAGCCGTTAATTCATTCATTAATCACGTCCTTTGACTAAAAAAGTAAGAGAGATAACTAAAAAACTTAGCTTTAAAAGTGCATATTTGCACAGTACATTGAGGTTTTTTGTCATCGTTATCTCTCTTAGAACTTGGCCATTGGGTCCTCAGCCAAGGCATCATTCTTTTGAATTTCGTTAGCTCACTGCTTTATCTCCCAATAGCCGTAGGGGCCTCATTAGCGGAGTAGCCTAAGACCTCTCTTTACTTAAATCTAGTTCTGGTTTAAGTTATTAAGGTAATCTGGCAAAGAATACTAAAAGGTACAAGTATAGACGTATGATTCAAAGAGCAATTATAAAGGTATCACACACAAAGGGCTAAATACGAGCATATTTAATCGAGACAAGGAGTGTATACCAATTATATAGTTTTATATATTTTAGTCAGTCATACACTAGTAAATTTTGAGGTTTGAATCCTAGGAAAGAGTATAACTTAGAATGTTAAAACGTATGTAATTGGTGTAACCTTTTCCTGCCATAAAATTGTTAATAAAGCCAATTTACACAAAGAATAACACTACAGCTTAAATTACGATTAATCGATACCAAAACTATGAAATGGTAATTAGTTTTAAGTTTAACTATTTAAATTACCTAATTATAGCGTATATGCAATTTTGGCTAAACGATATGTGAGAATAGATACAACTGAAAATGAAAATGCGCTAAATTGCTGAAATAATATGAATAATGCATCGCACATGTGAGAAAGTAATGAACTGAAATACCAAACCTAAGGATGCCATCCACATCGAAATCCATTGGTATATTTTTTATACATGATGTGTTACTCAATATTTCTAGGTAGGATTATATAATTAAATAAATAATTAACAATAAAACCCATTAAATAACGTCAAAACTCTTTTCATAATCCTAATAAAAACAACATACTCACAGAAAAATCAAAATTTTAAGCATAAAGCGAAGTCAAAAACGATACGTTACTTCATCTACAAGATAAAAATTGTCACAGGGATGATTTATGGATCAAAACAACTAGTCAGAATAATTAAATTTACTCAATTTCAAATAAAAATTATCGCAAACTCCTAACTCTTTGAAATATCTAGATACTTTGCAAAATTTGTCGAAACAAAAACCAAAGATTCGGGTACGTGGATTTCCACAGCGCGATTGCGCTGAAGAGCAGCCCTAAACTACTTATGAAATTTTTAAAAGGAAAACTATAGAGGCAAACTCTGGAAGAGTTGACTGGAAAACTTCCCGCAGCCCAACATAGAGCAAAACATTCCCCGCTTAAGCTGATAAATTCCCCACATTCATCGCCTAACTTCCTCTTCCAGTTACTCCGCATACGTTACCGCGCCTGTCCATTGGGTCATAATTTCCAGCGAGGGAGAATTAGTGCAAGTATATGCAGTAATTGAATTACAGTTCACTCGGATGCCAATCATTTACAGCTTCGTTAGGCGTTTATGAAATTGGAATCAGTGACTTCCCTCGCTTAGGAATGCAGGAGCATCAGCCAGGTTCGATTAGGACACATGTCATTAGGCGATAAAAGATTGTCGTCGGGATGGTGGGTTTATTTTATGGGCGAAATCCCCAAGGTACTCTACGTTAAACCTATTTATATTATAAACATTTCCATCACACGGGAAATGGGAGTGACAAAAAACGCGGCAAAACGTCATCTACCTCGTAATCCGCAATTTTACGGGTGAACTTTTCGCGGGATTAGCAGCAATGAGCGCACCTTTTGGGTTCGCAATGCCGGTTATGAGGTTATTTACGACTGTTCCCCCTATTAACCTTTGAATGGGTATTGAGAAACTCCGTACAAAGCTGCCATACACCAGTAACTACCACTGGGATTGCAAACCAGACTCCCTCGGGGAGGTAATGACCTGCGAACTAACCATCGCGTCGTAAATTACGTGGGAACGAGAAATGAAATATTTCTTCGGAAAAAAACTGATTAAAGCTTAAACAAAAATCATTAAAATACAAAAATAAAATATACCGTGGCATGCTAAATGGGAATCATGGGAATTAATTATTGGAGTAATAATAATGAAACGATTAATTAAAGATGCCAGTCATAACACTGATGAGCTGAATCCAGTAGTAGTAGTAGTATTATTAAAAGTGCTTCGACAGCTTAGGTCATTTCGCACGTAGGCCCCCACCGGGAATCGAACCAGAGACCGCTTTCATTGAAGTTGAACGCATTTCCCACGTGGCTATCGGGAGCCCTAAAAGCTGAATCCAATTCTTATTAATGAGCACTAATTACAAACCAACGCCTTTTTTGTCCTGAAGCTTTAGTAATTATAACTACTATTTCTCTGACCAAATGTATTAAAACATTTCCAAGATTTCTGCAAAGAACTCATAAATATACGCTAATTTATGCTCGTTCATGTACGCGCACTAATACAGTAACGCAATCATGAATTACCTCTCGGCCTCGAAGAACGTCCTACTAAATCTGGGTAGTCAGGGGCTAAATCAAAGGTGACAGGGGAGAAAGTACAGCGCACGAGATTCCTTCGTCTAGTCCAGATACTCTCCGGGAAGAGAAAAGCCGTAAAACGTCGATGTTAAGGAAAATATCCAGGCGTCCCCGCTGAGAAGTTAAGCGACGCACACCCCTTTTCGCCTTGATGTAATGACTAGGACGGCAGGGCGTCTGTGGCATATTGGATGTCAGCCTTTCCCAGCGGGATTAATCGCCAAGGCTGCAGCTTGCTGAGAACGTCTTTTCCCCACCGCCGTCATCTCTTTGCGCAACAGAGAGGGAGAAAGTGTCTCTATGGAAATGAGTTTTGTGCTATTTATACCGGCCAAGCGGGAAACTAATAAATTCACGCGCGAATGCTTCGGGTGATGAGCATTAAGTACTCTTCCGATGGCACGAGATTGCACTCCTCTGAACGGCTCCTCGCGAAGAAACAGACTTCGTCGTGCAATTCCGATACCAATGCCCGCACACGGATTAGCATAGAAGGGAGAGAGAAACAAATTGCTAATTTTTAATCGGTTGGGGTCTCACACATTCGGGTTTCGCAAATATTTCAACGGCATTTAACTTTACGTTTGCCATTCACTACGCATGCCATTGAATCAATATTCCATCCATATCGAGTATAAATTATTTCATCCCAACTTCACTTTCATTGTTGGTATTCATTTCAGCCCGCCGCAATACACAGAATTTCAATTTGATTTTGAGCCGGAGACAGGATTCGATTACTTCGGAGAGAGATCAATTTGTTGATCCGAAATCACGCAAAGTTGTGAACTCACATCATAAAAGTTGAAAGCGTTGAAGCATCGGTTTCATGGGCATTGCGAGACATGACAGTTTTTATAATAACAGGAAAATATTATGATTTCAAATCCATTTCGAATTCCAACTTTAACTTTCAATTTGAATTGGTATTACGACACGAGTGGGAACTGAAGATTGATAAGGGTACAGGTTGAATTATATTCAACCGTCATTCAAATTAAATCGAAGCTTCAAATAAATAATGTTACCGTAACATGAAAAAAATAAATAACTACTATTCAAAATAAAATGAGCCAATCCTAGGCGGTCTTTGTTGGTTGACTTGAATGGTTGAGCCAATCACTATTGGGCAAATGAAAACCATAAATACGATTGGGCCAAGAAATGCAATAGAAATTCAACGAGGGAAAATTGAGCAGTTTTGATTAATTTTCACCTTGAACTGCATCAATAAAAAGCAGTAAAAGTCAACTACAGTAAATTTCCAAGAATAACCAAGTTAATTCAGCTACTTAAAAGCCTGAACGATTCTAAAAGCTGACAAGTCCCAAGCGCCGATCAGAAGTAAGGCGTGAATACGGAAACCTACTAACTTATTAAATGATATACTATTATTTTGCAACTCGCGAAATGGAAAAAGAAATTCGAATGAATTACTGATTTATAGTGAAAGGATTAACCGGCGAGTATCACGCGAAAATGCGTTTCTAACCTGAATGGTATTAAGGTAATTAGGGGAATGACTGATCAGACTCTTTTCCCGCAGAATGAACGAAGGAAATAAGACAGATTAACCATAATCAAAGGCTGAAAAACCGTTAAATGATCTAACTGAGGTCGAGGTTAATGAAGAAGCGATGAGTCCGTTTAATAAAGAGAAAAATTGAGACCGTAACCCTTGTCAAGCAAAAAAGTAGTCAATATCCGATAAATTAATTACTCGGTTACTCACACCATATTGATGAGCTCATTCCACGGATCACTGCGTTAGTTAAGCGGATGACTGACGCAGCTACTCACCTGTAAGTAAAGGAGGTAACAAGGATTATCTTCGGGAAATAGCTTGCTGCAGGAGCAAATAGTAAGCAAGGAAAGGTTGATAAAATATGTCCAAAGAATATCGTACTTCTCAAATAATTTCTTTTCATTCCGAATGATAAGATATGATAATATGTCAGAAATAACGACTCGTAAATAAGAAGTAACGTTATAGGGATAAATTACCACAGAGGGTATTTTGTTTATAAAGTTCTCAGACTAGATTTTGTGAGGCTCGACAGAGTACTAGTCTTAAATCAGCATTATTTTTATTATAAAACTGATAGTTAGACGCTACAATAACAAATATTTGAATTTTTCTCTAAGCCAATGAGTCAATATTGTGAGAGAATAATATAGACACAAATGTTGTGCACGTATGTGTGCTTTTAATTGCACGTCACTTTAATTTATAAACAATCTTAGGTGTTTCAAGCATTCCTTTCTTCAATAAAATTTTATTAACTGAATAATTTCTTAAAAATAAAAAATAGATCAATAAAAAAATATCTGGTCGAACGAATCATAAGAAAACAGATTTATTCGCCGCGCCTGAATGTAGGCAACATTCTTTGAATTGCGGGCTGCTTCAAATCAGGATAAGATCTAAAATGTGGCAATGATTTAACGGTTGACTTTACATCGTAGACACCCTGCCAGCCGCTTTTAGGGTGTGACAGCGAATCAGGGAATGTTAAGAATGAAAACTAATATGTTGACTGAAGATATTTCTGACAATTTCTGTATTTCAATGAATGAGTAACTAAGCATAGTCTACCAAATATAATAAACGGAATAAAGTAACTACATATGATTTACATCCGAGCGAAAGGAAGTAGATAAAGAGAAAGACTAGCTAAACGATGACAATTAGTAAACATTAACAAGAATATGATTTTTCCACAAGTTTTCCTAGCAAAGGATTACATGTGTGATTAGAAATTGAATCTTATTTTAATATGATTAACAATAAAGCAAAGGTACACGAGGAGGAAATGTAGTAGTAGTATTGTTAAAAGTGCTTCGACTGCTTTGGTCATTTCGCACGTAGGCCCCCACCGGGAATCGAACCCGTGACCGCTTACATTGAAGTCGAACGCGTTGCCCACTTGGCTATCCGGGAGCTCAGGAGGGAATGGGTTTTCTTCTTAACAACTTCTTAACTTAAGATCAAGAGGCCATGATAATTTATAGAAAAATTGATTTACGATAAAAATCACATTTTTCATAGAAAAATTATTCCGAGGAAATTAAATTACTTATAAAATCAAATTATATCAACCCTTTTTTGTGCTTGGAAAACTTTACTTGGGAACTTTTGGGAAAGAAATACCTTTAACTCTTTTTTTGGCTACAAACAGAGCATGTCTGGAGCTGAAATGCTAATCATTTGCATTGATTAACGACAAATGAAAAAGTAATAGAAAAATTCACTGTCATCGCAAACTGGAATACCTATCAGAATGGATGGAAGAAAATAATTCGATAGACAATTCAACTTTCCACGAAAAAAGCCAACGTAAATCTTTTCCTGTCAATCAAGCATTCAAATTATGAATTCGAAATTTGTAGATTGGAAAGAAGGTCATAAAAGAGAAGCAACAAAATTCACAAATGAAGCTACGGAAGCAATGGAAGTCAATTGAGAATCTTAGCTTCCTTCCTCATTCCGCAATGAGGAATCACCTGTGCACCTTCATTAATGTGGGTGCTCTATGCATCACGTCAGCTCTGTACTATAGAATCTCATAAAGAATGGCAATTTGTAATTGTGATAACGAAGCAACTAAGTAAAGAGAATCGGCTGAGGTAGAAATTATGTGGTGAAAAAATTAGGCAAATACTATTATTTATTGTTTTAAAAAGACTGATTGGTACCGGATCATGTGCCATTATACCATGAAAACATCAATTAAATAGTCAATTACACAATTACTTTCAAAGATAGCAGTCATAATAGGATATAAATATGAAAGCTATACTATATCCGGATACAGAAAAAACAGGAATCGATTTGCCAAAGAGAGAGGGAGGCCTTTCAAAAACATTGGACATTAGTTACTCACGTTACAATGTTAGAACACAGTTACTCTATCAGAAAGATTCACCAAAAAGGCACGAAAGTGCAGATATAAAAATATATACAACATAATGACATACATGCATACATCAAAAAATTCAGTAATTATCAAAATATTGCTGAATTTACCTGTGCATGTCGTAACATACCTCCAAAATGTGTCAAAAATGACTGTACACAGGAGGAGAAGCATCACTATCTTCAATGGAAAACTTATAAATTAGAAAGAAGCGTAGAATTTTTCTCATAATTATATGGATACCTATTTGACCTTATGGTTTTAAAGTAATAACTAAAAAAAGGCAGAAGAGATTTTAAAACTCGCGGTTGCTTAAATATTCCCTGATAAAATAGGAATAAATTTTTAGAGCGTCGGAACGGGAATTGAATTTCATTCCCTGAAGCAAACTCACGCACCGAATAAGCAATTAAATTAATATTATGAAATGCGCATAAATTCCGCCGGAAAGTTCGAAAGAGTATATTTTTTTTAAAGGGAACTCTCCGCCGTGAATGCCGCTCCAGAATTGACTTTCAAAATTCACACCAACAACTTAATGCGTTCGATGGGAGCCTTTCACCGAAAGCCAATCACAACAAAGTAATAAATTCGAATGACACGGCCTCAAAAAAAAAAGAAAATTAAAATCAGGGCTCTGGCAGACAAGCCAGAGCTCAATTAGAACATCCGATTGATGTCCCTCAAATTGGATTCTTACAGGATATTTACCGCGTAAAGGGGCGCGAGATTGCCATTGCTCCCGGACAGCGCACGCACATGGTACATCTAACTGTGCAAATGACCAAAAAGTCTAGCCTGCGAAAACTCTCCTAGCCTCTGTACAGAGGAACCCATAAAACAAACGGGAAATCGGGCTGCAGGAAAAATAAATCCCCGCACGCATGTCAGATCAAAGCGGAATTCAATGAGCTACCCAACGGCCAAGTTCAGACCGGCGGTCTCATCGGACTATATTACAGTCTCCCTTTTTCACAGCGTCCTATTTCCCTCCGAAATTACGACCCTCGAACGTATCGATCTAAGAGTTTAATATAGATCTAGATTAGTTCCTGTTAAGTAAAAACTCTAATACTCTACTCATGTTGATTTAAAAGACGCCCTCGGTAAAAGGGAGCAAAGAGACTTTCAAATCCTATTGTACTTTGCAGCAGTTAAATAAAACTGAATTCGTGAAAATGTTTCATTGAAAACGTTATCTGCATACAATAAATACTTGGTAATCCCTTGGGTTTTTGCAGAAATCGTTCAAATATTAGGGATAAGACGCATTTGTTTATATTTAAACTTGGTACAACAAATTCTGCGTCGAAAAAATATTCTTCACAAAAATGACAATGGATATCCTTTTAACAAATGTTTCTTGATTGTGATAATTTCTTCCCGGTTATGATACTAGTCCAAAGTAAAATACTTAAAGCCACTGGTAAAATCTAACCAACACTGCTAAAAACACAGTTTGACTCAAACGAAACACAATTATAATACAACTTGATCAAATAGATAGGGCTGCGTTTAAAAACAGATTATGTCCTGCACATGTCCAAGGTATCAGCAAAACCTAGCGGGATACCGTTACAATAGCTAGTGCTGCTTTTTACGTTAAATGGCATTCAAGATTTTCTCCTCATAAGATCTTAGAATCACATTTTAATTTTATATTATCATTTAAAGTATTTTTAACGTAAGTATTCAAATTTAACAGCATTACAAAATAAGAATATACCATGATACCTCAGCTAAAGAGTAACCCTGAGGATGATATTTTCTCTAAAGGAATGTTCCGGAAACTCATCTGTACACATGATAATGATTTTTCCACATTGTTACTAACTGAGATACGTAACTGGTGCTTTCCTTGCGATGTTTTTTTTTGTGTTGATTGAGGTTTTGTAAACTATGAGAGAGTATACCGAATAACAAACGTTTCAGCAATACTCCTCCAGAACGAATCAACTTACCCAGTCGAAGTGTCACTGCATCATTAATTTTAATATACTATAAAACCACAGTTAAATATTATAATCATCTTCGAAAACGATCAGAAAATAATAATAAAAGAAGTAATGGGAATCAAACTTTACAGTTAAACATTTTCTACCTTATGAAATACTTCATCCATTGCTAGTGATTCGCGTATTGCCTTTATGTTGTGGATGCACAATCCTAAGAAGATATTTTCTATTAGGCCAGAGAGCCCACAACTAAAAGGAAATTTCTCGGGTTATTTAACCACATTACAACGGTTGTAATGAACCTTCAATACCCTCCGGTAACAAAAACCTTCACTCCCATTTCGTTGAATATGATTAAGTCATCCAGGCCTCATGGAGGCGTTTTTATGCCGGCGATAATATCCCCACACCACTTCCCAGGCGCTACAACCCAAATCCATGACACATAGATCTCTTTCGCGATCATAACAGGCGCGTAAACAGAAAATCAATCGATTTTACAGCCCAATATAAACCCAACGACCCCCAGTAAAACTACCGCGCGATATAACCCAATGAAAAACCCGTGACCCACGGGTTTAACTCTCACTCAAACAGTAACTGCCGCCTAAATATGTGCGCGGACGACCCGACAAAAATTCCCAGCTCATGAGAAAATGCACGACCTTGAGAATAATGGAAAATTCTTCCCCATGGAAATTCGCGCGTGAACAAACTATTCGAAGCGCCATCAAAACCTAGGGAGAAATTCTGAAAAACTCTTGAGAAAGAGAGGAAGAGCTTTTTTTTCTACAAACCGAGCAAAATTCACACAAATTAACCTCCTTCCGGAGCGCTGGATTAAGAGCGGGGGGGATGGTTGCAAATCCGATATCTCCGTGGAAGGGGCTTTGAGAGGAAGTGAGGGCTACGAAGTGGATTCGGGATAAAGAGAGTGTTGGGAAGTGGTGGGAGCATTCAGCAGACCCTCTCTCGCCGTTCTCCAACAAGCGCGGTTTCGAATGGGCGGACGTCAAAGGGTAGCAGGTAAAGGAGTGAGGCGTTCCGGAGGGGAAAAGGGGAGGGTTTAAGGATGAAGGATATGGGAGAGTGAAATAGAGCAAAAAATTCTAGATTTGCTGAAAAAAGGAGGCGATTTTTTAGGACATAGGCGGCCGTCTGTGCTCGCCCCACCCACAGGCTCTACCTGCACTTCCGTTCGGAAAGAGCGTGGATGAAGAAACACCGACGGTGGCCTGTTTGCGGCGTCTAAGAGAACAAATTACGCGCGTTTCGGCGTGCTTTGGGAAACGGTCCATTTCTGAAAGGGCCGCTATTATTCGGAGAGAAATCCGTGCTTGCCTTTGTGAGCGGAATTTTCCGAAATAAATCAAGGTCGTTAAAATCGGATCTGCCGGCTAGCGCTCGCGGTGGTTATTACGCGGAGATTTTTCCATTGCTAGAAATAAACATTTTAAGTCAACGTTCGCCTCTGAAAATTCGTTTTATCAAAAAATGCTTTGGCGACACTATTCAGACTAATTGGCGCCATAAAGCTATTTACGAAGTCTCTGCTTCCAAACTGACCAAAATAGTACATCGCTCTATTTAAATAGGACTGGTTTACTTGTTGGAGACTTGAGTGCGCAGCGAGATAGTTTCCCATTAATTCGTCAACCAAATGAGAAATATAATTATATAACTAGTATGGGCGAAGGATCTTCCGAGAAATGTAGTTAAGACGGAATACAAAATATCTAGGATGTTTCTCGAAAGTGCATTTCTTGACAAAGTTACTCAAGCAAAACGATACTGTAATATTAAACTATTCGATTGGCCACGTTAAATTGAAGACATGTAATCACGAACCTTTAATCAACTTTGAACATTCTCGTAAAAGTTTGTATTGGCTAAATGGAAACCCAACCAAATGAAAGATAAATAAAAGAACTAACAATTTAAAAAAACGATTAAAGGTTATGAAATTCCATATAAGAAGATTCTTTAAATACGCTATAATATCGTCGATTTTACAGGACGAAAAATGTTTAGAAAATGCTGTAGAAACATAAGGAGAAGAATCTTTCAAGTATGGACTTGGAGCCGCCCTAAAAATGTGCTCCATAAATAACTATAATCTGTTATATAGAGAGGGATTGAATAAAATAATAATTTATGAATAAAAAAGTATGCATAGGAAGCGAAAAATCTATACCTAGATAGGAAAACACGATTTAGAACTGCAAACAGAAGATACAATTAGCGTACTATTTTGAAAGGGAACAGCGTGCTTGAAGTGTATGCAAACATGAATGTAATAAAAAAAATCCATTCTTTTCGAAACGAAATTCTCTTCTTTCCCAATATTCTACACTTCTTTCCAAAGGATATTTTTCCCCTACGAAGAACTTTTAATATCTTCTCACTATCGCGCATAAGCATTCCTACGTAGTTCTCCATTGAGTGAATGAATACTTCAATCAAAACAAAATGATTTCTTTCGAACAGAAAAACTTCTCCCGACGTCTGATCCGTTGATACCACAAAGTATACTCCAAGTTTCGATCGAAAATAAAAGGCTCTCCGCGAACGATCCATACTTCAATTTAACGCTCCGCCGTTTGTAATCGCCTGAACGGAGGGGATAATCTTCGATTCTTGAAGGTAAAACCGCGGTGGAGATTGAATTGGAAAGACAACGATGAAAATCGTAGAGATATTCCGGAAAAGTTTTACGCTCCCTACAAACCGTAATTCCACGCAGTTACCATCAATCCGGCGAGGAAAACCGCAGATTCCGATGAAAAGCATCGGGGAAAAAATGAATTAATGGAACGAAAATAATTTCCGAGCAAAAAGGACACTCCAACAATTTTTAATGCTCCGGAATATGGCCACAAACAGCCTTTGAAGTGCAGATGAGTCATACCCATTCACCAGATACATAGGATCAAAAGCTCAAAAATCTCCAATGCCAGGGGTGAAATTTGATAAAAAATTAACAAAAATGCGGTTTCCACAGTCGGGAACAGTTCAGTGGATCAGTGCTTTCGAGGTGAAAAAATGAGAATTTCTAATAGCGGGGTTCCGAGTTTTAGGCAGCACTTCGAGCAAATATTTAATGCGACAATAACAACGGAAAATAGAGTCGTTTCCCACTTAAGAACTTAATTTGTTTCCGATACCGTTCCTCTTTCGAAACGTAGAAATCCGGAAACTCGATTTCCCATTATCTCTAAAAGGGAAATTTTCAGTATAATCTATTAATGAACCTGATTTAATATGATACTCCATATTTATGCCAAAGGAATGAATATCTTATATACTGTATGAATTTTACACAAGTTTTGGGTACTGCTTCCTAGGAATTTGTGCCATTTACATTAGATATTTGTCAAGTAAATCTACACCTCCAAAATTTACTGATTGTACTATTTACTTCACTATTATTTACTACTATATTTATTTATATACTTTCCCAATTACGCAAGGAATTACGCGAGGAATAATATCTACAACAGGTGTGTCCAACCTTTTGGTGAACGCGGTAAACACATACATTGTATTCCACGTGTCACTAAAATGAGAATATTTCAGAAAGTATGAACAAAGATAAATAAATAAATATAAAATTATCATAATTCCATTTTATTATTCCCAAACTCACGTAGTCGTTGCTTGGCAACGCTGATCTACAATAGGTAAGCATATCTCGCACGAGCAGCTACTGAATAATTTTTAAGGCCGAGAAGAGGTAAAATATAATGTAAATTATTGATTACATAAATAATCCTTACCTATAAATATAAAATCCAGCTTTAATTATTTATAAATGTAATGATGTTTTGCATGGGACAATTTTTATGAAAACTTGAACGTAGCTTTTTCTTCAAATTCAAATAGACATTCCTGTTGCAATATCGAGTGACTGTAGTTACAATATAGCAACTTGTTGATTTATACTGATATCTCCTTTATCGTTTCAAATTTTCAATAGGCATTTAAATGATAAGACTGTCTTAAGACATGATTATTCACATCAAGAAGAAACACGTTTGGATGAGAAGGTTATTAGATATGCATTAACACTGCACGCGCCGACGCTATAGTCTCCCCAACTTGAGCACGTATCTTCAGTTAAGATTCATATCTCGAAGTGAACATCTCCAGGAAGGAAAAATCTCGAAAACTTCGCTCTCAGAGTCGTTCGTGGGTCAAAGCACAACTTTGTTTATACAGAAACCTACGCTCGAGGAAGCCATTTTGTGCAATACTTTTACACTTGATTTTGCAGGAGGAAAAATCCGAAATTAGGAAATTATTTTTCCCTTCCAAACTACCTTCAACCGCAGTTCATGGAATGCGAGTCTGGTCTTCAAATTAATTTGCAAAAACGCATTACGTATTCCTTGAACCCGCACACAGTATTCAATTAACATGAAAAATTCCTAAACATTCCATAATTCAAACTGAAAATGAAGAGTGGGTGACCCGTAAGCCCGAAGGTGGTCCCTCGTGGAACGTAGGACGAACGGGAAAATGTTTTTGATCGATCACCATCAAGTAGTAATGTGAAATTTGACGGAATAAATTAAAACCTCCGGGCCATGCATCTTTTCATGCTACACTTGCAGCATCAATATTTCAGAGTGCAAATTTCTAAAAAGGCCTCCATCCGAAAAATCCATCGTCTCGTACATTTATATTAAAGCTCAAAAACTTCCACTACACCGTCTAGTCGGCATAAATTTACTATCAAAGGGGAATATCATCAACGTCAGTTTACGGAATTCGTAAAATGATTTCGTGTGGATTTTTTACTTGTGTTTATGAAGTAAATAAAGTGAAACTAGTCCAGGGAATAGGGAATCTAAAGTTTCCTCAGTTGAAGGCGGTATGTGAAGCTACAATGTTTAACTTCAGCGGTGAGTTGCCCGTATGTGGAGTGTCCCGGTTTCTAGGGGTTTAGTCCTAGATTTTATCACCTCTCATAGTATGCTCTAACGTATTTTCAGGAATAGTGACCCCCAATCTTCTCACATTTCACTAGAAACATTTTCAGCACTGATTATCCGATTAACTCTCCTAATCAGTAAATTTGGTTTTACTTTTGATAAATAAGACATCTGAGCATCTAGATGCGACGCACTCAATTGAAAAGGTTTAGTTTAATCCGATCTTGCCAATCAATTTCTCCGTCCCGTACGAGGGAAAAATTTCCTTTATTGTCTAAGGGATCAAGCGTTAGATCAAAGGATGTCATGCCAGAGAAAATAATTTTACTTCTTTCGCCAATGGAAAGGCTAGGACATGACTTTTTCTGGATTATGACCCACATTTTTCATCCTCGACGTTGTCAATGTTTAGATTTTCCTCCATCATGCTCTGAAAACCCTACCATTAATTATATTTATGATTATTTTCAACATATTTTACTTTCCACAAGACATTATTAATTCCTAAATATTAATACTCCAAAATATAAACTCTGTGCATAAGAAAGCTATACGCTAGATTCATCGAAGGAGAATAAGTTTCGTTACATTCTCAATAAACCCCTTAACAAGACAAAAACGTGAGAGTTGAAGAAGAGGCCGCGCTAAGGCCGCATGCCGCCTGAAGATCTTCGGTAACCATCTCCGCTCCATCCGATGGAACTTTCCAGAATCTCAAACATTTCGTATAAGAAATTCAGCATGAAAACGAACGTTTCCGCCGTGTCCGATAACTCCCCCACAAAGGTGAACATGCTTCAGCAGTATCGGATATCGATACAGGAATCACAGATCGTCTAGATATTCTAAAGCAATCGACGTGAACGGAAATGGAAGCGATGGACCCGTGCTAAGGAAAGGGAAGGGCGACAGGTGATCTAATATAAACCTCTCCTCCTTTCCCATGCCGATTGACTTTCGGAGTGTAAGTGGATGCAATATGTATGGAAATTGAACCGGTCTTCCGCCGTCCCCTGTAGGCCCTGGAATTAGCCTCTCCTACGCCCCATTCCGCCCGCACTTGCCTTCCTTCATCCCACTTGCTTTTCGCCCTTTTACTACCCAGTGACACACGCTGTCCGACCCGCCATCTGCGGTCGCAAACACCGCTTAAACCGACTCTAATGGAGCGTGCATGCGTCGCCGTGTATTCCCAATGTTACTGCGGGCGGTCCGTCGAGTGTCCGTCTCCTCCATTCCTGAATGCGCGCCCTCTCTGGCGACCTATTGAACCCACGCCGGGATTTTTCCACGACCGTTCACAAAACCAATTACCTTTTTTTTATTTCATGGTGGTAACCGCGCGAGAGGAGGAATGGGTCTCTGGATCCTTACGCAATTTGCGTAAAAATAACTCGCATGCCTATTTGGCAACGACTTATGGAAAATCTATCTTTTTCATTCTTTATCTCATTAATTTATCTTTCTTCTCTTTCCTTTCCCTTTTACATTCTAGCAATATATATTGACTTACACGGCAAACTGCGTACCTACTATCATATCTTGATGAATGGAACATATTTAATTTGTCATTGGGCACAGAATACAGGAAAAGGCAAGTTTTATTTCCTTTTGTCTCAGTTCTGTTCATGTCTTTGAAAATATCGTGGGTTTTTCTCCATAAACCTTCTGTTGAGTAGTTTTCCCCCACAACCCAAATCTTTGTTTTTATAGGTATATATATTTCGTTACATGTATTAGTTTATATTTGTAATATTTTGCATACTGTTCGTAGTATTTTTCATTTAATCATGTTTGTCGGATTGTTGAGATTTTTTGATTCTGTTTTTTAGGTTTAAGTTAATTTTAGTGAACTATTTTCAGTTATTAATGTAATTTGATTAGTAATACAATGTAATATCTCCAGAGGTTAGGTGGGAGAGAGGCCATTTTGGCCTAACCACGCTGAAACAATAAACAATAATAATACTAAAGTTGATTATGTACGATCAAAGCCTGGTATTCATCTTGGTCTCTTTAATCAAATGGGTTAAATTAAAGGGGTTCGGATTGTTGCAATTGCGTGAACCATTTCAATTTATAGCATCCTAACTCAGCGATTTAAGCAATGACAAACTACCTCACTCCTCACTTTCCCTTGTATACCTCATTCCTACTCAAAAACCATAGAGTATCTAACGATGGAGAAGAGAGGGAATAAACCATTACCACCGTGATGACTTTACGTATTTACTGGATAGCTGTATATGCATATGTACATAGTAATATTCCATTATGATCGACCATACTTATCATATTTTTCATGTGAAATGCACCATTTTAAAAAACTAGATACATTTATTAGTATATAAATTTATAAATATTATAAATAATTAGTATAT
>KZ308397.1:86206-157277 GCA_000376725.2 Ladona fulva
AGGAACTATTGGACTATTTATTCAACAAGAGGTACATTTAGGATACTCCATACTATCCTAAAATGTTCTTAGATGTCTGACGCGGCAAAATCCCATCAAACACACATTAAACAAAATTAAATACTTTTTCAAATATTTATTTAAAATATTTATTTTCTCTTTCAAATACATTTTTATTTTCTATTATTTTTTAAATACAAGGACCATATATATGATTCTTTTAACTCTGAATTGGTGAACGCGCCATAAAATTCTCAATTTAACACCATTATTTTTTGAATTTGAAGTCTAACTTCATCCAGTATATCATTCAACAATAGCCAAAAATATATGGATGGTTAGGACATCTTGATTAAATATTTTGCTTACTTAGTATTCTAACTCTTAATAAAGATATATCACAGGTATAAGAATAAAATAGAATGAACTGATTGCAAAATCTCTCATAAGTTTTTGGATGAACACGAAAATTTTATTACATTTTAGTTGTGCAGTTTATCGAATTGGCAAAGTGACACTATGAAATTTTCTAGCGTGTGGAGAGTATTAATTTTACAAAGGGGCAGTCCGTATCTCAGCTAGCGCCGTGACAACCAGACAGTGGCTAGCGGACGTAAAAAAATTAAGAGCAGCCATCAATGGAATTTGTTTATTGCGAGAAGAAAAAGAGAATAGCTGAAGTATCATCGGCTGTACAGCGGTAAAAGGCTTCAAAGAATAGAGCGAATATCACAGGCTGGTTATTCACCAAAAATTAAACGGGTGACAAATTTTTAATAGCACGATTTCAAAACACGTATATCGCCATAATTATATCCAGACTATGGCGGTAGTGAATAAAGGAAGACATACGTATTTACAGCAAAACTTTCACGTGATTAATAACCAATATCAATTCACGTGATCAATAATCAAGGAGTAACGATTCAGAAGAGGACAAGGTATATAATGATTATAACAGTATACTGACTATTTTAGTCGGATAATTAGTTTATAAATGGAAAAAACCATGTTCATATTAGAATATATTCTGTTGACTAGAAAAATAAACAATAAATGTCACAATTGCATATTTTTCAAACTCATTCATTATGACCTCCAAATGAAAGAAGAGTGTAAAAGAGCTTTACACTTCTCACATCGCAGTTTTCAGATGTGACACATGTTTTCATTTCTTACCCTTCAATTGATGCTAAAAAGATTAAAAATAACATATCGGAAAAATCAGACATTTATGAGCTAATAAGAATAAAAATCTGTTTTCTACAGTTAAAGACAATCGTAAAAAAATGAACTTCATATTCACTATTTATAACTTAACAAAAGACGTTTCAATGCGTTACGTGTAAAGCTTAACGCTTGACTATCAACATTACCATATCTTTTAACTGTATGAAAATTTAACACATTAAATAAAGCAACATAAGTTTATTAAATATGAAAATTACAAATAAACCACGAACATTTAATGTTTATCTCTAAGAAGAACATAAAAGTTTCTAAAATAAGAACGCTGTTTTACTCGTACTTTCAGAAACATTGATCCATTTTTTGTTTTATCCTTCAATGGTATTTTTCTAAGTTCCTCATTTCAAGCAATGCCTGTACCTACATATTCGTCCTATCATGACATATCACGGTTTATCCATCTTCTCTTAGCAGTTTAACATGCCTTAAATTCCTTATTGAAGACCACTTACTTTAGTATCTACTAGCAAACTCCTTTAACATCAATTTTCTATTGGCTTTGCTTTTCCTCACTCTTTCCCTCCCTTCCTTTAATAAGATAACCTCCTTCTATACATGCACGCACTGAGGAACTTAAATTCGTGATTAAAACTTCCGAAACAAGTCTTTTTCCTCTGAGATCACTTTATAAAGAAAAATCGAAAGTCGAATGCAAGCGTTAAAAAGGCTGCATGTACTCAGCTATTAATTCTCAGCAAGGCGTTCCATCGTTATCACGTACTGCTGGCATAAAGGAGTTCTCAAATCGATTCTTCCAAGTTTCAGTCAGACATTTCGAATCGAAATTTTTATTCGTGATCCAATCAGCAGGTATTACGAAGCACGGGAACATCTTCCACATAATTCGAGAATGTGCTAGATCTCAACTTCATAAATAGTTCTCGAATCGCTGCCGTACTTTCTTTTTCTAGAACTTAAGCGGATCGATGGAGATTTGGAATATCATTCTCTATTATCTTCCAGCCAATTCTAAAATGTGTAATACGGGAAATTGACGAAATGGATCTTGACGCTAAGAAATATGAAACAGCGCATAAAATATTTTGACTTAGAGCTATTGAATTGAACATTCCGTCTGCCGTGACCTGATTTCCCAAGAGGAAATCATTTTAAATTACGAATAAAACAAATATACTTGTACAATCGTAATCATTATCTATACAAATATTCCTCTAGGAACCAAAACTGCTTATCAGAGCTGATTTGTGTAAAATAGAGAAGAATTACTATTCAGAGTATTATTGCAGAACTACTCATCCAAGGGGAAAATATCTTGGGGACTGACTTAGATAAAAATAATACCTTTACGCTCCCATAACCTAATATTAGTCAGAACAAAAATTAAATATTATCACCGTTTTACCTCTCTTCTTAGACTAAGTAACTCGCAATATCGAGACAATTATTTTTATCTTAATATTATATTATGGAGGTATAAAATTCTGGCGATAATAAAACTGGATAAAAGAAAAAATAAAATTAATGATTCCATTAATTATTAGGCACGAGCGCGGATGATGGCTTAAGAATAAAATCTTAATTAGAGCTAGGGACTGACCCTTAAGGGGGAAAAATAATGACGCCCTTTTCTTTACTTAATTAATGCGACTCTTTGGGGTGTGGAATGCGTTTTAATTTACTCTATGATGTAATACTTTTCAGTAAAAATTTTCTCGTTAAGGTTGCGAGATTTATTTAAAATCTTGATGGTAGGAATAAAAAGAGCGTGAAAATAAGGGAATACCTGCGAGAAGGACTATGGGAACAGATAAGTCCCAATTAGTTGAGAAAGGAGATTTTCTTATGGGTAGCCATGTGGTGCAATTTATAAACGAAAGGTTTAGAACTGATCTCTAGTCTTAATCATTACTCACTCCGCTTGATGTCGTAAGAAAAACCCTATCGTAATAATTATTCAAACATATTAATTTCCTTGTGACATTTTAAACGATTGAGAATTCTCTGTTACCTATTTTATTTTTACTTCCACTCTCGTAGAGCTCTTTTCTCTTAATCTTTTGCCTTTTATTTTATTCGTTCATTCTCATTTAAAGACCTTCTTCAGATCTTCAAAGATTACTTAGTATATTATTAACTACAGGATAAAGATACTCAATTTTATTTTTCACTTTTCTTAAAAATATATTTTTCATTCAGTGCTTCCCAACATCTTTTTTATAAACTAAACGCTGCAAATGATAGAAATACCCTTCCACGTACAGTTTAATCTATAGGTTTTCCAATTTCCTGATCTCATCCATCCGAACTAGTTAGAGGCAAGGTAATTACCTCAGATTCCGAAATTCTGAATATTCATGCACTTCAATCAGCGGAACAGGTGGCAGGAACAATTAGAATATTAGTGATTCCCAAGTTTATTGGTGCAAACAAATCGGCAGTGTTAATTGAATTAATTGCTTGCACAACTTCAACAATTCCATCTCGCGCTAGTCGAGAAACACAAACATCCTTCACCAAAGCGAGATTTCAATCCAATGCCTCAGAGTTGGCATTGGAAGATAAACAAACTAATCCCTCCAATATTGAGATGAGCTGCAAATATCCGTAGAGGAACTATTGGACTAGTTAAGATCGCCAGAATTCTAAATGGAATGATAAACGAGCACATGCAAGACAATATCAGAAGAGCACTACTATTTCCTACTCTTAACATTGAGCATGCGGTTTTGAATTATTCTCCGTAATTAGCTAATGGTATTATTCAAAGCCAAAAAATAGAAAATTTCATTTAAGGGGGCTCCCGGATAGCCAAGTGGGCAACGCGTTCGACTGCGGTGAAAGCGGTCCCGGGTTCGATTCCCGGTGGGAGACCATGTGCGAAATGACCTAAGCTGTCGAAGC
Organism: Ladona fulva; assembly: GCA_000376725.2. Classification (NCBI taxonomy): domain Eukaryota; kingdom Metazoa; phylum Arthropoda; class Insecta; order Odonata; family Libellulidae; genus Ladona; species Ladona fulva. The sequence continues at coordinate 90,317 of KZ308397.1, forward strand.
ACTTTTAACAATACTACTACTACTTCACTTAATAACGACTCAGAGAAAAATGCAGCCAATACCATAATGTTAAAGGCTTTCCGAATATAACAAAAAAATAGCATACGTTTGTGAATTTTGCTATGGTGGAGTAAAATTAGGCCTTCCCATGATTAATATCAAAAGATCCACTTTGATATAATATAATTGATGATAGCTTTCGAATAGAATACAAAATAAATCAAAGGAAGGTTCCACATACATTGCAGTGGCTATAATCTATATATATAAAGCAGAAATTCTGTGTGTTTGTGGGTTTGTGTGTTTGTTTGTTCTTATGGTTATTTTCTCTTATGTACAAATAGGTATACTATATTTAATCCGACATCTATTTTCCCCGTTGAGAATCAACGGGCACTTCAGCTAGTCTCATATATAGCTGATTAGCTTTCTTCCAAACATTGGCGTTGAAATAAGTCCTGTGGAAAACTACAAAGATTTTACCTTTATTTCTAGCTACGATTACTTTGAATTGTTTCTCTATAGTATATATCCGATAATTCTCTTTCATCAACTGCTGTTGGACACGAGTTACGCTAATTAGAATTATATAAAACAGGTTTTGATTCCTAGAAGACCGGAATGATATTTTGTGATGTGAAATGGGTCGCGTTATTGAAAAATTGACAACTACGTGCAAATACCTACTTAAAACATATGACACGCGAACATATGAATTAAATAAAATTTTATAGGGAGTTTTAACGCCAATTTTTGGCACTAGCCTTTCTTACCGGTCTCAATTTAACCTTGTTTTACTCCAGTCCGAATAGATTCATCCGTGAAACCATGAACTACGCATGCAAGTGCCGAAAGATTTTGCAAGAACTACTATGATAGACTGCACATACAGTACAGATGTTTGTATACTATAGTTGCATTTTATGATTGTTAAATACCTTAAATTTTAAATAAAATTGCAAAGAAAATTGCGCCGTCATTATCTTTTAATAAGATTGGAAGCAGCGTAAGGAGTCCTTTGGAACACTTCACACTCTTCTCATGATTTGCGAGAACTCTTCAACGTCATGAGACACGATTCCTGAGAAGATGAGGAGGACGAACATCATTCATCGATTCAATCAGTCAAAGGCAAGGAAGAAAATCAATAAGCTCATTACCGCTTTCAGTCGGTAATTAAATATCCGTCATCGAAGTGTCTTTCGAAATCCCGTTGTTCGTCTTTTCAAAGGTACCAAATCCTGTTAATGGATACCTTCATTTTCTGAAGAGTTTAGCGCAAAATTTAACCTTGAAAAGGCTAATTACGTCAACCTTACTGCATTTTATCTTCCAAAGGTGTTAATAAGCAAGACAAAATTTAGAACGTGATTGATCCCCCTTTTCTATAAAGGATAATGAGCGAAGGTTCTTTGGATTAAATCCGAAGGTCGCTCGTCCAATACCACGAGAGACCCTTCTTGAACCTTCATAATGAAGGTATGTCTTTTCGATATTGATTTTTGCATGTCCGCCAGTCAAGCATTTCCAATTTCCTAAAAACTGAAAATCAAAAAGGAGCAGTCGCAAATAATATTTCTCTTCTCGATAAATTTGTATTTTTAGAAGCTTTCAAAGAGGGATTTTGAACGGATTTTTGTTGAACTTACCCAATCAAAGAACTGAAAAAAGACAATATATAAACAATATATAATTCAAAAGAAGAACAACTGTGGATGCTTGAAATGAGCCAATATTAAAGTCTCATGACTTATGTTTTATCATTTTTTAAGGCTATTTTTACCTCAGAATCTCTTTGAATTATTGACAAGTCTTAATATCTACCCTCTAGATAAACTCAACCAAGCAGATATACGGAATAGTTTTGAATTACCTGAGTTTAAATTATTAAGAACGTGCTTCAAAAATATGTAATTTAGAATTCCCTCTCTCTTTAATGCCACTGATTAGGAAACATTCCATGTTCAGAGACATCTCTAGCTACTTATCATCATACTGACTGGCATACTTATCACTACTGATCATAGCTACTCTCGGTTCAGTATTTGCAAAGTTTAACGCATTTAAATGTTTACTAATTCGTGTTAGTTTTCTTCATTTGCAATAAAATTATTTCTGGTATACTATCCCATATATCAATTTTATATTTGTTAATTTTTACTCGTTACTTTGCAGTATATTTCTTTTATAAATTATGCAGTTGTATTAATGAATGGCAGTTGTGTTCACATGTTTCTATGAGGATTTTTACGTCATCAAAAGATTCTACGTCAGAGTTAGATAAAAGCTCCAAATAGCCGTTGTTTGCGAGCAAACTAACCGTTGAAGAATTTCCACCAGCGGGGGTTGGGGTTCTCCGTGGTCGCGCTTAGCAAGTTATTCTTCTCTCCCGAAGATGGCAACATAGTTGTCGCAATACGTATCGAGAACAATACTTGCTAAGCGCGACCACGGAGAACACCAACCCCCGCTGGTGGAAATTCTTCAACGGTTAGTTTGCTCGCAAACAACGGCTATTTGGAGCTTTCATCTAACTCTGATGTCTTACAACAGCCGTGTTCCTTTTCCTTATAGATTCAAAGATTCTACGGTTGAGAAAATTGCACGTATTCTATATTTTCCCTCATAAGAAAGTATTTATTACTTATTAAAAGCTAATCAATTTACGTTTAATTTTAAAGTGAAAATAGTAACAGTTTTGCAATTCACAATTAGCTTCTCAGAATAGGATGCGAATTTTTAATAGAAATCTGCTATATGAGGCTTCATTTTGCAGTACTATAAGTCCTGTAAGTCTTGTTTTAAAAATGACACTAGCAAATACGCAGTAATTTACAGAAAATTACGATTGATTCCGAACGCTCCATCTCTTGCAAGAGGACGTACTTTATTAATGTTTTGATCGGATTAATTTTTTCTTCCATTATATCCGTAACACTAACACTAGAATAGTGGGATATGAAAAGAGGGGCGACGTTAAATATTCATGGCAAATAAATGGTGAAAGCAAACGGCGCAGAGAAATGAAGAATTTGAAAATAAGAAGACATGATGAGGAAAAATGCAGATAAAGTAAATAAGGCCAACAAATAAAACGAAGGGGAGGCAGTGCATGAGAGGCATCGGAGAGAGATAAAGGGAAAAGCGTAAAATGGTAAGGCAATAAGGAGTGCGCGATGTAAAAAGGAACGGCCATATCTCAGCCTATAAAATGTGATGAGCTTTTCGAGCAATATGGTCCCTCAGAAATTTTCTCGGCCCACGCCAAAAATTCACCATTTCGTCACTAAGTCGATATGACAACAAGACAAATTCGAGAATTCTTATATAAATATGACGTAACACAGAATTTCCATTATTAGGATACAATGATTTTCAAAGAAATGCTACTACCATGGCTATCGATCGCATAGGCAAAAATTTGATTTCTTTCGTTAGAGAAATCAATTATTACAGAAAACGCACTTTTGGGAAGCAAACCCAAACGTTCAAAACAGATGTAGCTTGACGAAATGCTGAAATAATTGAAATACATAATTGAAACAATGTACATAAATCAAATACAGGTCTGTCGATACCACTACGAAGATCAATGATTGTCACTATATGACTGAATGATAGCTAAGCCAATCTTTTTGACAGTTGCAAGCAATTTTGCAAATAAACTAATAGTGTCAAGAATAATAAGTCAATTCCTCACTAAATTCCTTACTTCTCATGCCACAACGGCGTTTACACCATGAGATTATATATGTGTATATGAATATTCGAAATTCCCCTTTATTTTACCAAATAAATTTTTTATCGCAATACATTTTTCACTAGCAATAAAACGCCGAACAAGGAATCTGCATTGATACATTTGGTTGGTTAATAGAACTACTTTTGAGCGAGCTAAATAGATAGATGAATAATTACCAATCATCAAATATCTAGAAGGTTAATATACTTAATTTATTGAGAGTTTTTTGAGTTTATGCCACAATAGAACCAATAGAACACGATTTAACCTTAGGAATTACGATTTTGAAAAATTTGTGATAACTTTCTCTTTAGCTTCCTATGCTAATTTATGAGAATCATCTAATAACATAATGTTTCCATGTGCTTATGAAGCTGGTACCTTTATCTATTAACCAGGAGGAACTGATTTTCTACAACTGAGTCCGTACAACAACTAGTAAAATACGATTCGCAAAAGTCTATTACATCCCGCTATGACTCAATGGAATTGTCTGAAACTTTCAACTACATTTGAAACTAAAGCTTCAACCAAGCCCTACCATTACCTCGTAAACCTTAACTGCCAATAACGCTTAGAGCACAATACCCCTTTTTAAGGTAAACAGTGCCTATTATGCATATCCTATCAATTTATGCCACAGTTTCAACAAAGGCTAATTTGCTTCATAAACGAATCTCTTCCTCAAAGAGAGGCACGGCGCAGAATCATCGTGGATAAATTTGAAAGGGAGAAGGCTGAGGTAGCAAAAAGAGAATTCTGTTCTTCATAATATTCACTCCGCAAATGTCTCTCAGATATAACCGAATCCTTATTAGCAGCCTCGACGTTGAGCGATGGAGGCAAAAAGAGGAAGAGATATATACAGAAGTAAAAAACAGAGAGAGATAGGAAGAGAGCGAAGTCAGTTACTCACCAGAGAGAGCGGGAGAGATGTTGAAGGGAGTTAGAACAACATCGAGGATAAAAAAGAAAACAGAAAGGTAAGAGGTGGGTAGGAATATGAAGAACGAAAGGAAATAGACATATTAAAGCAAATCATAGCGTATCTTCTTCCATTAGGATGTGAATTTCAAAGTACGAGGAATAGGGAAATAGAGTACGGCTGTTGACATGTTGGATATAGGCTATAGTGTACTTTACATGGAGGAATACGGTATATTGACCATCCTAAAATCACTCAACCGTCGCAGATGTTGACCAATTCCGTAAGGAAAACAAGTATTCATCTACGATACGGATACAACGACAAGATTGTTATCTTCACCTACCCCTAAGCTTTGCCTTGAGTTTTCCCAAGATACTTCCAGAAAAAAAATTTCGCAAAGCTGTCTTTCTCTCACCTTTAACGTTCATTTATATTCAACTACCACATTGAATTGGAAAGTCATGATTGAAACATAAATGAAAGTTCGTCGAAAATGAAAGTTATTTCATACTAATCTTAGAAAATATTACGCGAAAGGAAAAAAACTGGTACAAATAGATCGAAAGATTTGAGAAGACTACATAATCTTTGAAACTGTTAAACATTCACGGAAGATACAAAGACATATAGAATGATGTCGTTCCAGAAATGCACACACAATAGGCAAGAAAAACAAGCGTATGGACAGACTTTTGATGGAGTCGCATTGAGTCGTAAAATTAACTTTAAAGTGTGATAGAAAAAGAACTACCAATCGATGAAACGTAAATAAAAATTCACGCAAAATCTAATAATCGATAAAGTTCCGTGAATGGTAAATTTTGGCAGAATCTATGAATATAATACATTCAAGGAAAAACAGTGCAGTAATCATGATGTAGCCTAGGTCAGAATACAGAAAAACATTTACGCACAGGTAATCGTTCCTTTGTGCCTCCCTTTGAGCTAATCATGACAATTCATAGCGCTTCATGGGACTATTAGAGCTCAAAAGTAACTTTTGTCCTGAAATCGTCATCGCGATAGAACTTGGTATTCTCATACAGCTACAACTGAAATGGCAAATTTCCCGCTTGCTGCGGTTTCAGAACTAGCAGCCCTGGGTTCGATTATGGAGCAAGGCTCTATGCGCTCAATAATAATCATAAATGCTCTTATACATGGTAATCGAAGTTTTCAACGAATTACCACGCGGGCTCAGGAAAAGATTCAGTTTGAAGTTAGGTAATGACACTTTTGACTTAATTGAAAAAAAATGCTTGGAAAATGTTAGTATGATTCGATCAGAGAGTACTTGATTAGCATTCTTTAAGTTTCCTTTTACGTATATGGTTGTATTAGTACCTATAGTAATGTAAACTTGTTCATGCGTTCCTCTGCAATAGTGTGAGAATTCCTAATATATCAATGAACATACCTAGGGATGTTATTTAATGATACGTCGGTTCACTTTCTGTATTTTTATCATACACTGAGTGTCAATGTGTAAAAAGAAAACTAACACAAAAATTAGATTTCATTTTGTACGACTTCATACATGCATAGCATAATCTTCGTTGAAAACAAGTCCACGCGGGTCCTGCAATTGGGGAAGATGCTTTATAACAAAATTCCTTGAATCACTCCCGCAGCTGGAGGCTGAATCCAACCAAATTGCGCTCATGTTATCCCTACATAAATACGTAAACAAAGCACGCGCGTGGGGGTGTCGAATTTGCATAATAAAACCCCAAATTCGGGGATGGATCGAACGCCCCGACGAGAATCTTTAACAAACCACTAAATCACGACACACTCTATATTTCAAGGGAATAATTTAACCTTTTCATAACCGGAAACCGACATTCATTATTCCTTACTGTATTCGCGAAGTCATGGGATAAAGGGTACCTAACACATTTTAGGCGGCTCCATGATTTATGCGCGGGAGGGACAAGGTCGAGGGAAGGAGAAAATGACAAAGAGATACCCCGAGAAGGGAAGCAAGGCGGAGAGAGATGACGGGCTTAAAAAGCAAGAGAGAAACACAGAGATGAGATAAAAGGCTGAGGGATCAGCAATTTCCGTTGGCTCGTCCGATCTGCCGATCCCTATCCACGCATTGACATCAAAGGTATAACAAACACGGCTCGCCGGTTGAAGGGAATGCCTAGGGTAGGGATTGAGCAGGTGAAGGGACTGTGAAAGTGTGGGAGGGTGAGGAAGGGCGATAGGTTGGCCCATGTAGCGACTAGATTCATGCAAAATGCATCCCTCCGACCGCGCGTTAGCACCTGCTACTTTCGGGAATACCGTTTCGCCAGACTTTATCGGCAATAATGAGGTCGCATTGTCTTTCGCTGATGCGGACTCACTACACAGGTCCTAGATCTACGGCTCGGGGGATAGGGTATAAAGGGATTTGGCTTCAAATGGTGATAACTACTAATGAACCGAACGATCAAAGTGACAAAGATTACAAGATTTTGGGGCGTGTTAATAAAAATAAAACTCTGGGCTTTCATTTCATTACAAGTCTGAATTGCGATAGATTCTATTGGGGATCAATAACGACGGTAAAATGAGATTACTGCTAATAAAAATAAATTAGCGAATTACTACATTCCATTTTCATCGAGAGGAAATATCGTCGAGAACGCCTTTGATGTTATGTTATAATGAAAGCCGCTGATAATCATCGAAAAAGTTATGAATGGGTCATGTCATCATTCAAAAATGGAACTGTATCATTTCTACAACTTATGTTAGAAGTAAAAGATCATCAGCCTGTACGTCTTCAAGTAAGAAAGAGATCAATCGCTAGCCATAACGATTATTTAATCTGATTAATCTATCTCAACTGAAACAGCAAGAAATGCGTATAATGTACCAATGATGTTAGCATTGGATGTAATATTCATTTGGGGCGAAATTGAGATTCTAGTAGATCCTTCACCTACTCGTGATATATAAATTTATCTGCCCCCTAATTACGCAATATATCATTGCGATGATTCATTTGAATTCTAAAAGTAACTACTCTTACAACGTAAACACCATTCTTCCACCATTTCCATCTTTCCAATGGTCGAAATAATTTTTAACAAAGCTATATATCGGTCTCTATATTAGGCTCCTTCTAGCATTCCTGATAACTGTTATTCTACTATTCTCTAATATTAGCTAAATCATTTTTCAAATTATGCATATTATTATTTATGAAAGTTGCACATTAACTTGACCTCAATGTAGCTGACGTCTTTAATAGAGAAAACATATGCATGTTAATATCTTCAACATAGCGAATAACCAACGGGAAGCGTACCACGTTCCTATGAACACTGATTACAAAAGTTTCATTTAAGACTATTAAAAGCGATAACTTCATAAGAATCTCTATATATAGTTCGCGATAGATGTTAGTATGTATCAATATACCGCCATGGCCAATATTTCAATATTTTGTTAGCTAAAAATGACCCAAAAAAATCACTAGAATGGCTTTCAATATATTTCGATTTCCGATCCTTTAAGAACTGGATAAATTTCCAGAATATACAGTCGAAAACAGAAGAGGACAGGATGATATAGAAATCGATGAAGCAGAAAGAAAATCATGATTGCCCACCGAGGCGTAAGCTAGTCTTCCTTTCCAAGGGAAAGGAAGATGCTCTGTCAACAGCAGGAATTATCAAGGCAGCGGAAACGTTACAAAAAAAGTTAACAAACGTTATTGACGGATAACGTTACAAAAAAGTTAAATGTAAAATCCGACCTAAACCGCAATTCCGAACTCTGATTTGAATTTCGTTCTAACAGTCAAATGCTAATATTAATAATCCGAATACCATTACAGCGATAGAGGAGTATTCCTGAAGGACGGTAGCTGTAAATTCTCTTCTTACTTAAGATGTATGTATTTTAATTTATTTAATAAGGATTTATTCCATTATGGTCATCGGAGTCACTTAGTACTAAAATGAAAATTATGGATACCTTACATATCACCTTTTCATCAACATACTTTCACAGATGCCCACAAGTGGATCCGAACTCGATACCTCAATGGTATAAAAATTTTCGATAACGTTAATAAGATAAGCATGATATAATAAAGTACGCCATGTACTATCTTAAACCTAAAACTATCCTACTTTCGAAGATCTTTTAGGGTTTAAAGATTTAAATTACCGAGTACATTAAGATTACCACCACACTAAAAGACGAGAGAGTTTAAGGATACAATAATTTATTTATTTACACGACAAATTAGAGAGATGTACCAAGTTCCTTAGAGCAGATTTAAAATTAGATCAATTTTTCTTTCCGTCTCTACAATCAGCAACTCTTTCATGATTTTAGGTGATTAGATGGTTTTATTGGACATTTTTTACTTTACTAATTCCAAACGGATTACAATAATGATGGATTATAGTCACAGCTTCATAAAAGTTTAAGAATATAACTAAAGAGACCGTAGTACATAATTAACCGTTGATTATTACGATTTAAACAGTGATTTACACAGTGATGTTTCTCTATTAATCCCTTCTCTGGACTACAGCCTTGTCGTGGTGGAAGGGCTAGCGTGTTCCGTTGAGCTACAGAGCTGCACTGGCGGGAACTTTGGTCTTGGTAGGGTCACCCATGCCAGAATATGGTCACCCATGGTCAATAGGTAGGGGCTAGACGAAAGATAGTCCACGCAGCGTCTGTATTTCAGTGAGACGACTGCAAAGGCGTCTGTACCCCAGTGGGGCGGCAATAAGGAATAATGGCGTCAGGTTAAAAACACAGTTGAGGAATTTAAGGGGAGACCACCTCGACTAATGATTCCAAGAATATGATGTGAAAATCGAAGACGAAGTAGACTTAATTTATGAGCCAACAGAAGAAGTTTAGGTAGGGTTAAAGGCAGTAAAAATCTAAATGTAATGGGAGAGAAAAGGGAGGGTTCGGACTAGGAAATAGAAACGACAGGGGACAGAAATAGACTTTTGTAAAAGGAATAACCTCACAAGCACTTTTCAGTCTCAAACAGTTTTTCAGCACAGGAGGTACGTACACATGAAAAAAGCCCGGTGACACGAATAGGTACCAAATTGTTTACAATTTGGTTAGGAAAATTTTCAAAAATAGTGTCAAAAATTCACGAAGTTATCTTGGTGCTGAAGCAGACTCAGATCATAGTCTGGTAACGACGAAAACTGAGCCGAAACTTAAAAAGATCAAGCCCAAAATAATAATAATAAAAATAACGTCTTTATTTAGGCGAATTTCGGTCTATTGAGACACTCTTACAATTAACCTAGACGAACACAAACACAAACAACCATGCCCTTACCAGGATTCGAAACCCGGGACCTCGGCGTTGCTAGACTAACACGCTAACCACTATGCCACCGAGGCCGGTATAGGAGGTACGGAGTACTTAACCGGTAGAGAGCACTGTACAGTGAGCCCTACCTGCAGGTGGCGTTCACTGTACAGTGAGCCTCGCCTAGGTAGCTTAACAAAAAGAATACAGAGCGCGCGCCTCAGCCCCACGTTTTCTACGGGTATGCACTCTGTACTAAACTATGTAGTTAACACAGACGAAATAAGTTTTGTTATGAATTATAAAAATTTTCATATATATTTGTTTCAAAAATTCGTTTATGGTATTTTCTATTAAGATAGATCGTTGAAATTTACGGAGTAGTTAGAAGATTCAGGACAAAAATTCTTACCCTTTCCTATCGTAGGAGGTAAGGGTTTTTGTCCTAGTGACCCCAGGTTCGATGCTAGGACAATTCATAGAACCGAATTTTCAAAAATTAGTTTAGGGTATTTTCTGTTAAGATAACGTTGAAATTCACTACATCGATACAAGATATAGATTTCTATCTACTGCCGTACACAGCCATCCATACACCACCTGCCATACACCACCGGCCATAAACCACCTGCCATACTATGGTTATACCATGGTATGTTACCATTCTCAGGGTAGCGTTCTCGCACCATTGCTATTCTTAATTTACATAAACGATATTCCTAAAAATATTAAATCCGGAATTAATCTTTTTGCCGATGAATGCATTTTGTATAGACTCATAAGGGAAAGACGTGACCGCGAAATCTTACAAAGCGATCTTAAACAGTTAGCCGAATGGACTAAAGCAAATGGTATGGTGATCAACGTCGGTAAATGTAAACGTAAAGTTTTCTAGAAAAAAATCACCCGAAATTAATCATTATAAAATGAACAATTAAACCATTCTTACTGTTCCCGACTGCAAATATCTTGGTATTAAACTATCTGAAAATCTTAAATGGGGGAGTCACATTGAAGACATTACTACAAAGGCGTAGAGAAATCTACACTTTGTAATGAGGAACTTAAGACGGAGTGGAAAGGGAGTCAAGGAAAGGGCGTATAAATCCTTAGTTAGGTCGATTGTTGAATATGCGACGAGTGTTTGGGACCCGCACGAAACGGGCCTAAGTAAGAAACTCGAAGGCGTACAAAGGAAGGCGGCTAGATATGTAATCGGGTATCACAAGAAGGAATAGAGTATTAGTATAATGTTAGATCAGCTAGGATGGGAATCGTTATCGTCAAGAAGAGAGACATTTAGGTTAACGGGTGTATTTAACGCGTGGAACTGTAAAGATGGCTGGAATGAGCTACGAGCAAGATTTCATACTCCAAATTACATTGGACGCGGCGTTCATAAACTAAAAATAAAAGAACGTGAACAGAAAACAGATTTGGCTATATACTCTTTCACAAATAGAGGTATAAGAGATTGGAAAGCTATTCCTGGAGAAGTTCTCATTCCAATGCCGAAAAAAGCTAAAGATTTCAAAAAGAAAATCCAAGTCTATAGTAACTAAATCGTTTGTATATATGATAGCAATTTTTACTTATAATACCCATGTAAAGGTTTATTTGTATATTTTTGTACTCTCTGTATAATGTATTCTGTTAAGTTTCATTGTATTTCACCTTATTTTTTTACCAATTACATCCATGTAAAGGTCTATAGGTATGTCTATATAATTGTTCTATATGTATGTATGTATTTTTTAGTTTTAATATATTGGAGCTGTAGTGCGACATTTATTGACTGTTATTTATTGTATACGTATTGTATCTATACTGTCCACGGGAGGTTTTTGGAGGGGTTTTCCTCCCGTTTTTGGGCGAATGCCGGGCAGATGTCATTATTATTTTGTCCCCCATGACCATTGCCACCTGGTCAACCGACCAACTTGCAATGATATATTAAATAAATAAATACACCACCAGCCATACACCACCAGCCATACACCGCATGCCATGCACCGCCTACCATACTTCACCGGAAGTTTGCGGTGACTTACAATTCTAACTATCTGACTGGTTTCAAGACGACACCAAATTTGGAAGTATCATATAAAGACTAAAGGGAATATAATAATAATGCCATACGCCAATGCATTTACGGTAGATTTCCAATCCTATCACGGCTTAGATGATGCTCAATGAACTAACAATCAATTCTCAAGGCAAAATCGAAACGGGAAGTAGCTCAAAATATTATCCGAAATGTCTGTACATTCCTTATGGAGTAAAAATTAACGGGCCCTGACATCGAACCAATGATCAATTTAGAAGTTCTTAAATTTATATATGACCTAGACTACTTCTATCCAATTCCGAATTTCAGCAATTTTGTTTTTCGGAAAGCGTCTTGAAAACAACTTTAAAAACCCACTCTAAACCTTATGGGAGAAATTTGATACGTCCTGTCATCAAACCAAATATACTTACGGTAGAATTCCAAAGTATTGCGGTTTTAAAGTTTCTCTAGTAACCATCGTTTGGGTTTGATGAGGAAATCGTATCGGGAAGTAACTCAAATTATTATCCGAGTTTCGAGACTCGATAAAGGAATCACGAAAAGATTGGTAAAATCTTATCTGTATGGGTGTGAAACGTGGACCTTAAGAAAGGAGGACACAAAAAGATTAGAGGCATTCGAGATGTGAGTTTGGTGTAAAATGGAAAGGGTGAGTTGAGTTGCTGGAAAAACAAACACAGAAGCGCTAGAGATTGTTGGGGAAGAGAGGGTTTTAATTGAAGTAATTAAACGTCGACAAAGGAAATGGGAAGGTTAAATATTAGGGGAGAGGGATTACTAAAGAGTCTTATTGAAGGAAGATTACAAGGGAAAAAGCAGAGGAGAAGTTAGAGACAAAAGTTGTTAGATAACATAAAAATCTCTATTAATAGTTTGAACTTCTCCCTGGCATCGCTGGATAACCTGAACGAAAATGTTGCCAAATGATCTCTTAGCTAATGTTACAACGTAATCATACATGGCGCAGAGAAAACAATGACTATACTTGCGTATGATTTTCGAAGAAGCCAACGACAATGTCTGCAAAATCATTTCGCAACACTAAGATGACCGAGGACTACCACTTTTTATTAATACCTCGTCAATAATATCATAATTTGACTAACAAAACTACCTCTATACTTTAAAACCGTGAGATACCATTTAGTTTAATGATTACGTAAGGAGAAATGAGCCATGCTATTATCCCGGCTATTATGCTATTTCGGCCTGTCCGGCTATGAGCGCAAGTGAATAGAAATAGACGAGTAGACAAATCATTAAAAAAACTCATCCTTTCTACGAAAAATACGCGATAGCATTCAAAAAGAATAGGGCGATCACTCCTTGCTTACACTTACTACCATACGTATAAAGGCGGGTTTCAAGGTATCAATGTAAATGTAGATGAAATCTGAGGCTAAATATAAAGAGAAAAAATATAGCAATTTACATGAAGTCGTTTTATATATTAGATTACCAATATGTTAATGAGATTTTTATCGCATAATATTCTACAATGAAATTTTATTTTAAAATTCCATACGTTAATGTGCATCGATGCGAGAGAGTTTCCCGCACAAGCCGATGAATAACATTTTACACATAATGAAAATTTCGAACAAGACGTACAGGCAATCATTGACCTGAAAATGCCGGGAAAATACGTTTGGATAATTATGTATAACTTTCTCCGAATTTAAACATATATTGTTTTAAAACGTATTGTATGACACAGAGGTCATAGATTAAAAATATATTGTCTTTAAGATTATTCATTGTGTTGAAATCTTCATTAAATTTACTCTACCGCAAAGTAGATCCCTGAGGAACCATACTAATTTATTAAGCTAATATCAGAGTTATCAACACAGTCAACTGTTTGTAAGACAATTTCTAGAGAATTCGTGAAACTCTTGAGGGAAAGTAAATGGAATATCAATGGTATAGTAATAACAAACAAAGGTTGTTGCGTTATCGTAGATTTCTAGCAAGACCCTTGCTTTAATAACTCCCTAATATGCTACGAAATCCGATTAACGTTTCGAAATCAAGGAAATAATTGAGGCGAGGAAAAGATCGCCTAGAGGCTTTGAAAGCGAAATTAAAGAAGAGAAATGCTAACAGTGGGTGTACAGATTGTTTCTACATCAATCAACGCAGGCAAATATTCAGTTTATGTTTTGAGCTACTTTACATGAATAAGGGAACATTAAACGGGAAAATTTTAAAGACTAGAGCGTAGGAAGAGAACGAAGGATATAATCCATACGTTGTTTATATTCAACCATAGGTTGACTTTCCGCAAACCTTATTTTAAGAACCAAAAGGTTAAATCTAACTTACTTGCCTTACATATCGATATGCAATGCACTATCTCTTATTTAACATTAAATTTCTAAATATAGTATCTCTATTTTTATCCTATTAAGAACGAAATACTAAGAATCAAACTTTGCAAACATTCAAATAACGATTTCGTCACCAGTGTTGTACGGATTTGGAACGAATCTCGTTTATTAATTGTTAAACAGAAAGTTGAATTTAGACAAAACCAACAGCGGCAGAAGGGTACGGAACAAAAATATAACCAACTCAATGAGAGAAAGCAAAGCATTTAATTCGTTTTTTTTTTATCTTGACAGAAAGTAACACGAATTTGTATTGTACCTTTACATAGTAACGCTACGAATTCTCCTAAAATGTCGATGAAAAACCAAACAACCCATGAAAAATAAGGCGTAGAGTACTTAGTACAGCGATATAGTTTGCTAACATTAAACAAATAATTTGATGAGTCGAGACGTTGCCATCTCAAGCCCTTCAATAGGATCTCCCCGTTTTTTCCCTTAAACCCGCTGAAAAAAAATGTTTTACTCGATCAAATAAAACTTCCTGTTTGTATAAAAAATAACGAGGAAAAGAGCTTCCACCCCATCGAATTTCTGTATCTCGCCCCATCACACAGCAAAACATTTATAGGAGGAAAACGGAGCAAACATTATGGCTGATAACGGGGAAAAACGTACGAATGTGAACGCAGGCTAGCAAGAGAATAGACCGGTCCAAGTACCGAACCCTGAAACACTCATGCGAATGCTACGCACGCGTCGCGATACTTTGCCACACGGCTTTCCTTTCCTCCCACAATCTTCTTCCCTTTATAAGGATGGGCATCGTGTCTATATGGTTCACCAAAGAGGGAGCCTTGAGGATATCCGAAGGATAGGAAAAGGGAAGAGGAGATAGAAGCTTTTGGATGAATCTCGTGCCGTTATCGTCGATCGCCAGCCCCCATCCAATCTATTCCCCAGCCGACCCTTCCCCTCGACCCCTTTCGAGGCCCCTGAAGGTAGTGGGCCCAGGCGTTGGGGCAGCTATATTGGAATGGGCAAGAGCTGCTCTCGCGTCAACTCTTTTCTGTACACTACTGAAGACCAACGTTTCGTTCTACCTCCGGGAATATGGAGAAATAGAGGAGAGGTAAAGAAGTGGGAGAATCCAGGAAAAGCGAATATAGGGACGAAAGCTGAAGGAACTCAAAGAAAGTGGATCGGAGGAGGAGGAGGAGAAAGGAAAACACGGTGCGTAATTGGTTAAAGAAAGACAGAAAGGAAAACGCGACAGCAGAGATATACGTCGAAGATGTCCAGAGCTGTCTAATTTAGTCCTATATACAGTCGACATCTACATTTATTCGACTCCATATAGCTATTTCTGTAGCTCTATTATGAACGTACCCGAAATGAGTATCAGTATAACTAATAAGTAAATTATTGACCAGAAATCAATGTACTCCACGTTTTTATGGCAAGGATGAACGTTTAATGGTGATACATATGAAAACAATACAGGAAAATATGATGTCTCATCTAATATTATAAGTAATCCCATGCATCAGTCTTTTAGCGATAATGAGTCAAATGCTGATTTCAGTGAAAAAGAAAGTGGCCTGGATAAACACTGGATTCATTAAGTTACAAATCGTAGTTTCCCTTCGTAACAAATTTGATCATTCTACGGGAGGAATTTCAGCCAATTGGACTATCTTTAACTTCAAAGTAGCCATCGAAAATATTCAAGAATTCTAAAGTATTAAACCAAAAACATTATAACAATGTTGGATTGGAAATCCGAATTAAGTGAGTGGTCCATTAGGATCATTGAAGCTAGGATAGATTCGTACTGTTTACATCACCGGAATTTGCTATAAAGATAACTGATACATACACAGAGAGAGCTCTGTGATAAATCTTGGACAGCGATACCTAAAGGTGAGAGAGATTCAATTCAAGCGTGGCTGAAGGGGTAAAAGTTTTTCGCCTAATAAAGTCCTTGTGTAAAAGCAAAACTTATTCTGAAGATCAAATATTGCATTTGTTCAACTGGATGATGTCATTGTCATCTGGAACGAAATAAAATCGTGCATAGAGGAAGAGAAGAGGAGGGAATCATCGAGATACAGAACTGTAAGAGGAAATGGAACGCTGAGGAAGTGGGACGAGGTAAGAAGGAAGTTGGAGAAGAGTAGGATATGTTTGTGAGGGCGCCTTTGTATCCGTCCTTCCTTTATGGAGCGCGTGGGAGATCCTCTAAAAAGGAGTTTCTAGAGCCTTTCGCACGTTCATATAAGATTTTCCAGGGTAAGCAGCGCTCAAAATTCACGAGCTGTGGCGTTGGAGATTTTGCGATGTTCAAAGGAATGCTAATATTTTCCTTTGGATACCTCTGCGTGCGCTGTTCGATGTAAAATGTAAACAAGGCTCGCCGATAAGTCGCCAGGAAAGATTTTATTTCCTGCCACGTCATCGATCCTGCACGGTCCACAAATTATATGAGCAAATCCAGATCGCCTCGAGCGTGGCTGTTTTTAATGTGGAGGTTTTCACCCTTTCCACCTGATAATTACGATGAAAATATACATCGTTAACAAAATCTGCTCGGCTGCTCTAATAGAACTTTTATACTGAGATCCTTATTTGACGAAAGGGATTTCACCTCTGGGTGAGCAAATTTGCCAATTATTTCTTTGCGCACCTCTTCAGAGCCTTAGATCATGTGTTTACTCCAAGGGAAAGACAATTTGAATTCTATTATATGTATATATATATACACACACTCAATAATATCAATTATATATATTTCTCGCGATACCCAAAAGATTATATGATCTTGTCCGGTTGAAGTGTTCCCCACTTCTTATTTTGAGCTTCTTGTTGCCATGCTATCCCTAAGTACTTGATGATGTCTCTGTTCCATCGGTTTTCCGGTCTTCTTCTAGGTCTCCTCCCATTTCTTGGTGTCCACCATCGGTTGTCGCTTCTTCTTGCTACGTGGCCTGCCCACATACATTTCAGTGATCTTACATTACCTATGATGTCTGACACTCCTGTCATTATCCTCAACCAGGTGTTGCGTTTCCTGTCTTTTCTTGTGATTCCAACTTACACCGTTCCATATTTCTTTCCAGTTACAGGGTGTCTCACTGCCGGTTGGTGAATACCACTCTCACTATTTGACCGCAGATATTGTTGAAGCCTTCTTAGCTGAGCTATACATCGCCTCCAACCTCTGATGAAGCAATGAACTGTGGTAGTATGAGGGGATATATGTACATATACATACATACTTGCGAGAGTTATTTCTCGAGTCGCGTATAACTCAAATTCAAATATGAATTATTATAAATTAGAGGCCAGATAGAAAAAACAAAACTTATAGCAAATACCATCAAATATTTTTCCTAATCGATGCTTATATTAGACTGATACCGTACGGAGGTTGATGAAACTAATGTATTCCTAACACTCCACTTATTCAATAACAGTAACTTTGTAAAGCCCGACTTATTATAGTTTATAAAGTGTAACATCACATCAAAGTTACAAGAACTAATAAAGTAATATCTGACACAGTCGATCATTTAAAAAATTGAAATTAAAATAAAACCTAAAAAATAAATGTAAGATCTTCAAATTTTATATTTCAAAAACATCATGAATGCCTCAGGATTAGATTAGTCATTTCGTAAATTAAAGAATTTACCAGAAATATTCAATTATATGAAAGAGAAAACGAAGGGCTTAATCAACCGGATTGGGAATCTAAAGAGCATACTTCCTACCAATCAACATTGCGTAACAATGTAGTATTTGGATTCATATCGCGCTCCAAACTTAATCTTCTTTTCTGGATATTTTCGCGCATTTCCATAGTTGAAATCCTTCTCGGGGTGCTCAAATCCCCTCCTTTATCATACGTCTTACCATTCCCTGGCATTCTTCTTCTCACAGAAACCCTCTCTGCCTCTTGATAAACATAGACTCTCTTGAAATCCATAGAATAAGCAAAGGTTTTTTAGAATCCATAATGATTACCACAATGAGTTTGTTTGTTCTCTCTTAAAATATACGAAGAGAAGAAATTTAAATCTTAACCACAGTATTTCACTGCGTCTGTCCACTGTGTTTACATATGGCTATCATTTGCTCTCCTTGTATATCACTACGGAAGCTCATAGTTGAATACTTAAGTTTAAAGTCAAGTAAGTGTTTAGAATGCGAAAGTGTTTCCCATCGTTTCTTCCTCCATGGCACGCTTAAGCATCGACACTAATAAACTAAAATACGGAACACAAAACTATTATCTTCACAAAGAATTTAAAATGATGAATAGGGAAAATCTAACGTAGAATGAATTATATTAATATTTCATTCATCGTAAAATGAAATGCACAAAGTACTTACTTAAATTTCTGATAACTGGAATACCGAGGAAGGTTTCAAAAATAGAAGGCTTAAGTAGTCGATTATATTAATATAAGTCAATTGGAAATTCCAGAAAATGGAAAACAATCTTGTAAAATCAGAAGAATTTGGCACTTTCTGATTCTGTGACATACCAATAGCATCGTAGAACAATAATTAGGAAACGCAAATTGTACCGCACACCACTCTCAACACGTACTTATACAACACTATTGCCAATGTATTAAATGAGTATGTATGTATATATTAAACGAGTATTGATGACCGACCTAGAACATTAACCATACATATAGAAATCGATTTGCTTAAAGTTTCCTCTGAAACATTGGTAAACTTAGTACCTTGTCATCAACTCTAATTCAATAGTTTAAGATACAGAATAGTAGACATACAGGCAAGGAGAAATTCAAGTATACACACAGACAACCAGTCCTCTCCTTAGAAATGGATGCCTGGGACCGTCTATAATCAATTGAGAATTATCGACCACATTTGAACGGGTGATACCACGCATGTTTCGAATGCTGTGTGTGGCTGCAGCGGCAATGCAATGGAGCGAGACCAGGATTGCTCATTGGAAGAACGCGTGCTTATCGAGTACACCTATCGGATTTTCGTACGCGACGGCATTTCAGAGCACAATTTGCTGTTCGACCAATGCCGCCCAAGTAAGCAATACATGATTTGACACTTGCTGGAAACGACAGGTCACCTCTCGATTAAAGCAACGGCAACGCCTATTTGCAGATATTAGCAAAGTTTGCGAAACAACTCGAAGGTAGAACTAAGAAGTGGGGACTCGCCGACAGCAGACGAGACGTGGCAAACATCGGGGGAGGGAATGGTGATCAACCAGTCGTTCTTTGTGTCACTTCCAAAACTCAATGTTTGTACCCTACGTTTGCCCAGACTCTGGATCCCCCCAGTTGTTTGTAAAGAGCTTTAAAGACGGGCATTCCAGTATACCCTCCGATCACTTTACAACCTGTATAGGGACACTGAGAATGGGATGAAAAGCATCGATGGACCAATATGGAGACGCGTAATTAACAACATCAAGCGTAAAGCGTTCACTTGCGGCGCATGAACTTTTGAACATGAAATGATGCTTTTGTTTAGACATTTTATGTGCTGCGGTCTATATTACACTCCCTAAGAAAAACTAAGTGGCTTCGTGACACGAAAGAAAATGATATTTTCACCAAATATCTTTTACACAGGAAACATTCTATTATATAATCTACTTAATGATTACCTGTCGTTGTCTGGGAATATATTTATCTCAATCCTCTATTAAAGAGGAAAAGAAATTAATTCTCTCTAAGGTGCAAAATTGAAGTAATTTTTACGAGATATTAAAACTATAATGTACAATTATAATATTTAACAAATTCGTCAAAATATTAAATTAACTCATAACTTGACCATAACGGAATTATTAGATTTACCTATAGCAACAAGAATAAATAAATTCTTGAGTAAATTCAACCTCGATTAAGCAATATACACGTGACCTAAGGAAAAACAAGGCGATCGCAAATTCATTCCGCAGTACTTAATAAACTGCCCATGAGACTTGTTGATTGTGATCGTGAATGCAAGTCTAACTGGAAACTGCAATCACTTAAACCTAAAATGGAGATTAGTCGGAATAAATGGTATCCTTGGGATAAAAACTGTTTCGCCCTCTCCCTTTCCTTTTAAGAAAGTAACTCGAACGTTATTGCCCAGCTTTTCCTGAAGAACTTGAACCCAAAATGCATACGATCATTGTCGAATAGAGTACGAAACGCACATTCAACTGAAATAGAGTAATGACACTAACACATTCACCGAATGATAATAAACTGGGAGACTTGTCGAGTTAATAAGATTAGAGTGCGTCAAATATGTCAACGTAAATGTCACTATTCTGCTTAGCGACCCCGAAAACTATGGATTCAACACTAATGTCGATTTTGAAATTTTATTTTCCATCCCATCTCGCCGCCCTCCTTGTCTGAACAAGGTTATTTTCCAGATTGTATGTATTGTATGTGCCAAGCTTTGTTGAAATTTCCCCAGGAAATTAAGAGTTTATCCTAAACCATACATATATACGAGTACATTCATACATTTATACATATTTATAGATTAACCTATGTTACTTACGAACGAAACTGAAAATGATTGAGGTGAGGTACAACTAGCAGTAATAAATAAAAGAATAAAAAAAGTTCTTGTAACGATAAATTATAATGAAATCCCATTATTGCTGTACTATCCATCGGGTGAGAAATACAGATTAAATATAAGAAAACGTTAGTGGTAGAGCACGGAGGGGCCTTATGCATGGACCGTGAAAGTTAGTCAAAACTTAATTGGTTACTATGAGGTGAGTTACTAATGTTCCCTAAAATTGAAAGAAATCATTTCTTGTCTTTCATTAGCAGTGATTAAAATATCACATGCATTTCCGTTTCCAATATTCATAGGAATTATTGTCATTCCATCGATGTTAAATAAAAGATCGCTTCTCTATACGACGGACGTGTAATACTGATTAGTCTAAGCCTATATGTCTAACACTACAGCTTTACGTCATATTAATAATTTGCATGACATCCATTGACTACATTACCGTCTTTTATATTTGATAACTAGCATATGAATTTCTTGTAATGAGCCAAACCTCTGACTATTTCTACATTCATTGTTACGTATCTTCAATTTTCATAAGAGCATATGGATTTGGGGAAAATTTATGCGAAAACAGAAAATATTTGCAGAACTCCGAAACCGGATGACGTAGTATATTTCCGGTGAAGAGAAATAATAAAAATAATTCATTATTAAAAGGGAAAATCTTTGAAATAATTCCACCCATTCTTGAAGTTTGTGAGGTACACACCATTACTTAAATTCAACGAATGATACCTTTATCTCATAAAAACAAATGAACGGAGAAACAAATACACAAACAAGAACGTTCTGGCAAATAACAATCTTCGGAAGTTTGGAAAACGCAACTTCCCACTTATATCCGTTCATTATCTACTCAGAGATTTACTTCTAAAGTTATGGAAATAAGGGGTTGATCCTTTGGAGAAGCTCTCGGAGTAAGCTTTTCTTCTTCTTCAACTCTCCCTTTCTCTCCGTATTCTCTATATATAAGCTCTTTCTGAGCACTTCAAGTTTATTTTGTTATCAACTTTCCTAATATATTTTGGGAAAGTAAATCTGGGATGAATGCCAAATTAGGAAGATTTTATGCGGCTACTCGTCAAAGTTCGGCTACGATATCACGTTAATTCCACTTTAAGGTACCTATGATATAAGTTTTCATTTACTTAGCGAGACAGGATAATGTACAATCTTGCGCGTCTATTATAAAAGGTAAGAAAGGCAACTTAATTGAAATTTCAACTTACTTCTGCTTAAGAACCGATTATGCTTTAGTTTACAAACGAAATATCTAAATGATGTTCGCTTAAAACAATTCCATCTGTATTTTAATAGGTTTAACATAATCACTGCAATAAGTTCTCAAATATCCCTTCTAAATGTTGTCATACTCTTCTTACTTGAACTCGGAGGAATATTAAAGTAAATTTTGAGTCAATTCAAGCCTGCAACATCATTGCTTATCCTTCATACCTTAACCTTTGACTAAAAAAGCATAAAAAGGGAATTTATCCCTGTAATTCTGCGTCCACCAAAATTTTTAAGACATAAGGAAGTTATTTTAAGAGTTAATGCACAAAATATGCTCACACATAGGTTAAAATTTAATTACAAAGATTTCGATTAAAGAATCTTAAGTTGAACATTGCACGATTCACTTACAGTGGTTTTTCAAAATCTGGCAGCAGTAGTGTTAATTTTAAATCCACAATTTTGAAACATAAATAGAAAGCATCAAAATAAAATCTTTCATATAAAACATGACAAATACAATGCCTTGTATTGGATCAGTGCGGTCCCGGGTTCGATTCCCGTTGGGGGCTCACGAGCGAAATGACCTTAGCTGCGGAAGCACTTTCAAATTTACTACTACTACAAAACCTTGCGATGAGTGCATAAACGCACACATTTGAAGTTCGACGTATACTATTGTGTAAGTATACTGTTATAAATATAATAATATTAATCTACTATCGTATAGGTATCGTATAGGTATGTTTACTCAAATACCCTAATTTTACCAGCTAAACACACAAAACTTGTCTACGTTTCACGGATTGATTTTAGGGTACGGAGACTTACATATACACGAGTATGTAAGATGGATTCTTCAGAGCTATTATCAATAAAACTTCTCCCGAAAATAAGGCGCTAGCGAGGTTAAATAACTCTCACGTTACTGGAAATAAAACGTAATAAAAAAGCTCAAGAGTGGAGTTTTTGACCCCCATCACTGTCAAATCAGCAATGCGGCAAAAACACCGGGATAAAAAAACCGAAGACTGATGGGGAGGGAAAGACGGAACTACAGAGAGAATATGTTCCGAAAATCATAAAAAAAACCTTTCTCCTTTTTTCCGACTTTTTTTCTCTCACACGGTTATTTTCACCTTCCTAAAAAACCTTCTCCTGAAAGACTCACGGGAGACCAAATATTTGCTCCGACCCGTAATCGATTGGATGGGGAATGAGGGAAGCGGAGTGCTGGAAGGTTAAAGGAAGGAATTTTCTGGAGGGAGGAAAAGCTTGAGGTTTGAGCGAGGAGAAGCGACGAGGTTCGAGTGGGAAGTGAGGGTCTAAGGCGTCATCAGTACGGGAATTGAGAAGAGCCAACGAAATGGAAAGAGAGAGGGTGTGAGGAGGGTTAACGAGGATGGGGAAAAAGGAAGGAAAAATGGGAGTAAAAACGATAGGCTCGCGGGGAGGAGGATGACGGAGAATAGCTGGAATAGACTAAAAGCCTTAGACTGAACTCTTATGAGCTGAAGGGAAGAAAACTGAAGGGAAGTTCCAGAAATGAAAATGAGAAAATATTGCTTTGGAAGTTTCCTAACGAGGAAAAGAGGCAAGGAATACAAGGACTATCAAGAAGTAGTAGCTTTAAAGATCAAATTATTATATATACTAAAATAATACAATTATTTTACATCTAAAGGCAGGCAAAATAGATGAATAACATACACGAGATAGTCGATGGAAGAAAAATCAATTCGTAACCTGTTAAATGATGAGTCTTCGTATGCTATTCAATAACCATCGGTTATTCAAATGAACATACAATACATAATTTGTAATTATACATTAGAGAGCATAGAGCATTCTTGTAAACATTATATGCACATGCATCTAAACGTTCGAAGCCTCCAAATTTAGTAGTTGTGTAGTTTTTAACGATCATTGAGTTAAGAAAAAATAAGCACAACTCAACCTTCACCAAAACGGAATTTTTGAAAGTTTTGAGGAAATAAGTGAGTGCCTTTCCTCTTCCTTGAAAAGGAGTTTCCCATAGTTTAGGATAATTATATTTACTTCCGAATTCTACATCCAAGTATAATAATTCAAACTGTTTTTAATGGTACTACAATATCGACTGCTAATTAAATAGCCTAGATAAAAACCTGGAATCTTCCGCTAAGATTTAGGATCTTTAGCGGAAGATTCCAGGTTCGAGTCCTGGTCCTGTCCGACTCTTTCCTGGGATTTTTCCTAGGTGCACGCCTTAACGTTAAAAGTTACCTCTGCCCTTTTTCTTGTGTATTAAGTAACGTATATAAATACATTCTCATCATAATAGTAACTGGCAACACCTGGGCTCCCGGATAGCCAAGTGGGCAACGCGTTCACTTCAGCAAAAGTGATCCCGGGTTCGATTCCCGGTGGGGGCCTACGTGCGAAATGACCAAAGCAGTCGAAGCACTTTTAACAATACTACTACTACTGGCAACACCTCTCCTCTCGTGACTGAAGTTTCCTAAATGGTTCAAAGAAATTGTTAACGCATCTGAAGATTAACAAACTTTGAACTCATTTAGGAAAGAAATACTATGGTTTTACAAAGTACCTTTGCAACATAAATTTCGTAATACGTTTCAAATGCTCACATTAGATTTGAATGGGGTATCTGAGTAGCATAGCAAAGATTTGCATTCCATAACTCTCCTTCGATTACCATACAAATGTAACGGTGCTGTGCTTCGTTATTAAATAAATCCTTTTCGACGGATTAACCACGTTAAATCAATCCAAAAAGCCATATTGTCCATTCCAGTTCTTTTGGAAGACACCTTTTCGTAAGGATTTCCCTTCTCCATGCGCGAAAAACTACGTTGAAAAAAGATCAAGATCACTCTTTCCTCGACATAAGATATGGAAAAGGGGATAATGAGAAAATCGATAAACTGTTATTCTAAAAGTTTCGTATTCGCAAGAGATCTTGGCTATCTTTACAGCTCTTTTATGACTTTGTACGGGATTCTACAATAACAACTCATCGATGCAGACTACAAGTACGCGGGCGTTTTGATATGAAAATATTTTCGCCCAAAAAATAAGACAAATGGAAGAGACTCTCGCAAATTTGAATTAAGCGCCTGCAGCTTTCTTTTTAACGAATTCATGAAAACACCTATAGCGCTCTGGAAAAGAAATTACATCCATCAGAAATCGCTACGCGACTGAGTCTTTGTAAGACTACGAGAGTTATTCCCGGCATTGACATTTAAACTGAACGGAGAAAGGGCGCTATGAACAATTTTATCCTCTTTTTAAGGAACGATGGAATCTCCATTAGTATTATCGCGGTATTGAAATTCCGAGCCGATTTTAATCTTCCAAAAGATGAGTAAAGCCCTTTAATTTACCCTTAACCTTTCTTATGAACGCATTAGCATCTTCACGCGACAGCAAAAAGAAAACATATTTTTTCAAGCAGCTCATTAACGTTCTCGCATGAGATAGCTTAAAGGAAGCAAGCCTGCGAGAAAATAAAAATCCATGTTTGAAGCGATAAGAGGAATGAAAAATTTAAGCGTTCTTTCGAGGAATTACTTTCGGAAAGATGCGAGAAAAGCGATGAATTAATTGGAGACAAATTAATAAATAATTTGTCTCTGCGTCGTCTCAGAATATCAAATGGTGACGTGAGTGCACAAAAAGTTTGGAAACGAGGAAAACTAGGGTACAAGTACGATTTTATTTTTTTCTATAAATAGGTTCGTGAAAAAATGAGACGGATTTGGAAAAACGACCGAATTAAAAAACGCAGCATTTGCAAATGCAATTATTTTTATAAATGCATATAGTTTATCGAAATTATAAATTCTAATCAGAAAAAAGACATAATGAATGATGCAAGACCTCAACAATTCAAAATATTTTGATAAAACGTGTTTCATGGAATAGATAATCGCGTAATATAATACAAAAAACAAAAATTACCCACATACTTCACATGTCCTGTTCAGGAACGTAGGTAGCCGAAATTTAATTTAGTTTATTTGACTCCAGTAAACTTTTGTTATTATGATTATCATAACTATTTTTAAACACACTAGGGTAGACAGGAGCAGGTTTACCCAATTTTACAAATATTATTTTTCTATCTTTAGCTGCTGAACTTATTTACCCGTTTTTCATGCACATTCATTATTTGAACTTTTAACTTTAGCAAGGTACTTTTAATGTGCTTTAAATTAAAAAATCTTTCATTTTCACTGATTTTTTTTTCGGAGATATCACCCGTGTAAACTTTCCCCGGAATCGGTGCAAGTTTATACAATGCCGGGGGTACGTTTACACACCTTAAGAAATGATGAAATATAAGTCCTATTGTAAATAAAATGCGACGAATTTGCAAAAAATATTAGTTTAATTAAAAATTACATAAAAAACTCAAATCATGTATAAAATTCTGATCGAAATGGAACGTACAAATCATTTAAGATCTCCATCACGCTAGGATCAATATTTTTACCTCTGTTGGTTTTTCTTTTGTAATTCCGAACCATCTTTATATCTATACAAATATATATAGCAATTATAAACTGTTAATCAATACATATGGGGCCATATACACAAGCACAGGTATATTTACACGCTGTGTAAATCTGCCACGTGTGACATGTGTAAACTTGCCCCTTCGCCATGTTTTCATTACAACTATACCTCTAATCTTCATTCATGAGGTAAGCAACCAACTGAATAGCTTAAAATACCCGCAAAAGAGCAATCTAGTAGGAAAAATCATAATGATTAATGACGATCTTATGGTACAGTTACTATTAACGCCATTTCATGGATGTTTAGATTTACTCACCGGAAGAAAAATCAGAAAAAGTTGTCTACTTCACCGTTCACACGTGCAATAGACTCCAGACTGGCATGAGTACAAATGACGGCCACGGTTCCTCTCCTGACTTGATAGGTTGCACTTTTCGACCAAATATATATGAATTATGAGAATTGTGTAAACCTGCCCCTGTACCAAACTTGCCCCGGTCACCCCTACTATTTTATTCCACATAAAATAATCAGAACAACCTATAAATATGAATTAGTTAAATTTAAAAAAATATATTTGCGCTAGCTTCCATTGACCTATTTTCTGCCATAAGTGCTCTTAGATAAAAAGTGCACCATGTTTCGATTTCAGATTGAACTTAAGCGTGAATTTGTCGTCCACAACATAGAACTTAGCCTCAACCCAATGAGAGAAATCAGAAATCCGGGAATCCGAGGGAAATAAACCTGCACAAGACATTTTAGGGATCTTTAACAAGGTCCTAAATCGCATCTGTTACACTTAATGAAAATAAGATATAGGAATATTTTGTCCTTGAAAATTTTTTTTCGTCAAGCTTCACTAGGAATAATGTAGGCTACAGAAGGCTATCCAGAATAACAATTTTAAAAATAAAGAAGCATGTAAATTTGTCGTAGATTATTTTCCATCAATATTATTCGAACTGCAAAATTAATAAAAATTGTAGGAAACAGGCGGATTTTGCATAGAAACACCCTTCTAATGTTTACTTTAGATTAGGACTTTTTCCTACAGAGATTGGCAAGGTTAAAGTCATTTTATTTCAAAACGATTTTTCGTCTTAAATGTTACTGTATATCTTTTCTTATTGTGCCTTTTATTCTTTAAAATAGGTACACAAGCCTTCTCCTCAGGATACTATTAAACAATTTCACTTAGTTTCTTATCGGTCTTACTCTTTCTCTAGAGCGATATAACCTACAGACTGGTTTCAATTACCCCCTATTCGTCCAAACTAAATATATACATCTCTCAGTCCAAATTCACTTATTTCTCAGTCACATACGCGAAAATGAACTGTACAAATGCACATAAATATGAATGAGTACAAAAATACGAACGCTGGACGCGGATTAACGAGGGCAATACATTAATCATAACAAGAAGTAAATGAGCCTTTCAGACATTTCCCTTTTCACAACATATACCTCTCTTTTCGCAGTGCTTGCCTCGAAGAAAAATATCCAAATGAATAATTCACGGAAATTATTAATAACCTCCTACGTTTTAGAGCTTCCTCCGGAAAAATGAACCCACCCACGGAAAGCGAGCTAATGAGATTATGTCGAGAAAGCAGTAAAAAATGCGCGTCCAGCGACGACGGCAGGAAAACAATCCTTCGCGTAATATATTTAAGGGATCCATTCTCATTCAGCAACCCACGCTCTCCATACCTCACGCACCGATCTCGACGCACCATTCTTTCTCCATCTACCGGAACTTATAACATCCTTTTCCAATTTGTTACCGTCCCCGCTTCTCCTCGCTCTATTTTAATACCACCGATTCCCATATTCGAGTCTCTTCAATTCTTATTCCCGCCATATTCCACTCTCGAACATCTCCCGCTTCCTCCCAATTTCATCGCACTCCCATTTTACGACGTTCTATACCCACTGAGCTTCCTTATCTCCTTTTCATACTGCCCCTTCTTCCGCAGCTTTTCCCGCATTCTTCTCAATTCCCTCCTCCGATGCTTGTACCCTACGCCCATCCCGGCCTCATCTTCTCTTTCCAACCAGAACACCCTTTCACACGTCCAGAGGTCATATTTGGAGCAACTATAAGACCGTTCCGAAGGATCCGCGGCTGTGGGAAAGAGGAAACTTGGAGAGCTCGGTTATGAGGAAACCGGCAGGGACACGTTTTACGCAGAGGGAAAACTTAACAATGGATCCACGGAAGACTTAATTTTCGTAATATTAACTTTCCTTAAAAACTGCCAAATCGCCAAATTTTATCCCAATAAAGGACAAGTGATGAGACCCAACTGAAAGCCTTATTAATTAAACGTTCGTAATGAAAAAGCATAAGGAATGATTCCTTTTCACCTTGTATCCTTGAAGGCAGTAACGATTTTATTATTTGAGTCTATCGAATGTTTTATGCTTTTGTTAGAGTTGCGCTTTCAATATTAGGAGTATAAGTGTAAAAGGAATTTTATTAACCAGACATCTCTTACACTAAGAATGTAATTAAACGTTTCATTCGTTTCACATTTCTACTCATTGCTTAGGACACGGTTAATTACTACTCTCTAATTTGAAGACTACACTCTCCCGTGAGGCCATAGGTAAAAAACGAAATGTAAACGGAATGCTTTACAGCATACACGCATTGACAGAGTTTATAAGGAATATTTTAAGTATCTGAACAACTAAAAAATGAAGGTACGCGAAATACGAAACTGTAGTCTCCGAAAATTTCGACTCAAAAATAAGTTAGAAGTCCAAACTTAGAAACTTCATTTGAGTAGAACATTGACTACATAAATACATACTAAGGTTTGGTACATACCTACAAATTTTAATTTGACAAATTGATTGATTTTACAAACGAAAAGACGCATTTAATTTAACCACTTTAATTTAAAGGAAAAGCGTTATTATATTGCTACAGAAGTCGCTGAACCGGAGTAACTGTCATATGTGCAGAAATTATTATAATTTTATGAGAAAAAATATGGAGAATATTCAGAGGAAACAAATAATTGGTGCTCACGAGCACTTGATTTCTTGGTAAGTTATGACGGAACGGAATATCACTACAAATTTTCACGAAAAATAGTTCTTGCTGCAGAGAAATTAATAAATATACACAAAAACTTGTCCTTTTTCTTGCAAACATCTCAGAGCAGAATTAAAGAGAGGAATTTATTTAAAATAATGACACCAGCAGACAAAAAGGTGCCTGGAAGTAACCGGAGTGCGAACTAACTTCCCTTTTTACTTACACCGAAAAAGCAAATGAGAACGAAATTCAACTCGCGCTGGAAAAAAAAAAGGAAATGAAAGTTATGTTACACCGCTCAATAGTATTGGAAATGGCGAAATGAAATCTGTAAAACTTCCTAATTTTGAAACATCGAGTTCCAAAAAAATTAATTTTCCATTGAATGGAACTCCAGCCTTTATAGATAATTCCGATTCTATGAGATGAGTTATTCTGACTAATTGAAAATTTCATGCCGACGGGTCAGAAAAAAATAGTATATATGATCAAAGGGAATGGTTGAAAAACTAACAAACGCATTTCAGACCATATTTGAGTAAAAACTTAATGCACATGTTCGCATATACATCTAATTATATTAAATGCTGTAATATATTCAATACGGTCAAGACCTAAAAGATTTGAGTTTCAATAGCATCATGCATACATTTTTATCATAATTTTACTACTAAGAATATGCAGTAAAACTATTCTGGTGGTAGCATGCTTACTGGGAAATGGTAAATAATTTTCCCTTCCTATCCTGTTATATATGTATGTTTGTATTATATGATTACTCTGTTAAATCTGAATTCCAATTTCTGAGCCTGCTACGGTTGGATGACCACAAATATTCCATTTTGTGGTTCGATTATTTATTACATTTATTAAGCTCATTCTAACTTCCCATTTAATCCCCAAAGATACATCACCTTATTGGAGATGTTTCTGCACGTACCGTAAAAATATCGCTTTGATATTCATAGGTATTTCATTATATAGATGCAGCCACCGAATCGTAGCCTCCTATAATAATAATAACCTTAAGGGTTGGGAGTCTGATGAATATTGAAGATTTTGTATAACGAAATTTATAACATTAATGATCATGAAGAACTGAGAAGTAATTCGGAAGAAAATCACTCGGAGTGTTTCAGAAAGGATGCTTTCACGATGACTGTCTGCCTATTGCACGAAGCTAGCCAAAAATTTCACAGAAAGAAGAGTTTGAACAAAACTTCAAGCATACCATCATGAATTTGGGAAACTATCTTTTTGAATTTTGAACAAGAATTCTCCGCCAGAAACCTACACATAGCAATGCGTTTTCAGAAGGTCGAATATTTGGTCACCGGAAATTCCAAATTTGGAAACATTTACCTTGCTTTAGCTGACCTGGTAACTACAGTAGGTTTCATTTCTATTAATCTTTTATGGCTACAATGGTATTTAAATACATTTTTACGGGAAACATCCGTGATAACGCCGGAAGTTTTGATGCAAATGGTAGAGAATTTTTTTAAAAATGAACGTCATATAACTTTCACTCTTGCCCAGAAATGAAACCTTATTTATAACTCTGCATAAAAACTCCTCTCGGCACTCCGAAGTATTTTATTACTTTCTCGAAGGAAATAAAATGCTTCCGTTATAACATCCCGAAATTGAAAGTTGCCCTTATTTTACATCTGAAAGTAAAAGGAGAAGAACCGTAAGAAGCACATTTGACCAAACTGAATCAAACTCTGCATAAAGAATACCGAACGAGCCCATAAAAGTCCATAACTCCTTGAAATACAACCTCCAACGTTTTCTCAAATCAAATCAAGATAAAATAGACCTTTCTTTATTTTCCTATACGTGCATCCGTCATCCTTTCTCCTTAACGGAATCTTATTTTACTTGAGCAACATTTACGCAATCTCCCTACACCCTTTCAAGAAACCCTAGACCTACATTTTAAACTCCGCCGCAACCTCTTATAAGCTCCCTATCTCACGCTCTACTTGATCTATTTATGGTCCAATCCTCCCACAACACAACCCTCTCTATTCCTCCACACGATCTTCTTCCGAACTTTTTCTCCGCGCTTCCCTTCGCCCTTCTCTTAAATTCCGAGCCGCTATTAACATTTCTTTCCCGTACCATTGCCCTCCTGACAGTTATACAACCTCCTATACCCATTGCCCATGACGCACAGGATGCAATCTTCCCACCTTATCATTTTCTTCCAATTTTATCTCCTGCCCTTTTTTCTTCTCTCCAGATCTTATTCTTTCCTCACGTACTATCCTTTATTTATTTTCCCCCACCGTTCAATCACTGAGTCCACTTTTGCCAGCTTATACGCCGCCGCTATCTTCTCGAGTTCCCTCCATGCTAGGAGGCGTAAGTCTCTTGCGACTATCAAATGTTAAGATGGCTCAATTGATTATATGTTGCCTTACTTCGAAAAGCCTTTCTCTAAATATCTTGAAGAGGTTTATTCAAAAAAAATATTCTCAAGAAAGTACATATCGCCGTATACCAAAGATAGTATTACATGTTAAACTACTCATACTGAAAACTTAACATATACTAACTTTATTAAGGATAA
Organism: Ladona fulva; assembly: GCA_000376725.2. NCBI lineage: Eukaryota > Metazoa > Arthropoda > Insecta > Odonata > Libellulidae > Ladona > Ladona fulva. The sequence continues at coordinate 122,671 of KZ308397.1, forward strand.
AGGAAAGGAAGGTAACTTAGTAGGTTGACAACCTACGAAAATCCCAAAGGAATAACAAGTGTGAAAAACAGCGACACGACTGGGACTAGAACCCAGGTCTCCCACTTTCCGGGCAGGTGGGAGAAAAGTGGGAGACCTGGGTTCGAGTCCCAGTCGTGTCGCTATTTTTCACACTTGTTATTCCTTTAACTTTATTAACTTTGATTTTTTTGTAAACTGACATGAATAACTTAACTGTTATATACAAAAACTTTTACAACAGAAGTCAATACATTACTCCCTTCTCAAACAATACCGTAACCTTTAAACATGTTGGAGTTCAAATTTACAAACAAGGAAAATTGGTTATAAGAAAGGTTTCAGAAATAATTTAGAGAGAGAGAGAGTAAACTACAACTATTTCCATTTCTTTCTAGGTATGCTATTCATGGGTAAAAGATTTATGAATTTCGCCAAAGCATCACCGACTTTAATTGAATAAAAACAGAAAAGGAGAGAAAAATATGCATAACTCCACTAAAATTAAAGTGCTGGGGCTCTCGGGTTACCAAGTGGGTTGCGAGTTCGCATTCGGTGAAAACGGTCCCTGGTTCCGATTCTGGCTGACCACGTGCAAAATGGCTTCAGCCGAAGTACCTTTAAAGCTACTACTACTTATACTATTAAAGTATTTCCAAAACCCGTATGTAGATACAAGTAACATTTTGCAAGCGACTTCCAAGTACTTTTTGATAATTATATTAAACTTGTAAACCTTGTAAAGTACACCTGCGTTAATTATACAATACAGAAAAGTTAACTTATTTACACAGATTTGAGAATTTAGTGTTTGATGTCGATGAGAAAATGTTCTATTAGATTATAATTAGATACATAATTTCTCTGATTTCTTACGAACAGAATTGATCGTTTACGGAATACAACCGCGATACACGTCAACCTTGAAGGTCAAAAGAGGGTCACAAAATGCGCATCTTTCACTGAGAGGAGAAAGAAGACCATATTTGGTCGCTGATTCTCTCACATCGTTTACCGTATCCGACACACTGGACAAAGCCTTCATCAAATATTCCAGCCACTTTTTGTTCGGGAATCAAACAATTGTTCCACTTGCCGACGGTACAACATTCATTGATGCCTCATATTTCATGAGAAAATCGCGTATGAGCGATTAACCCTATTAATCCCTTCGCTGTCATTTCCAGTGATTCGCAAAACAGGACTTTTTTCTTTCGTGTTAACATCATTTGCATAATTCACAAACGCTGGTAGTCGACCGCCGTTCGAATCATATATCTTTATAGTCGAAGGGCTACCGTCACACGAATAACTTTCATAATTTACATTCTTTAATTTATTTACTCTGATCGTGTGGTCGATGGTGGACTATATTTAATATTTCATTGTTTAATCAATGTCCGCCATATATCACGTCTGAATCAGCCTCAATATTTGCATTTACACGATTCTGTGAACTACTAAGGCACTTCATGGAGCACTTTCAATTCTTTTAATTTCTTCTAAACTTGAGAGCGCAAGGCAGTGAAAACAGCACCGCTAAGAAAAACAGAGTCATCAATAATTAATTCACGAACATGCATTCATGAATGTTTTGAATTTTTAAATGTTTTGATTCCGAGAAGCACAACTTCTTCGCTGAAATGAACCTCCCTTCGCCTCATACGCCCCAGTGATTCTTCTGCCTAGGAATCCATAACTGAAGGAGAATTTTTTTAGGTGTGAGACGTGTCTAGGATTCATTTTTAAATGCTTTTCATAGCCTCCATTGCGTAACATTTTGGAAGACTCCACACGAATATTGAGTAGAACCTACACGTGCAATTAACCTGAAGGAGACAAGAATACCAACTGTGAAGACGACAGAATACCCTCTGGATGCAAAAATTCTGTTACACAAAGTCTTCCACTAAATGTAACTGAATACTAAATAGTCAATCTCAGCTGAAAATTATTTCTCTGACTCTAAGAAATAAATATCATCTTTGAAAAGTAGTTTCCACTACATTAACGAATATTTGTACGACTTAAATGTAGATACTAAATGGCAACTATACTATTTCCCGTTTTGAACACATGAGAAGGACGTCTTACATCATTTATGTCATCCTGATTTGATATTAAATAAAACAAATTTCCTTCTCACTCTTATTTCCATCACTTATAGGGTTGGTTAATGATTTTTTTATGATAGGTGACGATGACGATTTATCGCAAACACTGGACACAAATACACAACCATTCCGAGGCCATAAAAATTCGTTAATGCGGGACTCGAGTCCGGGACCTTGTGGTAGGAGCACTAGTCCGCTAAGGACTCCGCCAGCACGCAGTCGGTAATTTGTTCCGCTGCGATTTGGTCCCGAGGTGATTTGGTCCCACGACGATTTGGTCGTATAGTTAGAGTAGTTATTAACTATATAGTGTTAAATTTGCTTGCAAAATATCCGAGTAAATACACATTAACACCCTTTTATCTTACCCAATCGAAACCTCCTCACCCTCAACAACATTTCCAATCGGTCATGCGCAACATTCCCAACCGATTCATTTTCCACTGTAACTCTCTTTCACTCTCCCCAACTTAAAGGAATCTATTATTTCCCCGACGTCAGACAATGTTTATCTCCCATCCCTTTCCGCACACCTTCCACTTCGCCCCGGAATACTCTACTTCCTCATCCCTTATCTCTCCTTTTTTATGCCTCCACCGACCCATCTTCGCTGCATCTTTATGTCTCTTCTTTTCTATTCTCGCAATTTTTTAAAAACCCATTCTTTTCTTCCTTTCAGGTCCGACGCCTATCTCCGCTCTATGCGCCACTTTTCGGCCACCCTTCGTCCTTTCAGACAGCCTTTCGCCAGGCCTTCCCTCTCGCTCCTTCCGCCATGCACTTTTCTTCCACATCACCTCCAACAACCATCAAAAGTTCTACCCTACCCTTTCATTTCACAAGGTAGTTTCAACCCTTCCTTTTTACCTATTTTTCATCCTTTACTCCTATATCTAGGCACCCTTTACTCCCCTTTCCACCATCCCATTACCACCTTACTCCCGTTACATGTCATTATTATTCGTAGTCTTTTATTATGATTTACCGGGTAAATAATTACAGAAGTTAACTTCGCCGAATCGTGAAAAAGGATGTAAATTAAAGCCGATTTTCATTCCTAATCTACGTACGAATAATCAGGTGACTGTGTATAAATTTGTGTGGTAAATAAATTCACCACAAATGTTATCTTAGCTATTCCCCTTAATTCGAAATTTTTAAGTATTTCTTAAATCCCATACGCAGTTCAGTAGCAACCAGGTAGTGGCGATTTAACATGAAATGGTAGCTTAATTGTCCAGATTGTGATTTAGACACTATCATATGCAATGATCAATCATTTGAACAAATTTTACTCTACTCGCAGTCCCTAAATTACTGCCTAACGATCTTCCTTCAAACTCGAGAAATAAACATCTGATACTTTTTAATACTTCTAATCAGTTAAAGGTGAATTATAGAAAACCCTACCAGATTCCTTAAAACTAATTTCGTGAGACTTTTGCTTCTAAGAAACTAATTCTTTCCCAAACTCATGAAACACTTTCTCTCATAAAATTCGAACAATTATAAAACTTTTTACGATCAACTTGGGAGCTCTTAGTTCACGACATTTTTCATATATGCTCGCAGCTGGTTACATGCGTACATAAGGTTAATTCATTTGTTGTTTCTTTTTCTTAACATATGGTTGCACGTAATGACGGAACTCTTGTAATTGTTGAGTCACAGTCCAAAGGCATGTTTGAACCTCAGTCACCATCAGCAAGTTTGAAGAGGGAATGAGGATTACTTGACATGATGAGGTGTGAGGTAATTTGTCTATAATTTCCTCTTCGAGCCGAAACGCTGCAAGTGTCCACGTTATTGCAGCACAATTACCCAATGAATAACAATATTCGTAGCGTTCAATAAGGATTGCCGAGGTTAAATACCATTATTAACCATCCCTCATAGTTCTGCAGCTTTCGTATGATCACCGCCATGAGCAAGACTCTCTTTCATCTATTTTAGTACCTTAACCCTTTGTACACTACCCGATACTTCACCTCATTACCTGTCATCTTTCATTCCATCATTAACCCTCTCCGCTTTCCACCACATCTTCAACCCCATCTCCCGCTTTTAACCCTTCGCAACCCTCTCCTTTGTACCCCTTCCTTCAATGCCTCCAATTTCCACTCCGCTCCCTTCCAAACCTTTCTCTCTTTTACCTTTTCCCCGAACAAAAAGCACCTAACACACGATGAACACCTTTGCTTTAAAAGAAAAGCCCCACGTGCAGGTCAACTGAAAACTATCACGCCGCGTCTCTTGTTACAGGCAAGAGAAAATAATTGTGGGGAAAAAACCCGAGCCGAGCGTTAAAACGTGGACTATTTTTTCCCTCCCGTGGTCTAAGGAACATCTGATTCAAAGGCTTCCCCTACGCTTTTGTAAGGAGACTTCGTGCTTGCTTTTTCGGCATGTGTTGGAAGGTAATTGCCCAGGAAAATCTGAGAAAGGAGCTATTCAAATACGATGACAGTCTGAGCTTATTGTTCTGATACTTTTTTCTCGGCAGGGTATAATTCTGACATCGCTCAACTTTGTTATTATGAATGTAGTTTCTCGTGAAGTAACAGGATATCTGAAGTCGACTAGAGGTAATCAGGTTATTTTGGTCATGAATAAGAATATTTGTAGTTAATAGCGATTCCAAATTGACTATACAAGAATCTCAATAGTGTCGTTTGTAACTTCATAATAATTACTCTGTAATTCAAATATAAGAATTCGGAGGAAGACGTTACTAATATTCTCATTATAAGTGAATTAAATAAAAAGTAACAGATTACATAGCCCATAATTATGTAGACTCTATACACGTATATTACTCTATGAATTATAAGAAATAAAATAAACATGTCATGTAAAAGGATTAAAAATGATCATGAAATTACGAAAATGACTGCTGAACACGGTGAAATTGGAAAAAGAAGAGGCACCTATAATTTCGTGACACTCAATTATAAACATTATTTATGATTTAAGAGTTAAAATATTACAAAAAAATTAAAATATAACGGATTACTTCCATTGGAGGATCTATTACAGCGCCTACCACAAATGCCAATTTATTTTCCTTGCAAATAGCATTAACGTAAAATTGTAAGAAATATAATTCTCTTAAGGGAGTAACAAAAGTGAAAAATAGCGACACAACTGTATTCAGTGGTGGTAGTTAAGTAGTTAGAATACCTGACCGGAAAGTGGGAGACCTGGGTTTGAGTACCAGTCATGTCGCTACTAATCGTAGAAAGTATCACACCTTTCCTTAATCCTTATAATTCTCTTGGTCACCAGTAAACAAATGACCCAATTAATAATTTTTGGAGTAAATGTAAAGTAAAGAATGTCCACGATGCCTACGCATCTTGTCGGGAAATTACAACTAAGCAGAGAGACTAAACGAACTGAGGGACTTTGAAAAGAGACTTCGAAATATTCCATAATTATATAAAACAATAAATATAATCAGTCAAACCAATTTAAATCCCTTTATCACTGGACTTCTTTGGAAGTCCAGGTGGAAATTGTTTTTAATTTTTAATGGAATCAATTGATTCGGCCTCGACTATGTGGTAGTTCTCTACTATAAAGAATAAGAAAAAGAACAATGCTACCGTTACCGCAATAATTTTTATTATACGACCATGGTTTCGAACTAATAACACCTGAAGGGTCGAAACCATAGTCGTAAAATAAAAATTGAGGCAATAGTAGAAATGTTCTCTTCCTTAATCTTCATAGAAAATTTCAAATTAATATAGGACGATTTCCGTAAAATTTTGTTTTGTGGAACTATTCAAGGTTAATCTATTTTAAAACTCTCACACTTAATTTTTAATTAGAAAGAGATAGTTTTTGAATTTCCTTCCGCAAAAAATGGTGGTTGCAGAGGTCTCACAATTTCCAAGACCTAATATTGAATTTATGAGAAATCAACATCGAGGAAGCGTAAAATTAATAAATCAACCTTTATACACGCATAAGATAATATTTAAATACCTTCAAGGCGAGACTGATGTGTCCAATTCATTTAATAGCGTAGAAACCATTATCACTCGACCACAATTTTCCATTTTTTATGGTTTAGAGAGGGTAGAGGAAACGGCAAGGAGGAAATAGAATTTAAAATCCGCAAACGCCTCAGAGGGGAAAAAACCTAAAGCATATTAACAAGCAGGTCCTTCGACGCCATCAATATTCAAGGTGCATAAAACGGCATAACCTCATTTTCGGAAAAGTACACGAGGCTATTTAAGGCAAACACTTCGACGTCGGCTCATCCAACATCAATATTCACCTAATCTCTGCGGAAAGGAAAAAATTGAAATAAAACATCCCTCCGGGACCCGAGGAGAAAGCTAACGTGATCGCACCTCGAATGAGCTTGTGGAAAAAAAGATTGATTTTTTTCCCGGTCAGAAACATAATTGATTCAACCTGCTTCCCTCCATAAATTCGTCGCAACTTTTTACTCTCGTCACAACCTCCTCATCCTTCTTGATCTGTTAAATTCTGGGGGCGGCGCGCATGCTTCCCTCCATTGCAGACTTTCAAAACCCATCATACACCTTCTCCTGCGCGCTAAATCTTCCGATCCCACCCACTTCATTTTCCCTTCCAACCTCCACACTCTTTCAAACTCCGCAGCCTTCATATTTAAGGCCTCTTCCTTCACTCCCATCTTTCCCTTCTCCCAAAGCGCTTTCCTTTCTCCACCCTAACTCCCCCATTTGCAACTAGCACCGACTACCTTCGTCTTAATTTCCTTCGTTTGGGAGCCCAAAGCTCCTTTTCCGAATTTTCCCCGTTTCTTATTCGTAAAAGGCGAAAGTGCCCGCAGGTTTCCTGAAAGGATGCGTGGTATTTGGTGGGATGCGCGAAAGGAAATTTATGTAACGAAACGGGGGTAATCCAATGAAAGGGTAAAGCTACCCAGTCGAGATATGCCCGCGGAAATCCGAAGCGAAGAGTGAGATGCTGCCGTGATTTTATTTTTGAAATACATCACAAAGAATTTTTCAGGGAGTTAAACAGTAGACGTTGAACCTCCTAAAGATTTAGCTGACGTATATTAAACGTTCGTGCCAGGAAGAAAATAGGTGTAAAATAACGGTTCAGAAAAGCTCTCTCAATAGCTTCAGTATATGAGATTTATCTAAAGATCAAGGTGGACGAATTCATTCGTAGAATTAAACAGAGAAAATTGAGTACTCACAAGGTGGCGTCTCAATACGGAGTTAGAAATGCTGCACTCACCTGTCAGAAAAAAAGAGGACAGTATTTAATCGAGTGAATTTCTCTTAAATTACGATATAACTTTGATAACACTTCATATTAATAATTTCCGAAATTCAATATTGTAGATACAGAAAGAATTTTTTCAAATCGTGCTCTTTTGTAGGTAAATAATGCATTAGGAAAATATTCGGTATTGGCTACAAATATAGCACTGAACGTTCCATGAAATTTCTCAAATGATGAATCTCAAATGCAACAACCTTTACTTACACTCAACGTCACAACCTAACAGCAATACAGAGACAAATAAATTTAAAGATAAAATAACTTTATAGATTGTTTATAATACATATGTAATTAATGGAAACATATCACTCAGAAGTTGGTAAGAAAAGTTTTAAAATAAATATGAAATTTTATCAGCAATTAAGAAAAATACAGTGAAGATAAAGATTATGATTACAAATATAATCTGTCATCGCAGACCGGACTTCTTGGAAAGACAAATAAGAGGAGAAAACACTTTGTAATTTCCACATAAATAAAATTCAACCACCGGTTTCAGCTAAAAAGCCATCAACAGGTAAATATACAGAAAATTTGTATTTTTCCTGTATATTTACCGGATGACTTTCTTATGAATTTATACGAGATATAACATAATATATTTCAATTTGATTAAATTTTTATTATGGCCCATTAACACCTCAAATGGGGAATAATTTTTTCTTAGGAAATAACATATTGAGGAGAGGTTTTTAAAAATCTCCTTCACATAAAGGGCATTTCAAAATTATTACAAGAAGTTATATGAATGCATGGAAAATTACTAAATGCCACTGAAATTTTTCTAATATCGTTTATTTACATTTAAGTTTATGATCTTCCAGCAGCTTCAAAATGAAGGGAACGCGCCTAAAGGAACTCAACCCATTTAAGGAGTTAATATTAGATACTAAAAAATGAAAATTGTATAGAGCTCCGAAATGATCATTGAACAGATTCCCAGAAGCGACAGTTAGCTCCTTCGGGATTCAATAATTTCCTCTGGCAAAATGCACGAAGTTATTTGAATTAATCCGCAGTTAGAATCAATTTCGAACTCTTTCGCGCCGTCTCAAGGAACCTCGCAGTTAAACCCATTTTAAAGTCGTTTAATTGCATTTATATTCCATTAGTTAATTTGGCCTCGTCTGCCCCTTGATTGCCTCCGTAAGGACCCCTTTCCACCCGCCTTCTGCTTTCCATTCACTCTCTCCCTTACTTTCCCATGCATCTCTTACAGCCCTCTCGTACCCACACCACCATATCTTTAGGCGCGGCTTCCTCCCCGCATTCATCGGGGGCCCTTCCGTGAAACGCAAACCCGTTCCCTTTCCGGGCAGCCTTAGCCCTCGCCGAATTCCCGCTCTAAACTGATTATCTCTTGGCTTAACCACGAGCGTGACCCAAATACAAATTTCTTTCTTTTTTGCATTACGCCTGACGGTGCCGACACAGTCGCTGGCTCCTCTCTTTAAATTCGTCTTTGGTTCATGGGAGAGAGAGAGAGAGAGCCGGGGTTGAAAGGGAATGGCTTTTCTTCGGTGAAAGTGACGAGGCCGAGTTAATAAGGGGATGACCGAGGGTCCCTGACGGGAAGGGAAGTCGTTTCAGACGCTATGGCCGCATAGAGCTGCATAACCAAATCTCTGGAGGTCGCGTTGCCTCACTGTATGCATTCCCTCGCATAGTGCTGCTAAAGGGCGTGAGAGAGGACGAGACTGATTGTAATGAGGAAAGCGAATATCACGGAGAAATTCTTTGATATTTGGTCGTGAGATAAAGAAATTGACTTAAAAAAAGGAAAAAGGGGTCCTTAAGACACGCTCACAGCACATATGAAGATTATAGCAAGCAGCGTGTTGGGTTTAAAAATATTTATGGATTCCCCTAAAAAGATAGAGCAACGTAATTTCAACTTTCTTCGATACATGCCCTAATTTAATTAGGAAAGTTACGTAAAGCAATCAATGCGCCTACGTATTTTTTGATTGGTTAGATGAGGGATTTTACTGGAGGAATTGTTATCTAGTAAAAGAATTGTTATAAAGATATTGGAAAGAATAGTCAATAGTGCTTCGACAACTGAGGTAATTTCACACAAACGGGCTCCCTCCGGGAATCGAACCCGGAACCGCTATCCCCAGAGGCGAACGCACTACCCACTTGGCTATTCGGGAGGTCATAAAGATATTTCAACCATGTATTACAAAAATGTTGCCTCTGGTATTATTTTTTTTTCTTTGACCACTCTTTGAATAGTTAAATAAATTTCACATTATACTTTGGTATCCTAAAATGTATGTAGCAAGAGTTTCTAACCCTACAGAGCTTCACATTCCCATATGGAGATCTCAACTAATTCCGACTTTTCTCACAAACGTTCTTTTATATTGCATGCAATCATAAAATACATTTAATTTACACTAAAATACACTTAACTCTTGTATACTAGGCCATAAAAATATCTTAGAACTTTTCTTGCCTAAATTATCCTTTCTGTGTTTACAAAATATGAAGGTTAACTGGCTATTACCTTTAAATATCTCATCTATTAATGGTCTCTATCCTGTGAATTAGTCGATTGTAATTCCATTCATGATTTTTTAGCCATGCTGATTTTATAATTAGCGTCACAAAGCAAGTGCTTCTCTCCGTATAAATGAATTCGAATACTACATCAAGAGTGAGGTGAATGTCTTTCAAGCCGCAATAACCCTTTCAAATCACCCACTTGTCCCACAGTAAATTAAGCCTAATTGGTATTTTATGTCACTTTATTTCACGATCCTATCTACATTTCCGAGTAAAATATTTCTTTTCCACGTACAATTTAATTGAGATGACGTTGTCTGTAACATATTAAATCTCTAAACTGTAAACAAACTGTTTTGATAGCATTCAAAATGAGATAAGAGGGTGACCTGGTCTCCATCAGAAGCACATCCTGCCCTCCAAAAACTAGGAAAATGTATCACTTAGCCATGCACTGTATTACGTGAACACCAATAAGATTCCAATTATAAAAAGGAACATCTTACTTCACCTTACGTAAGCAAAACTTTTTCACTACCGCAAAACTTCTTCAACGTCGTTCTTAGCATACGTTTAACCTATCTCAACTGACTGTATATACGTTCCCGAGAACTCCTGAAAAATTGATAATGACTAGAATCTCACCCTCTCGAGGATGAGAAACTGCTGCAACGAAACGCGGAAAAGTTGCACTTCATTATAGCTGAGGAAAAGGGGGGGCCTTTGGAACGGAAAAAATCCTCGGGGACGGAGGGTCTCCCCTAAGGGTACACGGACGAACAGAGCCTTTGCCACCCCACCTCCCTCCACTCTCCTACCAAACCATAAATATCGATTCGAAAGGCAAAAACCACGCCGGGAGATCTGCCCTATCCCACTCCTAAAATCCCTCAACCCATCACCCACACCATAGTTTGAATATAAAGCAGAAAATGGCCGAGGCTCCGACACACTGGCAGACGAAGCGTGAGTTTTTTTTAGGGGTGTAGGGATGATAGTAAAGAGATTCCTCAACCGCCGAAGAAAAAGGTCACGCTTCTTTCCGCGTTTTTGTCTGCATTTACGTTTTGCGGATGTAGCGGGAGGCGCTAGAACGCAAGTGAAGAATCCCTTGCCTTTTTTTCTGATCTTATTCTCTACGTCCTTGGAGTATGACATGGGAAGTTGGGTCTTTGAAGTGTGTTTACTCCAAGCCTTAGGGAAACTGAAAAGCTCCAAAGACGGATTAAATTCTGAAATTAAACGGCGGCGACTGCTGCAGCGATTTTAGCGCCGCGCGGGTGCAAAACATGGCTGTTGGGACACTTCTTCAATACGAGGCGTACTAGGCTGCGCAGGACTGTTATTGAAGGGATTCTTATTCAGCTGAATAAACTATTCGGAAAGTTAAGGTGATCCAAAACTAAGTAAAAGTAAAATGTTCCGTGAAATAAATATTGCCGTTTTCTTGAGTTAAGTATGGCAGATTAAAGGTTTCATTAACTCTCAAACGCTTCCTTGTGTAGTATTCCCAAAATTAAGGAATTTAAAGAATGTCAGAGGGTTACCCACAGGAAATGAACCACTCTTCGTCCGACATTATCCGATGCGAGTAAGGTACAAGGAGAATATGGGAAACATTTAAATGAAACAGGCATAATTTTGAAAATATCATTATACACTCGACAAAAATAACGTTATATCTAAAAAAAAAAGCTGCCATACTTCTAGACAAAAGTAGACATATTGTTCATAAAGGAAAATTACAACAAAGTGACCCTTTTAAAATGATTTAAAGGAAGACTTCGAACATCCATAATTAGACAAAAGAAAGTAATTCAGTATCTAGATGATCCTTCCGAGCAGAAAAAAAGCAATTTTACGGTAACTACAATTAGATTTCGAGAACTTTTTTCTTTCGTACAGCTATGATAATTTTCGTTATTTAGAACTAAATAATTATACAGCCAAAACAATTTCATCAAAATGAATCACGTAAGCATCATTATCAATAATTATCATAATATGAAGGCAGCAATTACATTAATAAATCGTTCCAACAATCTATTCATGAGTCAATTTCAGTTGAGATACCTTACTAGTTTGAACCAAATAATACAGGTTTATTCACGCATGTCTGACCTCAACACATAGTGATCAGAACAGTCAAGAGTTCAAAAATCTATTTTTGAAAGTGGCAAAACAGGTAAAAAGTTGCTGAAATACACATGTTACAGGTTATGCTTATAACGCAGATGAAGGATTCTTCTTACACTCTTTAAAATAATTTCCTTATTCGATTTTTCTTGAAAATAATAAATAAGTTAAAAAAAAATTGACCGTCATTTTATGTTCCAAAATACAATGACTACTTTTATTAGAGGACACATATTTTTATGTTACATACCCAAAGAATTTCCCCAAATATTTTACATCGATGTAGGACAGAGTCGTCTTACTGAAATATCATACTCCCATTACTCAACATCTTTTTCTCTTTAAACAAAAACGTCGCGCGAATATTAATTTGAAACTGTCTCCACGACGGATGAAAGTAACCGTCGAAACTCCACCTCGGCATGGATAAAAAAATCCCCTTCGTTAATCATGCGATTCAGAGCGCTAGACGTATGAGATCAGCTTCCAATCTGTAAATCACCCGCGGGAGCCTTGAAAAATGCGGAATCGTGAAAAAGTGATTCCCTCCCATTCTTGCGAAGGAGAAAAAGTGAGAGGATCTTTCGCGAATTAAATAAAGGAGGCTGATAGGGCGCCGGAGCAGCCGTCGAGGATGCATTTTTTAACGCTCCCGATTTCTTGCCCTCCCTCCCCGGTCTCTCCTACGCACTCCCAAAAGTGACAGGTATGAAAAAACAGATGGGCTGCCAGAGTCAGATAGCGTGAGACGAGGGGTGACTACTGCGAAACATGTTGGTCCATGGGAGAATGTGCTCATGACAACACTAACGGTTGCCGTATGATAAGGAATGCAAATAAGAAAAAATATCCGCCAAAAAATGTTCTCTACCGCGCCGCGTTACGGCAATTACTTCGAAGTTTATCGTTCGTATTAATCGTTCCGACTAAATTTCGTGAAAAAGCCGCTCTCCTAAAGTAAATGAAACTAGGAATACGTAGGCGAGTATGAAATGTTGGAGCGAAGCCTAGTTCAAATATTAACAGGATTTCGGTGCGCTGATGATTTGGAATAATTCATGGCTATATCATGCGAACGAACCTGAATTATACCACGTTATCTAATGCAACTACAGTAACGTATGCTCTTTGCAGATGCAGGCTTTAAATCTTGGCGGAAAATAGTGATTCGAACCTACGCTGATAAATTAGGAATCGTTCCGACGGATTTGGCATAATATGCAAGAAAGATCACAGAAAATGTTTGATTCCCATCCTCATGACTCAAAGCTTGCTCCTTCAGAACGTTCGGTATATACCCACCGTACCCATTACACGTTAATGGGGCAATGCTAGATAAAAAACTGGATTCTAATCACTCCGAGTTATACACACTTCGAAACGTCCCATCGAAAGGGAAAGCATAAAGGTAAATACCAAATGAGGAAATTTAACTTCGTATTTTCCAAAGGAGTTTATTATTAGACCGTCTTAGGCCTTAAAACCATCACCAGGTAAAACCCATGGAATAACCTGTATTACATTTGTAGAACCTGTATTATACCGACCGAAACCAATCGAATACTAAAATCGTGTGGAAAATGTGAATTTCAATTTTCTCATTTATTAAATGGCGTTCCACGAAGTAAGGTCTAATCATATTGGTTACAAAATACTATCTCAATCGATTCACAGTCGTCTTTTCATAATCATAAATTAAAAATTTTGATAATTCCATACTTGATTTTTGTAAAATATAAGGAATAACTTCTATATTGCTCTTTCAATCAACTTAAAATGTGTGATTTATTTGAACTTCATCAACTACATCAAATATTTACGTTCAAAATACATACGGGTTCGAATTACATTATTGGAGTTCGGTAGGGTTCCACGAAATGCCAAAATAATACAATTACATGCAAGATCGATTAAAATATAATTAATAAATTACATTGATAATTATATTATGATAAATTTAAAATTGAATATTTAGAGTTATATCAAAGCTTCTAGCTCTCTGTAGAATTTAATTTGAATCAAAGATATCGACGGTATCGAATATGATAACTTCCGTAATGCTACGACCTATCAAGGCATAGGGAAAGACCCAACTGGGAATCATTGAAGAGGATTTGTCGATACCAAATTCACTGTAAACAGCGTTCCAATTAAACCGTTAAATGGTGGATGGAGGAAAGGGAACCGTCCTTCGCTCTGCATTCACCACCAGAAAACTCCTCACTCATTACACATACTCAATCTCTTCTGCGCTTGCCTCTATAGAAGCAAGAATCGGCAAGTGGCGCCTCCAAGGATATGTGCGGATACGCGGCGAATCGCGCTTTTAATGGGACGTCTTTATTTCTTTCCCAAGGTTGCTGGAGAGAAGGGAAAAGAAGTAAAGAGTGGCGATCTATCACAAAGACAATAGGAGAGAAAAGGGAACTGCAAGAGCAAATGCTATCCTTTGAAAAAGTTTCGCGGATAAAAATATTTTTCCCTCCGCACAATTGGACTCCGAAAGGAAAAGACTCGAAACGCTATTTAAAGGAACAAAAGAAACCCATCAAGTTGCACAGCCTTAAGATAAAATTGCATTCCCTGACATGATTTTTATTCCACAAATGGGCCTTGAAAATAAAGGCGAAAAAGGTATTGGAAAAAGTCGTTTGAAAGACAAAGAAAAAACAAATTAACCACGCGATGAGATATTAACTAGTTAGCTACGCGGAAGTTCATCCAGCCCTGAAAATGAAATCTCACTTCATTAAATAGTTCGGGAGCTATTCATCTTGTACCGAAGTCTACTTTCCAAAGTTTTGTTCCAATAGTAAGAGTGATTTATCTGGAAACCACCTTTAATTGACTGGCATTTCCCTTTTTACAGTAGCATTTTAAATGAAACAGCGAGATAAAAATAGTCTGGCCATTCAAATCGTTGTAATAATGCAATGATTAGACACAAGCAAGTCTTCAAGAAGGTGGATGGTTAGTGTTTAACTTTAATTCGATTCATTTAATTTATAACTTTTCGCCAAAACTCACAAACGAATTCGAGAAAATAAATTAGAATGGATTAGAAATTCGGAATATTTTAAACTTAAAAATTTAATATCGAGTTAAAAAAACTTATTTTAGGGAAATTTTTACTAACGAATTTTAAATAACGATCGAAGTTTCCGGGATTCTAATAAAGACATTCTTACATAACGCATGAATGATTTTCCATTAAATATATGAAGGAACAAATTCTATAGTATTAGGCCGGACTTCGTGGAAAGCCATAATGAGAATAATTCTCAATATGAAGGAACGTTTAAAATATTATTTCAGTTATTTCAGAATGAACCTTGAAAATAAAATCTCCTAATATATGAATGTCAGGAAAGCTAAATATGAAAAGCCAACAGTTCCGGTCGGACGATGTCTGCGAATGTTGATGGAACAAAAGTTGGCTAGAACAAAAAATACTAAAATAAAATCGAGATGCACCACTGTACAAACGAAGCCTTGGTTTTTTTTCTATCTTCCGCCAAAATTTCTCTTAAAATCCGTATTTAGGCTATTTTCCTTAGATAGCACAAAGCCATCTTCAGAATATGTTAACGTTATGGATCACGTCAGTGGCGTAGCCAGAGGGTCCGTGAGGCCCGGTTCCCCTTTCAGGTCTGGCTTCAAGTAAAGCAAGGAATGGGTGGCGAGAAACTTGTGAACGGAGTGCAATTTGCAGGAAAAATAATTCTGGACCCCTCCCTTGAGGAATTTCTGTGTATCCCCGTCTTTTACGTGTATGAACATCATTTTGTAAACATGAAAATTTTGATTGCGGTCAATAGTCCAACAATCACAACCGTAAAAATGCATAATGGCCTTGAAAACAGAAATTTTTCAGTTTTCCAGACAATACTCAAATATCCTGAAATTCATATCTTACGCTTTCCCGCGAGTTTTTGTACTTGGAAAAGTTGAATACCAGATAAGGCTAGGCGAGCTGACTTTCAAGCGAAATTATGAACGGTGTTGATTAGCGTGTGTACCCTGAAGAGACCCAAGCCACGTCTGGAGCGAAAAAGCACATATCGGCGAGCCAGCTTCAGACACCAAGCATATCCTTCGGCAAACAGTTTCTGATTAGCGCACCTCGCCACGGCCGACGTCCGACACGCAAACTCTATCTCCGTTTTGGGTAAATACGAGTGGATATCGCAGTGAACGTCAGGATCCTTTGCATCAGATGCTGGCTCCTTTTAACGCATGGGAAGCAGTCGGTGGCCGGCTGCCTTATCGCGCGAGCGAGGGAATTTCCCAACGCGCTGAGTGAATAGTTGATTTGATAAATAAAAAGCGGGAATTGTATTTCCACGCGGGTGACTCGGCGGTAATGGCGTTAAAAGTCTTCGCTCTAACTTCGGTGTTAACGCACCATCGCGCATACATGCACAAAAATACGGTGTTTCCTCGTGAACGTGTAATCGGTCTGGACCGGACGGCGGGAGTGAAAATGGTGTTATCCTCAACAGATAATATATTTTAACACGCTTTTTATTTGTATAGCACAAACGGCCGATTTTCCACTCCGTCGACGTTACATTAACAAGGATTTACGTGAATAAACTAATCGCGATCTCGCTTCAAAAGAGTGGAAATTGCGGCGCCATTAACTACGAGTCCCAAAGAAGGAAAAACGAGAATATAATAATTTCAAATTGGTATTGAAATAAGCGGGAAATTGAAATACTACTACATAAATCTATCTCTCGTCTACGAAGGGAACGACGATGTTTTCTTGTTTGTGTAAAAAGAATTTTATGATTATATTATTCAATTAGTAGTTTTGACAGAATAATCACCGGCACATTGCCTATGTGGAGGTTTCCATATAAATAAATTTTTCTAACATACAAAAATTTATTTTCTAGATGGGGTGTTTCAGGATCTCAGTTTTTCAGGGTTTTTGTTTCCTACCCATGTTCCGAAACTGTCTTTGTCTCCGAGAGAGGGTTATTTTGAAGCATTCGGATACAAAAATGTCAAGAAAAATCAACTTATTGATATCTTCTCTTGAGTACTAGGGGCATTTTGCATATATAAAAAGGGTTTAAAATCCTACTAAAATGACTCGTATATATTTTTATCCTTCTGGATAAAAATATATACGAGTGAATATCCTTACTGGTTTAGCATTATCGATCCCTGGACTTTCAATTTTAAATGATATAACTCATATTTATCGGTAAAAAACAGAGAGTTCGACGTCTTAATCCATTATTCTAATCTATCTAATCGTGTTTATAAGAAAAATAAATTAAACCCAACCACTCATTACGGATGAATCGGTTAAAATATTAACATATAGTACAAAGATAATTAATATTGTTTTTCATTCACTCGAGAATTAAATACAGTGAGAAAAGTGTATTCCTTTTATGTTCAAAATCAGAGATACGACATCAAAAGGTCATTGAATAGGATGTCTTTCGAATAAAACGCGTATTCTCAGTTTCAATGTGAAAATTCAGATACTGACAAGAGAAGGCAATTATTGGCGCCAGGAAGTATTCAAATCCAGAAAAAAGAAGTTCTCCTATGAAGAAAAAAGAATTATTCGATAAGGCCGCGGAAGAGAAGTCTCGTTTGAGTAAAATATTCAAAATGTGATACGGAAAACAATCAAGTGGAAGCAATAAAAAAAGAGAAAGGCACTGCTATCACTCACTATGGACGTACGACCCATATACTTTATATTTAAGGCCATATGAAGAGATTTTCAGCGGAATCCGTAGTCCTTGGTTAAATTTTCAGCTCCTTTCACTCAACTTTCGAATGGAAAGCTTCGTATAAAAACCATAATCAATTTTATAATCTTTACTCGGAGATACAGCGAAACTATATGATTTGTTACGTGTATATGTACATATACTTATAATTTACATATTGTAAACAGATACTGATGCACTGAGTTATTACTGAGCACTACTACCACTAAAGTCAAATATGATTGCGGAGAAACAGTGCTAGAGGAACGGAATAAAGATGAGGATATTACACCCACCCAATACCACTTGGAAGAGTAGATATAAAAATATCGTTTCCATCTAAATCTATTTTTGATTACTTAACACAACTGGACCGAATTTTTTAAGAGCCATTTACGTTGCATAAAAGCATTTAGTACAGGCAAAAAATATTTCGCAAAATTCGCGAGTCGCTGTAGATGAGGTATTTGGATATAAGCTATATAGAGTAAGACAGCGATTAAGTCAACTTCTGTAAATTCTAATTCAATTAGCTACCGTTTATATAATAAATTACACGTCCAAAGAGTTATGTAAGAGCAGGTTAGTCCTCGATATACAAGTATGTATTACGGCAAACTTGGTACTTGTTCTCGATGGCCCCCTTCTTACAGTTTCAGTGTTAAACAGAACACTCCGATCCGTTGAATCAGTTCAATATAATAACATTATTAAATTGCAAAGTTGTAAAGCTGGATATAAATTAAAACTTCATTTACAATCTCGATATTGAATGGTTTTCTTTGGTAAATTATCCTCCTTGAGACGTGCAGTTGCGAGTGACAAAAGTGAGTAATGTTGGCACGAATTCTCCCTGAAAACGGTATATCGCTGCAACTGATATATTCGCAGCTATTCATCGTGTCATGGATCCCCTTCATGCATTATTCGCAAGTTTAATGTCAGATTTGGGTGGCTTAACTGAGCATGGTCTAGATCATAACATTGTTCCAAAGAAGATAGTTGTTGTTCGCAACAGGCATTGAGAGCATTAGAAGCTGAGATAAAGCGTGGGACGTCCCGCTTTGCTTGGGCTGCAGGCGATGTTAGTTAGGATCGAAAAGTCGGCAATACATGCAACTCCAGTAAATCTCCTTCGCAACTGTGGGAATATTCTTCATTTTAAGGAAAAGCAGATATCAAAACATATCGAACATAGCATGATCCACTCCGATCTCGAGAAGGTTATTTCAGTTACTAGGAGATACTTCGAATATTTGCAGATGATTAAGAAAGCTGACATTTTTCTCTTGTACTTATTTACAATCATGGGCCGTTTGAAAACGCTCAGAAATTCAGCAACTTCAGCTGCCATGCACCAATATCAATGAGTGAATTACTAAATGAATTCTGATTATAAGAACAGTTAGGTTCATCAATCAGCTATGGATTGATTTATATGGGACTTCGAGGGAATAAGGGACCATCCGTGCAAAATGGGTTCATAGATTATTAAACAACTGCGATTTTGCAGTCAATATGCCAGAATATTTATTAGTTTGCAAGAATAGATGTCATAAGGTTACCGTCAGCTTGAAAATGCAGTGACAAGTATTCTGGTAATCTTAGAAAAACAGACTATTTCTCGTCAAATAACATTCAATTGCTTAAAACGTCATTGAGAAGAATATTTCTAAATTTATAACTACTACTAACTTAGAATTTTATTTGATTACGTCCTGTGAAATCTGGAAGAACGAAATAACTTTATAAAATCACAACAGAATATACCTACATCTTAGTGAATTTTCCAAATAATTTTAGCAATCACGTGGAATAACGATTGGATATTATAAATCAGCTCTCTGTCCTTTTGCTCATTAGGGTCAAAATATGTAATAGAAAGGAATGTAGATAATATTTTGCTTCTACTTTATCTGGTCAGCTTGAACTCGAAACCATTTTTCCGGATAAAAATCATTTAAAATATGAAAGCTGGAAGTGAGATCATGTTTTTCATCTTTCTTCCATGGAAGATAAAAACAAATCAATGGATTTCTTCCCTCCATGCTGGAATATTAATCTCGGTATATTAAACCATCCATAAGATAGATGTTTGGGATGTCCTAAAAATACATTTCAAAACAAGGATATCAAAGGATGAGGCTCTTCCCTCTTCTAGACCCAATTATCCAGGGTGAACCTATTATCAGATATGCCAAGGGGAACCATCCCCTCCGCAAGGGGAACCATCGCCACCCACAGAAAATAGCTCATTAGCGGGTATACAGAGGGTTTCCGAGAGAACACAGATTTTCCCATAACATTTCTAGCAAAATGAAAGAAAAGGAAACACAAAGGATTTAAAAGACGTAAGAGTAGTGGAAAGATGGTTTCTAGCCACGAAGAAAGAATTACTACAGAGACGCATGAAGAAGTATACACTGGTTTTCTTACCATTCCAAATGATTATAGGCATCTCTACGAAAAGACATTTTTCATATTACTACTCCGTTGTATGTCTAAAGACACATTTCTATATAGTCACATTTGAAGCAGCAAGAAAATAATTAAAGTTATATAGTAAAGCAGTCATCAAAATAGGTCATACAATTTAAGAAAAATCTTTCCTCTTAGGTCAGCTGACAATTTCGACAAAATACAAAAATAATCAGCAAAATAAAAGACACGAAAAAACTTACATGATATATATTTTTCGTAAACTAGGTACCCTAATCTTAGAATGGCAAGATATACTCCCAACCAAACAATGGTAATGGTTAAATGGTATGTAATTAGAATGAAAGGAATTTAGCGAAGGGAATAATCGAAATTTTTTCATGCTGATTTGAATACTGACGTAATATTGACATATACTCTTTTTTATTTCTTACTGGAGCTTGGTAACCAAACTGAATATATGTTTCATTAGCACAAAACTAAAATTCAGTGACCGTCAACAATATCATACGTCGAGTGAATACAATAATAACATGTGTCTCTAGGCTTCATGTAAAACACCGATTGAATTTCATTCTATTGAGCAAATTACCAGAATAATCCTCAATGAGGTAATCAGCGCAATTCATTTCCTTAGAACTTTCCATTCAATACCTGATAAAAAGATTTTTTAAACGAATTTATAGATTACATTCGATACGAATAATATTTCAAACGAATTTATAAATTACATTCGACATGAATAATAATTTAAACGCAATTTGATTTCACCTGTCAAGATATTAATTAAACGACTTTAGGGATAGGAACACCGGTGGTCATCTAAGCTTCGATTTCAATAAGTTACATCATAAATATCAACTACACGCAGTTTTGGAGAGAAATACAAATATACCGATAAAAATGAAAGTTTTCACCTTCAATTTCGCACAGGAACAATTTAATGCTATACAGCATATTTCCTCATATGTAAATTTCGATTAACCAATCCGGGATATTTATTGCTCCGAATAATTCTGTATAATGTAAAACGCATTTGAGATTCTGTTACAATCGATTTATTCTATATAGATATCCTTGTTAACTTTCACTTTTCTTTTTACTGCGACTGGATGCAGTTAGACTTTCATTTTTTTGGAAACACTTGTCATAATATAGTGTTGTATGAACATCAGCGGTCTCAATGTTTCTTCTGAATCCGAGCAATACATATGGTCAAATACCATACGTGGCCACATAAAAATATTCTTCATCTCTGCGCTACAAGTTCAAGGGTTAGTAACACTGTAGAGAAAAAGAGAGAGCGTGGACGGACAAAGATGATGATGATTAACGAAATAGTTCCCAAATTTTAACTGGACGAGACGAACTTGGAAAGAGACAACGGAGGCGATGATGATAACGAATCATGGGGCAGGAAAACGCGCGAAATCGAGGGGAAGAAAAAAGTACGTAGGGAAACTAACGACATGAGCGGGAGTAAGTGGAAAAATCAGCGGAGTGAAAAGGAAGGAAGGTGGGCAGTAAGTCGGGGCAAAAAGAGAGAACGTGAGAGAATGATTTATATGGAGGAGGATTTTTAAGGAGCGTTAGTAGCACGAGTAGGGAAAAATCCTGAATTGGCAACGGCAGTCGGGCTGGGCGCAAAGGTCGGCCGTGGAAGGATTATCGAGGGGAGGAAAAAATGTATAAAATTCGGAGAAAATATGATGGGCGACAGTAATACAAGCGAAAAAAATTAACTGCCCTTTTTTTCAAATCCTTTCAAATCGAATGGAGAGCGGAGGAAAAATTAAAAATTCCCGGACGGGAAAAAAGTTCCTCCTCACGTCGGCACTAACGACCATCTCTCTCTCTCAACACGCGTTCCAATTTTTATTCAAAAACGAACTTCCTGGCGGCTTTTGATGTGTAACTGTATTGGAACGGAGCGCAGTAGTGAGGGACTTCTATGAGATGGACCATTCGGACTTTTCGAGGGCCATTTTCATATACATGTCCAGTCAGGACACAAATATTAATAATATACGTCATCAATGAAATTATTTTCACGAACATTCATGCGATCCGGAAAAGAAAGAAGATCAGCATTAGTCCGAGCGGAGGCTCGCGATCAGTCCGTGGCTCATTGTCACCCTGCGTGTAGCTAATAACGCCCAACTCTCAGTACCTGCGGTAATATGATTCATATGTTTCGTTTAACATATGAATCAACTTCCTCCATACGAATTATCCTGCATTACATTCAATATACGAATACCATATTTCAGTATAATGCCCGCGTATAGATAAGTGGGCCACGCATTAAGCGAAAGTGTTCCAGGGTTCGACCACCGAGTAATCTCTTACAGGCGATATGAAATCGTAAAGTAAGCTTCTTGCAACACTGTTTGGATAATCGGTAGAATATTGAGCTACTCCTTCAGCATTTCAGATTCCGTGATCATTGAGGAGTCGTCTGCATTAGCTCAATAGGAAACAATTATTCCAAATTTTGGCTAATCTTTCGAGCTCGACCTCAGATTCTTCGAACATTCAGCAAAATTCAGCAACTCACGTAACTAAACCCTTTCGAAACATATTGCCAAAACAAGTACTGCATTTTTTCAGATCATTTAATACTCGAATAATTAAATAGGTGATATTTTCTTTGTGCTCATGCTATACAATGATATGCGCGAAGAACTTCATCCTTACAACATACGCCTTACTTTCTAAAAGATAATAATTTCTTTAGTGCAATCAACGAGATTCCAATGGCACCCATTTTAACAAATATTAATATTGACGAACGCACGCAACCAATTTCTGACCAGAAAAATTCGACTATTCGGGACGCGAACCCAGAACCTCGAGATTGGAACGCTAGCACTATCGGCGGTGCATTAAATCGTAACTAAGTTATTAAACAAGCATAAGTATTTAAAGTATTGTTCTTTTTTATTGTCATTTTGGTCTCGAATCACAATGCTAATATATCGTAATTGTTTGTTAGACTAGAGCTCGGAAAGTGGGAGACCTGGGTTCGAGTCCCAGTCGTGTCGCTATTTTTCACACTTGTTATTCCTTTGGGATTTTCGTAGGTTTTACAACCTACTAAGTTACCTTCCTTTCCTTTATCCTTGTGATTTCCTGGGGGGAAAATAACCTCATAACACCGCTTTGTGAGCCGGCTGCCTCAGTGAGGACCTCAGACGGCAGGTTGTGCCACTATGTGGAGACTGCCAGTCTTTCTTACAAAGCATTCCCTTAACAGCGTGAGAGAGACGCGGCACGGTAGTTCAGTGGTTAGAATATCTGCCCGGAAAGTGGGAGACCTGGGTTCGAGTCCCAGTCGTGTCGCTATTTTTCACACTTGTTATTCCTTTGGGATTTTCGTAGGTTTTACAACCTACTAAGTTACCTTCCTTTCCTTTATCCTTGTGATTACTATTATAGTTAGTATGTTACAAACTGCTTAAAAAGCAAACGGGGACTGATTACCTAGACCCATCCGATATTGCATAAAAAAGAGACAGCCTATGCTGTAGACTCTCAAAATGGGATCAAATAATATTGATAAACGGAAAAAGTATGGAAAAGAAATAGGCAAACCGATATAGGTATAGATGATATCTCAAAATTTCGATCTAAAGCAAGGAAAAAGTTGGGAAGATAAAATGTTGAAATTGAATTCGATTTTTGTTTACACGCTCTTGGGAATCCATAGAGGCATTTCAATACATTGAAGATTCCGGAAGTAGTCACGGAAAACCCCTTTTAGCTACGACTAGGACGCTCTTCCTCACAGTGACCAGAGCGTTTCAAATAATCATGAGGGAGCTTTACGGTCCCTGAATAAATACGCACATGTATGACTATGAACGACACTTTTCGTAAAGGAAGGGACGTCCCTAAGGGAATAAAGTGGATTACGTATCAACCCCTTCCCCAAGCCTGCGATTCTCGCTCCTTTCTACAGTCTTTTCCATATTTCATTCCTCTCCTTTTGTTTGATTCCAACCATCGATTGTCATTCTTTCGACCTTTTTATTCATTCCGTTTTTATTCTGACCCAAATTTTTCTTTTGAATGTACCCTCCATCATTATGCTGCGAGTACGAATTTTCTCCAAATCCGGGGCACAGAGAGAAATAAAAATCGCTAAAGCCGAGAGCGTATATGGAGAGCAAAAAAGGGAGTTCGGGAGCTTGGGTTGGTTGGTGATAAAAGGGGAGTACGTAGAGCGAAGTAAACAGAATGGGTGACAGAAATATAAGGGCATGAATCAAAAAAGAGGCGGCGCGTGGTGGAAGAAATGCGAAAAAGGTGGGCTTGTGAGGGACGGAATGTTGGGGAGAACGTACTACATACAAGTTGAACGAGGATTTCGACGTCGATGAATCGAAATAAGACGCAAAGCGAACGGGGAAAGGGCTAAGCCCAACAGATGAATACACTCCCTTTAAAAATATCAGATCGTTACAATTAAAGAGGACGAGATGGTAATAAAGGTATTATCCTCGTGTGTGATAGCATGAGACGCGTTGACAAAGTATGACAACCAAATATTTTCTTGCTGGATAGCAACTATTGGACCGCGCCCTTTCAAGTAGTCCAAATTCTTTTACTTTTTTTAGGAAATAAGATTTGATTCTGAAAAGAATAAATTGTTAATTAATACCGCCAAGTCAAACTTCATTAAAAACTAAAAAAATTCTAGATATATACCGATTTGTTTTATTTGCCATCTGCTTCCCCCAAACAACTAACAAGGAATGAAACATCACTTTGGATGTTTAAAAATATTGATTTAATTTGTATTTATAATTATAAATTCTTATATATTTTCTTAATGGACATCATCCAAAAATTTCACACTTCATCTCAAAATCCAAATAGAAATGGTTTACTCTACAAACGAAAATGAATAAATATAACAANATTGATTTAATTTGTATTTACAATTATAAATTCTTATATATTTTCTTAATGGACATCATCCAAAAATTTCACACTTCATCTCAAAATCCAAATAGAAATGGTTTACTCTACAAACGAAAATGAATAAATATAACAAACAAAAATATTGATAAATAAAGATTCTTTTGAATTGAAACGATTCTAAAAAATTCATATTAATTTGTTGTCTACGATAATTTTCCAAACATTTTCAAATAAACAAAAATTCAAAAGCTCTATTCTATTAGAAAAACATGGCAAATCTAATCCAGGCAATCTAACATGAGTATATATCTTTTTTAGATCAGCATCGAATTGCTTTAGCCATTAAAAGATGGAAAGTTCAAAAATTAAATGAATTTTTAAAAATACGAAAACTTCATTTTATGCTTAGAGGTAAAGAGAGAAAGAAACGTTGGTGCAAAATACCACTCCCGCGCGACATAGAGCACCGTAAGGAAAGAATTGATGAAAAGGATAAAATTTGACGAAGGTAGACAGGGAATTTTCTGGAACACAAAACGCGGAATATAAGGATGAAAAATGAATAAAGTTTGAAGACGTAAAATACAATTCGGAAGGAACGGGTGGAACATGGAAATATTAGAAAGGAATAATGTGAGACACTGACGGAGATAAAGTAATACGAAAGCTTTAGGAGGAAAAAGTAAAAGGTGACAAAAATCGGAAAAGGATAGAAATGGCCGAGCAGAAAAAAAGGACAGCAGGAAAGCTCTTTCCATTTTTCCGTTATTATTCCTCTAGCGAGTTCCATTAAAAAGGATACTATCAGCCCTCCGGTTAGTCGAGTTTCGACAAGAACCTCGCCGACCTTTAACGATTGCTCGAATGGGGGATGAGTGGGTGTATGTTGTTATTTTAGAGCAGTGAATAAGTAAAAAAATGAGTGTCAAGTTCTTGAATGCGATGCAGCTTTACGTTCTTTAAAATCTCTCTCGAAACTCGCGCAAAAGCTATGGCCTCGTTTTTGGAGGAAGGAAGGTCATTCAATTAGAATGCATCCACGATGTGCTGCAAATTACCTAAGAAAAAGAAAAAATTATTGAATTCCCATAGATTACATCGTCTACGCTTGTATACATCGGTTAGATCAAAAAAGGGTTTTCTCTATGCGATGGGAAATCACAGACAACACAAGGATTTTGGATTATTCTTGGATTTGGGTTCCGTCTATTTTTTGTATAATTTTTTCTTCCCAAACAGTGGAGGTTTTTTTCGCATTCTGCAATTCAAAAAATGCACACAATTAACATCAGCCGTAAGCGTTAAGTCGCATTTCAGACAAAATTTTTCCCATTCTTTTGTAATTCTTTAAAGACTATCAAAGAAACTAAATTCATTTCTGTATTTTTTTCTGGATACTCGTTAAAATTAACATTATCAATTATTTTACGAAACTCTGTCTCCCTTCAAATGTATATATTTCTATTCTTCTATAATCTAATTTCTCATTGGGATTATGGAAGTTGAGTTGACAAAGAATTTCATCAGTTTTTATGGATATTTATTCAATAATTCTCATTTCAAAATATCAAATTTATATTTAAATTTCAAAGTACACAGATTCATAGCTTACTATCTAATACTATCTACTATTGAATATCACCATAGGATCTGTCTAAAATAAACATCATAAAATTAATGAAATTCATGAAATTATAAATGGTTTTATGTCAGGAAGACATACTTCGTATAGGTTCGGAAATCTGATTTTCGACGAAATCCGCCTTTAATACATAAAAATTTAAAACTCTTATTATCCATGTAAGGGTGAGAAATAACTAAAGAAAATTCAACGTCCATAATGTAATTTGAAATCTGAATGCACCAAAATACGAAAAGAAGTTCATGGGTTAGTTGACTCAATTTAATGCCCCAAGAATAGTAAAAATAAATTACAAACAGCAGTTCTATGGGAATATTGTGACACCCGTGGATCCAAATTTGATCAAGTACAAATTATTTTCCATGGAAAGACGTAAGAAAAAGATGAAAATTCCGCGGAACGAACGGAAAGCAGCTTTTGCTTTGAATGACTGAATGGAAACCGTACACTAAGCCCAGAAATAGGACCCGAACTTTGAACTGGCAAATTGCACACCGAATAGAATACTGGGGAAAGCTAAAGGAGAACATTTCGCCCGAATAAAAACTTACATGAAAAGAAGATGAAACTCGTAAGCAAAATATGTATTCCTGTGATTGTAAAAGGCTAAGAATTGGACGAAAATTGCCCCACAGATGGTCGACAGTCGAGTTGTAAATTGACAAGAACACAAAATTAGTCCTACAATAAAACTGGGCAAGAGATATTACATGAAAGAACCCAATAGAAATACTCAAATTTTTGTTTAGAACATTACTGATTTTTTTCAATTCTTTCTTAAATAAATTATATTTTATGCGTTTTGCATTTATTTTCATTGCTTTTGAGCGTGAATCTTGAGATAAATACTTCAATCACTTTATGCCAATCATTAGGGATGATTTTCCGCATAATTTTCAACCTATATAAATCGACTTTAACCATACTTTTACGTATCTAATTTTTCATTTACATAAACTAATATTTTCTACAGTCCTGACAATGCCACTCCCGACACTACGTCATCCTTTGCAAATTATGTCTTACCTCACCTTGACTCTAATGCACTGCTTACTATGTACATTTAATTTAATTTAGCTTCTAAACGCTATTTTTCGTATGAAATTTAATATAAGCGATATAGAAAAAATGTTCATTCTAATATAAGAAGAATGCTTTCTCAATTAACTGGTTGGTTATTTAGTGCCTTGTTAACAACGAAAGCAGTTTTATTTATTCATGCCTCTACTAATACACTATCCTTGTGCTCTAAACCCTGTATCCCACTATCCCAGTGTATTAAATTCTACATCCAAAAATTTCACACTTCATCTCAAAATCCAAATAGAAATGGTTTACTCTACAAACGAAAATGAATAAATATAACAAACAAAAATATTGATANGTTAACAACGAAAGCAGTTTTATTTATTCATGCCTCTACTAATACACTATCCTTGTGCTCTAAACCCTGTATCCCACTATCCCAGTGTATTAAATTCTAATGACATTGTTAACTTTCTTCAACGATGACCATCATTGAGATAATAATTGACGATAGCAACGATGTTCCATTTTGTACTTCATATGGTGTCACGTGCATATGATTTTCAACGCACTATCTTTAACTCATTAGGGAAGTATACCATCAACACCGCATACTTCGTAATCACTTCTCTCTTAAACATTTTCCATATACCTATTACAATGAGTAACTTCTAAAAAACAATCGAAGAAATTATACTTTAAAGAAATGGGAAGCAATTTTTGAACGTGAAATTAAAACCAGATTGCAAAAAAATCACAGTCAAACCTATCGAAACAAAAGTAAGATAGAAGGTGAGTCGTTTCTCAAAAACTGTGGAAAATTTTATTCATTTCTGCATTCATGAAGCACACGAGAAAAGTCTTCTACCCTAATAAAAGTTAACTCTCTTAAAATAGCAAAAAAGGAAAGCCTCCAAAAGTCCATTTAAATCCTTATCATTTAGTACTTACAACTCCGGGACTTAATGAAAGCTGGTCATTAATTGCAACGGAAGCGTACAAAGGAAAGAGGCATTTCCAGATTCAAAATGAAAATGCAGATAACTCTTCCATGCTGAATGGAACCATGCAAAATGTGGAGAACACACTCAACAGATGGCAAATGTGTCAATATAATAAACAAAAAGGAGCGATGCCTTATGTGTAGAGTTGCGCAGCGTATGTTTTAGTGATCCTTGATCTTGTTATCTTACACGGTCTCTCTGCATTTATTTCCTAGTTGCTAACTTCCCGCTCATAATTTTTTTTTGAAAAAGGCAAATTAATTACTAAGTGGAACGATAAATATAATTTTAAATATATTTATTAACATTCTTATTTCTTAATAATATTTATAAATCTATAATATATAATCCATAAAGAAAAAAGAATGAATTCATAAAGCAAACAATATTGTTTCTTGAAGCGATTCTATGCATTAATAGTTTTATAAACTTTTCCTTCCTTACGCCTTACCGAGACTTAGACTTGGTCTAATTCCTTCAATTCTCTACAATAAATTAACTTAGCAAATATTTAATGCGTAGAAAATACATAAGATGTATGATAATGAAAATCTATTCCTATAGCTACTTACGATAGTCTAGTTAATATTTTAGAACAGTTTTTTTTCGTCGGAATGAAAGTTGAAATGAAAGTAAAAGAACAACGAAATATAAATTTGGAAAAGATAACGGATAAAATAATTAAGCGGTTACCTCCAAAACCGCAGAAAGATACTAAAGATTATAGCTACGTGTCATCGAAGTAAACGCTCCTGGCAACCCAAGAAAAACAAGGATTCAAGAATGATACTAAACACTATTTTAAACCAGGAACGGTATTATCAGTAGGAAAGTCAAGGAAGTCACCTATTGGGGCTAAAAATTGGGAGCACTAAATTTTGGCTTCAGGTTTAACAACAACTGACATGAAATTTAATCTCTGCTTCTATTAAGTCAAAAATATAAATCATTTGCTATTATGCATGGCCCTGAAAAACAATATTTTTATGGTCTTATGCTTGGTATCTTAGCTTGACTGGTGCTGAGACTCAACATATACAAAGGCGGATGCCATAAAGAATGGATGTGTGTGTACATATAATGTATAGCCACTTGAAAAAGGCGAATGAGTTGCCGAAGAGATATGTGTCACTTTTAGAATAGAAAGAAACCTATGAAAATATGTATAAATGAGTCAAAAGAAAAAGATATAAGCAAAGAGAGTAAAGTCCAGAGATTTTTTGTGAAGGCATAACACAAAGTTAATCCCATAAGGAAATAGCATGGCTGATACATAAGTATGTTTGAAAGAGATAATTTTATAGTTCATAAAGATACTACTTTTATTAATAGCCTCACCAATATTTGAGCTTGACCTG
This sequence comes from Ladona fulva, assembly GCA_000376725.2. Taxonomy (NCBI): domain Eukaryota; kingdom Metazoa; phylum Arthropoda; class Insecta; order Odonata; family Libellulidae; genus Ladona; species Ladona fulva. Next base: position 152,878 of record KZ308397.1, read on the forward strand.
TTCATAGTTCGTTTCTATATTCCAATCGATTCGCATAAAAAAATTAAAATACGCGAGAAATCTTCAAGGATCATACTTTTACATTTTCTGAATTTAACATTTTGTTGTATCTAAATAACCTATAAGCATTCGAAGCTAAAATTTCCATAACGGTAAAGCTTCATCTTCGATTTCTAGCACGGAAAAAATAACAAATCTCCACCGGGACACAGCTGAAGTACTCCGCAGAAAGGAGTCGGTGATGCCACACAACAGGTGATACACTCCCGTTACAGACGTCAAAAGAAGCCAGGGAACCTCAGACGGCACTCCATAGATGGCTCAACGAGGTAAGAGGCTGCGAGACCAAGGAGCACCGGTGATTCCAAAGAGGAGAAAAGAAAATGATAAAGACATTGAGTGAAGGTTGCCAAGCATCCTCCACTCTTTCGAACCCACCCAGTTCTTTGCCTTGCGAAAAGAAATTAATCTGCTCATTTGGCCGGCTTCTCCCGGAAGTGGATAACGTGAAATGTCCGAATCCCCATCCTCTACTCTCAAAGAAAATTTAGCATAATGGAATTAAACGTAAAGTTTTTTTTCCAAGTATCTCGAGCGACCGCAGTGGCAGCGGAAAGTAGGCCAATGAATGAAGAGGGGAATCCTAACCCGGTATGCGTTTCTTGTTACTCTTTCGGAAAATTATAAAGAAAGCGTGGTATAAAAGAGAGTGTGATACGTGGAGAGAGTATTTACGCTTTGATATTGTGCCAAATATTCGACTGCATTCCAAGTGGCCGTTTCCGTTCTTTTAAAAAGACAACTTCGAGGGTTTTATAGACAAACGTATGATAGTACAGCTCCCTATTGATGCCAAAGACAAGACTATAAAATACTTAGCTTCATTTCTCACCATTCACAAACATTGTCTCTTCGATACACAGGAATTTATATCCAGGAATTCCCTTTTTCACGCTATTTTTCAGTATCACGCATCATCAGTTGCAGTTCAGAAACAAAAGAATCCCTACATTCATCGAAGGAGAAATATATTCAGTCGATGATGATTTTACCTGTTATTATAAGAGAAAACACTATTTATCTGATTTCATTTATAGACCACACATTTTCACCCACATAAATACTAGATTGACATTTTCAAATATACTAGGCATATACTAAGCGTATGAAGGAAATTAATGGTAATAATAGTTGCATATAATAATATCATGAAAGCACTTAGGAATCAGTATGTATGGGGTCATGTAAAGCAGTGTTACTCAAACTATTTGCTGCGGCTGACAGGTAAATTTCCCTCAAAGATAGCCAAAACCGGGAATTCAACGTGTCGCGGACCACTGGTTCGTAGACCGCCACTTACGTAGCACTGTATAAAATAAAATGATTCGAAGAGAAGAATCGATTTATGATTATCGGTTCGACAACTTTTGTGTGTGATACAACTGGGAAACTCACGTTTACACAATAGAAATAACAAAGTTAAAGAAAAAAATTAGAAATAATATAATAAAATTTTACTTACTCCTATCGAGTGGCGGAAAACTTATCTAATAGTAAGTAGCGTGAAAATTTCTTCTAGCTTGCATCTTCAGAGTTATATGATAACTTAACCATACTATTCGGTAAAATGTGGTTGGTAAAGTATTCATGTAACTCGAAAACGGGAGTATATAGTATATTTTTATAAATACCTAATCGAGCAGTCGATGATTATTTTTACTGTGCCATATCCTGTACATTATCTCCTGCTTTAAATAATACACGTAAAGGAGGACTATGAAATGATACAGACATTAGATGGATGGTAAGAGCAAAATGCTTTTGTATTGATTTTAACGCCAAATGAAAGGTCAAGACAAGCTACAACCATAATTAATACGTATTTCTAAAAATATAAATGTCCAGGCATTGTGTACTTCTATTTTGCATATTTAAAATCATAAAAACGAGATGAGCCCCTCTATTTGACTTTGATTGACTTGATTGATTGATTTATTTTGATGACTTAATTAATTTTACATCAATGATTCAAAGGTGCATTAGCGTCCCCATTATCTCTCTGTTAAAAGCTGTAAAGTGAAAAATGGTGGCTTTAAAGATTAATTAATTAATTTTCCATAATTCTAGTATATATTAATTGTTTATAGAAACCACATTAAGGTTATTAACATTAACAGAACTCAATCATAAAGTTTAATCTAAACGTAATTTGTATTTCCAAATATTGATTTGATTACCAAATGCTGATCCTGAATGAATTATTTTTCATACGTAGAAATTTTTAACTTTTGATTATTCGTTTCGAGAATTATTTTGTGGAGTACTTAAGAAGGAATGTTTTTCAAGTGAACAGTTTCCGGTGAATAGTGCGAATTCGGATATATTTTTTGACATCGCTCCAATGTTTATTTCAAGACAAATATGCACTGTAAAATATTATTAGATAAATATGAGATTAATATTATTTATATTTACAGAAGGGAAAAAGTGCTGCTCGGACATTATAATGTACGGGCATTTTATATGTTTTGGTTTTCATTCATGTAGTAAGAGTAAGAAAATTAGAATCGAAAAAAAATTACCGAAGAATTCGTGAATTTTCTATCTTCAGCAACTAAGAAAGAAAGCTAAGCTTCAGTATAGAAAGCCTTGAACTTTCCAAAGTTTATTTATATATTACATTTAGCAAACAATAAAGTACTGCGATAGCAAATTCTTCGACTTCCGCAGAATTACTTCAGAAAAATTTAACGCCGAAGCGAAAACAAGTCAAAGGTTTACACTGAAGCAACTTCACATCTCTCTACATCAGAAGAGCATACAAAAATTGCTAATTATTTTAAATATTTAAGACTTTGCGTTAAATCCTGCACTAAAAACTTTCGGTTTATGATCACGGCTTCCGTACGTGTGGGAACATTGAGGTAGGTTCTCAGTTATTTCTCGTAAATATGGAATAATTCTACACAATGATACGCTATATATCACAAATGCTTCTTCCGTGTATTTTCAACGGGCTATCGCTTCAACCATCCATTGCATTATTTATACCAGTGGGGATGTTGTTCATACCGCTCATGTGTTAAAATGCGTCTGTATCTTTCACTTTCCTCGACTTCATCAGTCTATAAAACATTCAGAAACGAATACGAATACATTAAACCGAACGCTTTGACTATCACAAAGAGTGTAACAGTGAATACTTCATCATCCATCAACGACCCTTCAAAACAGGGATATGACTTTACAGTTTTTCTTGTTCCGTGTTAAAATATTTACTCCCGAGCATATGAAAAGAGTCTCGAGACTTTCGACACTTTGCGTCAATTGTTTGAAAGTTTCAACTAAAGCATCGACAGGGAAACTGATGGGCTTTGAAACTGACACAATACTCACAAACTTAAAAGTTCGAAGTGGAAGAATAACTGGATTACACGGATCATACTACTTTCGTATTTTTTTCTACCTCTCCCTGGTCGCTTCTCCACATAAAGCAAGGTTATAAACTTGAGGTGTAGTACTTCGCCAAATTCGTACAAAAGTAGTATCAATTCAATGGTACTTGGCCGGACTTCGTGGAAAGCCATAATAACAAAATGATGGCGCGAGCCGAAACCGGTCATTATATTAAATATTCTCTGTGGAAATAACGAAGTGCTTGCTTATTTTGTTAAAAGTAGGTAGTATAATTAAAATAGAGGAATACGAAAAGATATGCGTATCCTGTCCTGACCAATATATATTCAACTTTCTATAATTTCTTCGTCTTTACCAAACCTCAAAAATTCGATAATTGTAATTATGATCTCCAAATCCGTACTAGTAGAAATATTGTTAAAACTACTTCGACAACTAAAGGCATTTCGCACGTGGTACCCAACCGTGAATCGAACCCGGGACCGCTTCCAACAAAGGCGAACGCGTATCCCACTTGGCTATCCAGGAACCCAATCTCCAAATTCAATTCCTTGATGAATGGTCATATAATAGGTTACATCATGAGCGTTATTCATAAACATATATCCACGGGCAGAAAATTATTTGTAATGCACGTAATCGCAGTTCTAATCTTTTAAGTGTCCCTTTCAGAATATATTCGCACAAGTTTTATGTTCTAAAAATGATAACAGTGAAAAAAGCAATTTCGAAAGTGTGCGCAAAACGCACGTACATTTATATAAATATACTTTCACCGAAAGGCCGCTCGGCTAAAATCGCTCCTATATCCTTTATGTCGAGGATAATAAAAATGAAATGGAGAATCATGGCACCACAGGGTAATATCTGTAAGTGCTGAGCGTATTTATGTCGAAAAAGTTTTCTCCGAGAAATCTGCATAACATAAAATAGTCGATTAAACTGAAGATTCCCTTTCTACCACGTATGCCGACGGGAAGTCC
>KZ308397.1:157808-314805 GCA_000376725.2 Ladona fulva
AATGTATATCTGGAGATCAGACGGTGGGATACCTTCAACGGTTAAATGCCGTGAAGAGAAATCCCTTTTGAGTCTACGCTTAGCCAGTAAATTCTCCTTTACTTGAAGGCTGTTGAATCTTACATGTATGCTTCCAAAGGTGTCATTAGACTTAGGCTTAGATCGGTAACAGTAGTCTATATTGTTTGCATTCAACTGCATACCTAAATCGGATGCTATATTACACACTAGCAAAGGCAAATTTTCATTTTGTAGTTTAGGGACACCATGAATCTCTACATTATTTGCTAACATTCTTTGTTCTAGGTCATCTGAACGATCTAGAACATCAGAGAGTTTCTTTTTTAGAGAAAGATTTTCAGCTTTCAAAGATTCAATTTCCTCACAAAACTCTTTCAATTTTCTAGTTTGTTCTTCAATAATTTTAACACTTTCATCAAATCTTTCATAAAGTTTATTTATCGAATCACCTAGGTTTCTCTCAGTCTCTTTTAGGTCTTCCTTGATGACACTGACTAAAATAAATAGATCATCTAGGGATTTACCCTCAGATACACTACTGCTCGCCATAGTCACCTTGTCAGAATGCAGACTTCTTCTATGTGCTTTTTGGCAGACACTACACTTCCATGACTGTTTGCTGCTTACAATACCCTCTATATCTTCTTTACTCAAGGGATTCTCAAGGCAATGCCCATGGAAGCTACTCCGACATCCAGAGCAAGAGATGTGGATGGTGTTGCGAGTTGTCTTGCGGCATACGAAACACTGACTCATGATGTAATACAACTTCACACTACAATCACCAATAGCACTTCTTAACAAAAAACTCTTTGCATTAACTGCAGAATCAACACACTTAATGAAAGTAAGAGAGACTGTGCATAATCACAGTGGGCAACGCATGACCTTGAAGAAGTCGCAGAGAGTGGAAAGACATCCGCACTCGACGAGAGCTCAACACTGACTGATGTGTGGGAACATTGAGGTAGGTTCTCAGTTATTTCTCGTAAATATGGAATAATTCTACACAATGATACGCTATATATCACAAATGCTTCTTCCGTGTATTTTCAACGGGCTATCGCTTCAACCATCCATTGCATTATTTATACCAGTGGGGATGTTGTTCATACCGCTCATGTGTTAAAATGCGTCTGTATCTTTCACTTTCCTCGACTTCATCAGTCTATAAAACATTCAGAAACGAATACGAATACATTAAACCGAACGCTTTGACTATCACAAAGAGTGTAACAGTGAATACTTCATCATCCATCAACGACCCTTCAAAACAGGGATATGACTTTACAGTTTTTCTTGTTCCGTGTTAAAATATTTACTCCCGAGCATATGAAAAGAGTCTCGAGACTTTCGACACTTTGCGTCAATTGTTTGAAAGTTTCAACTAAAGCATCGACAGGGAAACTGATGGGCTTTGAAACTGACACAATACTCACAAACTTAAAAGTTCGAAGTGGAAGAATAACTGGATTACACGGATCATACTACTTTCGTATTTTTTTCTACCTCTCCCTGGTCGCTTCTCCACATAAAGCAAGGTTATAAACTTGAGGTGTAGTACTTCGCCAAATTCGTACAAAAGTAGTATCAATTCAATGGTACTTGGCCGGACTTCGTGGAAAGCCATAATAACAAAATGATGGCGCGAGCCGAAACCGGTCATTATATTAAATATTCTCTGTGGAAATAACGAAGTGCTTGCTTATTTTGTTAAAAGTAGGTAGTATAATTAAAATAGAGGAATACGAAAAGATATGCGTATCCTGTCCTGACCAATATATATTCAACTTTCTATAATTTCTTCGTCTTTACCAAACCTCAAAAATTCGATAATTGTAATTATGATCTCCAAATCCGTACTAGTAGAAATATTGTTAAAACTACTTCGACAACTAAAGGCATTTCGCACGTGGTACCCAACCGTGAATCGAACCCGGGACCGCTTCCAACAAAGGCGAACGCGTATCCCACTTGGCTATCCAGGAACCCAATCTCCAAATGCAATTCCTTGATGAATGGTCATATAATAGGTTACATCATGAGCGTTATTCATACATAAACATATATCCACGGGCAGAAAATTATTTGTAATGCACGTAATCGCAGTTCTAATCTTTTAAGTGTCCCTTTCAGAATATATTCGCACAAGTTTTATGTTCTAAAAATGATAACAGTGAAAAAAGCAATTTCGAAAGTGTGCGCAAAACGCACGTACATTTATATAAATATACTTTCACCGAAAGGGCGCTCGGCTAAAATCGCTCCTATATCCTTTATGTCGAGGATAATAAAAATGAAATGGAGAATCATGGCACCACAGGGTAATATCTGTAAGTGCTGAGCGTATTTATGTCGAAAAAGTTTTCTCCGAGAAATCTGCATAACATAAAATAGTCGATTAAACTGAAGATTCCCTTTCTACCACGTATGCCGACGGGAAGTCCGTCGATATATTTTTCCTTTAATCTAAATCCCTCTAAACTTGTGTTAGGACTTCATAGAAGTATCATATGCTCGGATAATGAAAATTATCTTTAAACAAGAATTTTGAAAGAGTAAAAACATATATTGGACTGAACAAGGTAGAACCCTCTTATAATTTACAATCACACATAAAAAATTACTCAAAATAATATTCGAATTATTTAGACTTTCCATTTTTTCGGTTCAAGGACTTCAAGTGAAAATTTTAGCGCTTAAACTACAATCATAATGGTATTCTTAATTACTCATACTAGAATAGACGAATACGTAATCTATCAATTTGAGACAATACTATGATTCTTTTAGCAATTTATGCTCTTTATTATGATCTTTCTATTGAACATCAACTTCAGTTAAGAAGCTGAAGGATGCGGCGATCTTTTTCTCTTTCATTTCTTCATCTAAACTCCAGCATGTGAACCATGCGTTTTTCATCGCTTATTTAAGTCAAAGGCTGTATCAAGTATCTTTATAATAAAAGAGGAACTGCACTGAGTTACTTATCACCTATTTCATGGTAACTGTTACTTACAAAGCTAGAATGAAAGTACGCTAAATTTAAGTGAAAACAGTACATCCAATTACCTGAGTTTGGAAAGAATATTTTAAATTCCATGAAAATTAATTTAAAATAGTTAAGTGGGGTATTTAAAGAAAACATAAAAACTTAATACTTAGCTATATGGATTACCATGGTTCTCCAATAAAAATAATTTATTTNTAAGACAGTTAAAAGAATTAAATATGGCGTCAATAGAAGCTTAGTGACATAAAAATAAACATATAAGGGATAATAAACATCGTTAAATGAAAAACCATTATTTTTATAGTTAAAACGAAAAAACAATGACCATCTCAAACTATAGCAAATTCATTTTGGCGTTACTTAATAGATATAGCAATCTAACGTAAAAATTACCATCAACGCATGTACTATATTAGTAATCATGAAAATAAATACCCGGCAAAAGCCAAATCAATTACGATGCTTCTCCGAGGTAAACCATAAACGAGAAATAACTACATTCCTCGCAATTAACCATTGATGTACGATGATTTTTTCAAAAAAGCAAAGCTGGTTTCCCAAAATTTAGTAGTTAATTATTAATACTAATAATTAGTTTTTATTTAGAAAATTTAGGGATGAGTTTTAGAAAAATGCAAGAATCCTTTCCATAGGCAATTATAAAGACGTTCGATACTCCTAAGTTCTCGTAATACATTTTATGAGATCAAATTAATTTAGATGACTTCAGGGATATAGACAGGCCGGTTTAAAACCTTCGATCGCCTGTATTCCGGCTTTAGGTCGTACATCCTAGCTCTAGATAATAATACCCAGCAAGTAGGTAATAGATTTAATTAGCTTGTAAATTACGAAACTGAAATAATTAAATCCCTAGTCAACGCAAAATATACTCCACATCAATCCATTCTCAACTGAAATAGTGCGCTGAATGTTCCATTTCTGTCTTAAATTTCCTTAAATTACTAAGCCAGAGAAATTATTAATCTTATATAACGCTTAAAAAAAGCGTATAATGTACGGTCTATGATTCTTTAAATTACGGGAAAAAACGCTCATCCCTTCCCCTGTAATTCCGCTAGCAGTGCCATCTTTCAGTCACCGTCGGCATTTCTCTCAAACACCTTCATCGTTTCCCTCCCCTTTACTTATGGAAGGCCTCAAATTTTCACCTTTCTCCTCGCAACTCTTGATGATACCCTTCAGTTATTTACCTCACCAACAAAACAGAGAAGCCACTTAGCTAAGTGGCAAACAGGTTCCTCGAGAAACGGAGGCAGGGACCAAATACCGGACGGATGGGGTGAGGAGTAGCATTTAGGTGAAGTCTTCCGCCAACCTTTTCCTAATAAAGCAGGCTTTCGCTCGAATAGCCAGCCATCTACACCGCTTAATAACAGGAGCCCTGAGTCAATGAACTACTCAATCACATTACCATAGGTGCTCCACTCTTTCTACCTAAATGAATTTCCTACAGTTCACATCACGCTACCTTTCTGATGCTTCGTAGATTGTATTTCATTTATAAAACAATTTCATTCCCTATTACGGATCAAGTTCGAGCTATCAATAAACATCGCTCTATAAAATTAAAGTACATAACATGCTACAGAATCCATGATCGTTCGACTACACAAAGAGGCATATATTACACTGGAGAGTTTAGCATTTTATACTTTCTTAGGGCGATTACAATTTCTGTGATGTTCGAATATATCTAATAATACCCTCTCTCTTACGTTGCATTGCTTTGGTTCGTGAAAAATAATCATTTTTACTCTTAAACTTTCGCATCTTAATGAGGCTAAACTATATTTCCTAACGTTTCCAATTGCCGCTACTAATCGTCTTATAACATTTTCAAACGTTTATTGCATTTTAATTATTTAAAAATATTGTTTCTAGGATGTGTTTTCCGTTACCTTGCATCAAGTAGTATTGAATCTTTGCAGAGGAATCCTGTTGTGACACCTTTTACGAGGCTAGTCCCAGAGGAACCCGACCTAACAAAAAAGTTGCGGTAATCTTTAGAACTGCAGAAGATTCACCTTTCCATATGATGGTACGTTTCCGCAACGTATCCTTAAGGATTTTAAGTCACGGCAGAGAATTCCTTTTGATTCCAAGCATGGGAAAATAACTTTACGTAAACAATGACGAATTGAACAGCAACGGGATAGTTTATAAGACAGTTTAATCAAATCTCTTGATACTTTTAAAGACCACATAATATTTTACTTCGACGTTTATTGATACAGTAAACACTTTGAATCAATTTTTAAATATATGGCTTACAAAAGTTAACTTGGCCAACAATGGATAATTTATTCCGCGTACTAGCCAACCCTCTGACCTGCACACCTTGTAACGCTATTATGAAAGTTATTTCCACCAGTCACTAACCACCGCAGACTGATCCGAAGTTGCACTCCTAAAAAAGTCGATCAATTAATTGAGTGCCTCAGGATACTCATACGACTAAGTAAATCAAAGTCGTTACAATCGACAGAGAATTCCAACACGGAATTCTTTAACATGCAAACCGCGAATCGTAACCATTACAAGAATCAGAAGCGTAACCTTTAGATCAGTGGAAACACCAACATTTGGGGCATAAAAAGATCCGCTCTAACGAGAAATACGTTTAGATTCGCTCGCAGCCGCACTTCGTTAACTCCGATTATTCAAGCATTTTTTAAATCACGGCTGCGCCAAAGCGATAGATTTCTGGCTCACCAATTAGCATACGTGAACTGAAGGAATTTTATTTGCAGGCGAGTACATAACGAGCAAGCATAATTCCTCTCATCCAGCTCCCTTTGCCGATGATTTTCCTCTCCACCTTATTTAGCCGCTCTCGCAAACGTTACTAATTGGTAATAACAGGTACTCGACGGCGATCCGAGTAAAAAGTATCTCTGAGGTGCAAGTCTTTGCGTCTTTTACGACCTTTGCCTTTCTGGATTTTTCTCTCGTCACAGGAGCGAAATGTTTGAAGAAAATTACCAAACCGCTTTTTTCGGCAAGGAGAAATAGCTGAGTTCACCGCAAACGCTCAACCGCGAATATAATTCAATTCGTAACACATTTAAAACGAGCAAAACATATGTGCTCTGCTTTGAGATACACTCAAACCTGATTGCGACATGCTCCTGAAATATTATTCGCTCTGCGAGCATTCGAAGATTTAACACTGCTTAGGTAATGATTACAAAGTCAAATGTATGGAAGTATTGTATAAAATACCAGAATAGATAACGAAAAAAGTGCAAAGAAAACGAAGCAAAACGGATGGGTAAACAACCGAGAGAAAGTTGACAGTCGCAAAAATAATAACAAAGATTACGTCAGATTTATTTATTATTCCACGCAAAATTCCTCAAATTCGTATGCACGCGATGATTTTTACTGACCGAAAACATTTAAAGACCTCACCTTCCCACGTAAAACAAAGAAAAAGCTTACCTAAAATATGTGACTACCTTTTTTAACGTTAATCAAAAATGTTCTACATCTGACGCTTTTGAACTAGGAATTACAAATGATTTTGAATGATTTATTGAGACTCATTCGAAAAAATATACTAAAAACCTTCTTTTTTGGTTTCTGGAGACATCTTCGAGTAGTGGTGAGAAATCATTTCCCACTGGGAGACAGCGCAATAAACCGCAAGAATGCATTGGTGCTGAATGTTGGTTACATTCAAATAACCCATCATCGAAATTTAAAGTACATATTTAGCAGCTAAAAAAAACTACTAATACAATTCAGTAAGCAAAGGAAGTTTATATTAATTTCCACCAAATGTTATATATTTTAGATAGAAAAATAGTAATTTAAGTAATAATAATTTAAGTTTGCCTTCTTATAGAAGAATATGAAATTAGAACAGAACTATCTTGCATCGGAAATAAAGAGGTTCCATGTTTCTGTCTAAGAGATAAAAATCATAGCGATTAATTATACAAATTTGACACATTTAAGTGCTCAATTTACAACTTAGAATGAATGATTTGATGCTTATGTAGAACAAATGAATCGATTACGAATTAGCGTCTTTGAATTAATGAAGAAAGTGAAATTATACCGTTGAGGGTGCTATCTTATTTATGAACTTTGCATAGGAAAATAATGTTCTTTAAACTTCTTAAATAATACACGAGTCATTTCGCACAGGCGGAGAAGGAGACAAAAGTTAGATGGAAAAGAAAAGTTGCTCAAGGAAGTCAAAGTTCACCAAAAATAGCGATCCGTCATAAAAACTCAATCCGGCAATAAATAAATGATAATGTTCCTGGAAACATCCATACTCAAATGTCATGTAAAATGCAAAAATGGCTTAAAGTGGATCCCAATGAAAGTTTATCGTACAAACGGAGATATTCGTAATAAGAATTTGAAAACCTGATAAGGGAATGGGGAGATAAGGAGCAGAAAACTTTTTGGCTGACGCAAAGAATATTAGAGAAGCTTTCAAGAGGGAGGCAAAAGTTGGGAGGAGGAGCGGAAAGAATGACGAGTGAAGAGGAATCTGATTAAAATGAAGCAGGGTGGGCGTTGTCGAGTGGTACTAGAAAGAGAGAAGTACTAGAGCAGTAAAAGAAATAACAAACAACAAATAATCATAGATCCTGCATCAATAAAAGAAGAAAAAATGTCGAAACGTGCAGAACCTACTGATACATGAAATGTAAACCGAAAGGGCAGAATCAGAGATGATTTCCAGCAGAATGACAGGCAGAATTTCAAATAGGAGCGAAAGGGTTTGGGATTTGAAACAAACTTTTTAATTACCCAGCCTCTCGTCCACTGTTAATCTAAATTATCGAATCCGTGACCTTTCAGGTACCCATTACACAAGATGAAAGGTTTTCACCCACTCCCCAACTCCTTTCTCGAAACGCCTTCAAGAGTTCTCTCACCTCATTTGATTAAAGAAATTTTAGTGCTCCAAAGTTAAAGGATTGTAGTTCAACTAATCAAAAGTATTTCATCCAAAGTCAAACCAACTCCCGCAATTAAATGACGCTGGATCTTGAAGAACTGAAATGTCAAACAAACTACATGGGGCGCGGAATCGTAGTAAATATTTCTTTGAGGCTGCGATGATTAAGATAAATATATATCCTTACAGATATCCTATTATGTAATAGACGGAGCAAATTTTTATTACCACAATAAGATAAATAACTCAAGGGTATTTTACGCCAGGGATCTACTGACGTGCTTCAACCACTGCCTTGTTTAAATTGAGAAGGACTTTTTCATTTCTTTGATAAATAGAATCTATTACGCATGTGTTTCCTGAACTAATTATTCAATTTCGACAGCACCCTTTTAAAAGGTAATTAGATTATATGTCGTGAATTAGCAACTAATAGTTAACGTCAGTGATTCACTTAACGTGCGCATTCGTTCAGGTAAAGAGGCTCGTTAAAGGTTTTCATAGTTGAACTTACATTTAAATATTTTCTGCAGAATTTACGAAGTAACAACATGAAAGTAGTACAACAGACATAAAATATTTAAAAAAAACGATGTAAAATGATTCATCAGCAATCAAATTTGAATCATAACAGAATTTCATAACGATAAAAAGCACAATTAAAAATTTAAATTATTAAATAAATTAAAGGGAATACCTAAAATACTTGTAATCTTTGAGGAGTGAGAGAGAATTTACCACAGTGGCGTCTCACAGTCCGACTTACCGCAATTCAACAATCAAATATCTGGCAATTCCATGCTCTCCAGTGTGGAATTGAACGATGTCATTATATATAGCCTCTAATTTATTAATTATAATTATATATGCCTTAGCCTCTAATTTTTCCTTCTTGAAATAGAATATGTTGGTGTTTTGAGTAACATGTTTTGGTTAAATAGCAATACAATAAATGATATTAGAAAAAGAGTTGAGTCACCAGTGATGTTATTTAATTATATCTCCCCGACAAGGAAAATAATGTCCTGATTCGAGTCTTGCAATTCAATACCAGTTTGGCGACGAATTTGAGTCGAACTGTGATGTACCACTGCTTTGCTAGCACAAACATCCATCTGAGTAAGGCGAAAATATTTCTACATTCAGAAGATTCCGCATGGATATACAATGTTAATAGCACAAATGGAAGAGAGAGAGAGAGAGATATTCGGTTTCCTAATCGGATTAAAAAGAGAAGTTTAAACAGAAGTAAATGAACTGGAGAAAATTCTCTCTCTCATAATAGAAAGTAACAGCTGATCACAAGAGGCCGTATATTCTCCCCCCTAATTTAATAGACCTCTAAAATAGTTTTACATGACTAATCTCACGGTGATCTACTATTGCAGGATAAAGAGTACTAGAGCTCTACTTTCCTCAAAATATCGTACTCTGAATAGCCGAAGGAAGGTGATACATCCATTCCTTCAAATACATTACTATTTAATTGAAATGATACTCATAAATTTAGCGTAACATAAGATGACTTTTAAACTTTCTACTTACTATATAACGACTGGAATTTTCCTCCAGACTATCCAGAAATCTAAGTGTATTGATTGCTGTCCTTACCTGAAATTGTAAAGAAAGAGACATTAGACAGTAATTCAGAGAAATCATTATATACATAATACACATTGGTGTAGTGAAATTCGATTCTCTTCCTTCTTATTTATTAGAAAATAGGACAAACGATGAAAAAAAAAATAATCATAGCGGTATTTGTAATTAGTAATCTGCCTTCAAGGCTCACATTTTTTGACAAAGCATCAACTGAAACCAATAAAAAATAGAATTATTACAGATAAATCATAAAAATAGAAAGGATAAATGTAAATCCCATCTAAGGATGCGGGAAAGTTTGCATACAGTGGTGTGCGCCTCCAAAACCCACATCTGCGTATTCAGCTACGATTGCTCAAATAAGTACGACTTTATTTAAAAAGTAAGACAGTTAAAAGAATTAAATATGGCGTCAATAGAAGCTTAGTGACATAAAAATAAACATATAAGGGATAATAAACATCGTTAAATGAAAAACCATTATTTTTATAGTTAAAACGAAAAAACAATGACCATCTCAAACTATAGCAAATTCATTTTGGCGTTACTTAATAGATATAGCAATCTAACGTAAAAATTACCATCAACGCATGTACTATATTAGTAATCATGAAAATAAATACCCGGCAAAAGCCAAATCAATTACGATGCTTCTCCGAGGTAAACCATAAACGAGAAATAACTACATTCCTCGCAATTAACCATTGATGTACGATGATTTTTTTCAAAAAAGCAAAGCTGGTTTCCGAGTATCTCAAGGGAAAGGAAATGATAAGCGAGCAGCGTAATAAGGGCGGTTGTTAAATTTCCTCATTACCGTAAGAAAACGTGCGGACGAATGGGAATTCGAGGATTAGCTAACGTAATTACACGCCACCCTTCCAAACGCCGAGGGGAACGTGGAATCCGGATCCTATTCATGAGAGTTGTAATCGAGAGGTAGATGGACAAACAATAAAAACAACATAAACCGTGTTTCGGGGAACAGTGATGCGATGCGCTCTCTCCAAAATATTGCTGATTAACGAGTCGGAACGAAAAACTGCGTTTACGAGAAAGGCTCGGGGACTAATAGAATTATATTCTGAGATTCGAAAATATCAGGGGAAATCAATACGCTCTTCCACTTGAGAGACGAATGAGTGTCTTAGCTGATGATGAAGCTCGTGACAAAATGCTCCAGAGAAAAACGTCACACTAAAATTACAGAAGTCATAATTCGGAAAACAATCCAATACTGTTTTTCGCGTTACTGGAATAAAACCAAGCAAAGCTTTTCGTCTCTTGAACATCGTTATTTCTAGTTGAGGATATAATATTTACGGTACAATGTTTTCATTAGAGTATTCATTCTAGAGAAACAGGTTTTTTAAATCTGAGAAATCAGAAAGTTTGACAAATTAAAGACACCTAGCTCGAGTTCGATGTATGATGTATAACAATTCAATACATCTCAAATAAAATTTATGTGCGATAGCGTTATCTCGTAAAAGGCCATGCTAATTGGAAGGAAACTTCTTTGTAAACTTCCACAGAAAATCATTCAAGTTTCACCACCATCACATCTCAAATATTTCACATAACAGATCGAAAACTACAAACGTCGCAATTACTACTAGCAAATGACATGATATAACGCTGTAATATTTACAAGCATGGCGGTTGAAATCAGGAGTGGATAAGGAGGATAATTTTATTCTTATGTGAAAAAACATTCCAAGTATCTGTGGTTGCAGTCAAGAGAAGAGGAAACTTTTGGAAGCCTTGGACATAAAAGGGTCCACAAATCAGGAACTGTCATGGCTTCTACCTAAATACAAAAGAATGGACGGGCGGAAATGTTTCGGATGAAGAACGCTAAATTTCGTCAACATCACCCATAGTCAAGAGATCCTATACTGACTAGAAATTGTATTCAACTTAGGAGGAAATAGGAATAAATATATACACTGTCGTACCCATTAAAGGTGATGAATTACTATCCTATTCAGCTAACTAATGAATCTTTCTTTCCGGAGTCAAGTTTGTGAGTCGAATACTACTTCGTAATAACTTAAAAATCGGAAAAAAACTAGTACTAGTGAGCAAAAATGGCAAAAACAATTTTATAAGGTCATTCTAGATTTTTTATATACGCTAACAAATAAACATACGACCATTTGCCACAACATTCCTTGTTGAATGATAGAAAATCATTCTTTGTATAGAACATTAGAAAAAATGGAAATCCAGGAAAAAACAACCTGAATCCTCAGCCTGAGGATGTCGAGAACGTAGCCGAAATAAATATTCATTCCGTGGAAATTACAAGGCTGTTTTCCTCCTGGATATGGCACGTTTCCAGAAGGAGGGGCTTGACCACATCAGATTTATTTTCAGATAAAAATTTTCTAATTTATTACAAAGTTTGACATATAGCTTAGATGGTTAAAAAGGACATCGTTAATACCTAGCTAAAATAGTAATTAACAGCACTCATCCTAAAAGTGACTAAGATTCATTCCGTGATACATTTTAAATCTCATTTTAAGAACTGTGCTCAAAACGACATGATAGCGGCTTTTTCGCTGTCTTTGGAAACAAAAAAGAAGATATGAGTAGTAAAAGGAGCCATTTGGCCGAAAGATTCGATAAAGAAAAACAAAAAGTTTAAACCCTGTAAAAACTGAAACTGGCGCGACGAAGCCAACTGTCACTGATGACCGCGAGCACGTAATCTCCATTCCAGTCGAAAGCATCGCTAATCTCGAATCCTTCATTTTTACAATAGCTCCCTCTTTTCTGCTCTCGCAAGATTAAAAGCAAAAACACCTAAAACCTTACGCGATAAATTAGAAAAGACGGGGAAAACCACGGGGAAGGCGATACACCAGAGGTATGTAAAAACACAAAATATTTAGTCCCTGAGTATTTCAAGCGAAAAAAGGTCTCCCTAATCAAACGTTCGACACTTTGCCATTATCTCTAAACCTTTTACACGATGGAAATTAAAAGAATTCATGAAGAAAGGAGCAAACTCTCTCTACAAACCGCAAAGCTCGCGCAGATTTGAAATTTCACCGTAAATGAGAGATTGTACAAGAGTACTACCGCATCTGTAATTATCAAGTAACCCTGTGTGGCCCCTTGAGAATTTTAATTGACGTACCACAGATTTTATATTTCATTTTATTTGTTTCCTTATTCACCATTGGGGCCCTCAAATTACCCTGTTGCTCTTCATTTGTCAATTTATAAACTACGAATAGAAACTTAATGAATTTTTTAATCTTTGAAAATTGTCAGGTAAACGTTAGCAGAGATTTTTTTAACCGCCTGTACCAATGCCCTAGTGCTCATTAGTGTGAATGCGAACATGCGTACATGCAGATTTTTATTAACCAACCGAAACAAAAATTCTTGATTTATAAAATAACAACCATTTACCAAAAATTACAACGGATTCCACTTTTATCCAACATAAAATTTTGCACTACATGGTTCATCATGTCACATAATTAATTTTCACCAATATCCTGTGCATACTTACTCATTATTTCCAACAAAATAAGAGAAAAATGCAATATATAAAACCGTCTGATCGACGAAATATGCGTTTCCAAAAGTAATAATCATTAGAAGGTCCTTATTGCTACTTGGCTCAGCTCCCAAGACCTAGAAACGGAGTGCCACTACGCCCCATTTGGCAGCTACCGTTAGAGAATTTAGGATCGAGCATACATTAGAAAAAAATACCTTATTACTTAGAAGAAAAACTCTCCAAAGAGCAAAGGATTTATATTTGGAGATCTCATTCCCGATCAAATGTCCTCAATTTCCAATTCTATAGCAAGGAAAAATGGTTTACGATGAAAGCGCACCCCTTCAGATCATTTTCTGCCTTTATTGTGAAGAAATTCTTTTTATCTCTACAGAAGCTTGGAAAATTTTTGGAATACAATAAAACTCCAAATCATATGAAGCGAATTATTTCCAACTAACTCAAAGGCATCCTCAAGCAAGAGAAGTTGTACTTAAATTCTTTTTTTAAACTTTCTTTGCCGTGAAATCTTCAGGTTAACAATTTCTTTTGATAATGTGCCGACTAATTAATCATACTATATCGTAACTGATGAATTCTCAGCTGAAAATATTACTAATTTTTTATTCTAGTAAAAGTTTCTATCTTGAAAGTACCAGTAAACATAAACCGTGAATTATAAAAAAATACAGGAAGAGGTTTCCAAAATGCTTCCTTTGATTCCTAATAGTTGTTCAAATTTGTTTCTTTTCAACAAAAATCGGGAAGTAAAGCTCAATGGCTTGTGCAATAAGTATTAAGTAAAGTATATGCTTCCCTTGATATTGACATGAGCTAGAGTCAACAAGATGCATACGATATATCCGAAATACAAATTTTCATGCACATTTTTGTTGGGTTTTTAACACTGAAATTCGAATTCTACAAATTCGATTTAATTAAAAGCAACTAAATATTACGGAGATTCACTGTGTGCTCTGTAAAGAAACAAGACTCATATCATCATATCATCTATCCTTTACATTATAATCTCAACGACTAATACGATCAAGCTTTAGAGAAAGCTTAGGGAAAAACATCTGCATAAAATTACACCCCATCCACTCCTTATATCCCCCTAAGAGAATTGATTAAAAACGAAACTCCTTGAGATCGGAGTTAAACAAACAAAAACCACCACAGACATCAGCGGATGGGTACAGCGCCCACTCCGGAAGTAATCCCATCATTGAATAACATCGAATCGGAAATGAGTTTTCAGCCGGGGTTACGGCCTACAAAAAGGAATGAACTCTAAGGGGACGTATTAAACTGATTATCTTCCTTTTTCTGACCCGATGAAAATACCAGTGAAAAAAGGAAACAGCTGAAGAAAGGGCGGCGTTGAGGAAGGGATTGAAATCTCCCCATTTCTTTTTGATAAGTGAGCTGGGAGCGGAGGAGGTAAGGGAGGAAGATAAGATAGCGTCGGTGAAGAGGATGAGGAGATTGGAGTATCCAGATAGAGGAAAAAAGGGAGTAAAGCCTTGGCGTCCGAGAGCCATGTGACGACAAAATGCGATCCTAATGCTCACACAGCCTGACCCTAGTCCGCACGAAAGGCCTTCCATCCCTACCGTGTCTCACAATCTCACCCCGACTCCAAATCATCCAATCGGAGGGAGGAGCAATGGAAGGATGGAAAGAAAGTAAAATATTGCTACAGAGGAAAAGTAATAAAAGAAGGAAAGAAATAAAGTCCGCGCTGGAAGAGGACGTTTCGGTGACAAGGACCGAAAGAAAACGCCCGAGGGAATGGAAACTTCTCTCAAGAATAGGAAATTTTGAAAATAGAGCCATGGGAGGGAGCTGCGCATACCGTACCCATATCGCACCCATTTATCTTCGCTGATTGGAACAGAAAAAAACACGACGAATCAGATTTCGAAGCTTCACATAGTGAGGGATTATTCGATGGGAAATCAGAGTATCGTGGCGAATCAACGCAGATATCAACATTTTCAAATAAAGTTATAGATATGCCAACGAGTGATCCATTCCCCGAACTTCCGGCAAATGTAGAATTCTCCGCCGTTTTTTCGGACAAGCGAACAACGATTCAGATAACGAATATCTTTAATGAAAGACGAGAACTCACGCTTGAACAAAAAATATTAAAATGGTCAAATGTTAAATAATACGCATTCTTGCTAACTATTCGAAGATTTAAGAAGTCTTTAGGTGGCATTGCTATCCGGCTAACGAACGAACTAAATCCTTCATGTTTCCATATCCTAATATAAACATACACGCAAATAGCAGCTATTCTCATTCATATGCAAGCAAGAATGTGTAGATATTAAGATTACCGTCTAACATTTGTGTAAACTCAGAAGCATTCGCAAAAACGATCCTAGTCCGTTTTTGTATTCGATCACCAAATTAACGACTCATTTCTTATATAAGAAAAATCAGAAGAAGTAAAAATTATAATTCCTTTTTATTCCATCTTTACCTTTCTTGCTTGCATTCGTCAATAAATTCACTCTTCAGCCAAGTTATCACTGCATTTGACGGACACTATTTTGAATGACACAATTTCTAAATTACACATCACGGAAACGGCCACGTTTTAAGAGATAACCCAAAAAGGGAACATGAGTTGAAACATCGCGGGATCACAAAATCTGACGCACGAAACTAGACCTGAATTGCTTTTCTATTTCGAGGTATCGATCTCGGATCCGTACTCTCCTCTGCGGAAACTGAGATTGCATACAGGGCAAATGACAGCACGAGGGGAGGGGTCGAAAACGCTCGGTAGTTTTGAGTTTAAAGCTGTACCCATCCCATTCCATCCATAGTATCCCGAATGCCCCTACCTCAACCTGTTACTATTTCCGCTCAGCTATTACATCCCGCTGGCCCAAGTAGAAAGAGCGACGGGTTGAGAGGATCAACGAAAGGAGAGAGATGAATAAATCTACTTATCCGATCCTATTACATTCGGGAGATGCGAGCAAGAAATCTGAAGTTGGATCTCGGAATGCGGGAGTTTTGATTAATCGCTGCGATATTGGAAACTTCGAAGATGGCGCATCAATAAGGCTCGGATTCTTCCGGCACTTGGGTGTTCATCTGCCTACGCCAACGAGATTCTTGGTCGGTTTTCGTGGGGAAACGTGGATAAAATAAATCTCGGCCAATTTTCGAGGAACTAGATGTATTTGACCATTCAATTACACGACGATAAGCAGGATCATTGATGAGTGAGCTCAGAACGAAAGGTAACGCTTGATTCATTATCGAATTCCCTCTCGGCAGAATCTATTCGGGCTAAAAAAATACAATCCCAAAGTTTCTGAATGTTATGAATAAGAATCTCCGAGAGCGATACTATTTTACTTCACTTAAGCCCAATACGTAGAATGGTCTCTCCGATTGCTCTGCACGAAACCCTTTGGGACTGACTGCAATCTATGCCCTTCATAATTATTTCATTGAACGTTTTAATTTAAAAAGTTATGAGCCTTTTTGAATCCCCAGTGAGTAAGCCATCATTAATTTTGTGTAATTAAAATAACGGAAAAGAGTGAGTCAAAACCTGTCTAAATCACTGATAACTCGGTTAGAGTGTTAGTTTGGTAAAACTTCAAGAGGTCAATGATCTTAAATGATTCCAAAACCATATCTTCCGCAACTGCTATCACTCGGAATGCAGCTCATAAAAAATTGCATTCAGGAAGTGGTGGAGACGTAACATATGGCGATGCGCTTCGTTAAAACCAGTGGGCAAGATAAATCAGTAAGCGTTCCTAAAGTATTAACAAAAACTAGATGACCAAAGAACTGTTAGCTTAAGACACTAGTAAAATTCCTGAAATTTGTCAGGTTGCAGTCATTAAAAAAATAAAAGAGAGCGTTTTCTCGCGAGAATTATGCTACTTTTCATGTGAGAGAGTGAGAATTTACGTTTTTATTCACCTCTTATAATAAAGATCAAATTCGAGAAACAAATGCCAGAACGGATCTTTTGTTAACAACTTCCTTCTACCAGCAGTAAACGGGTGATAATAAACCAATCAAGTGAGCATGACGAATGGTAGTATATAGGATACTAAATGCGAGAGGCGGAAAGGTGATTCGCAGATTAATAAAGTTTAGGTTACATTAATGAAATGGTTCTGCTAGAAACCTAACCTCATGTAACGTTATCCGTATTGAAAAATGCACAAAAATGTAAATCAAAAATAGCATATAATAACGCCGCTACACTTCTGATCAATTTACTAAATAACCTCGGGATTGCAAAGTTGACCCAGAAGAGTAACCGTGGCATCTAATTTCCACGTACTCAAGATCGCCTTAGGCTTAAGTTTTTCATTAGTAGAGTGAATTATCTAGAAAGAACCCCGTTTTGAGTGCAAGCTCCTTTTCAATCCGTCAGCTGTTACCGTACTAGCGCCTCGAAATAACTCCTCGACGTCTGGGTCCGTTTAAGTGTCATTTTAGTCCCGAAAGACGGAAGTGAGAGGGATATTGCGGAGGTTAAAAAGAGAGGTTCGATTCCAAAAGCATTACGTCCTCCCGAATTGGACCCGCAAGGGCTTGTAGCCATAGGAAAAGCTCCGAGGAAAAAAGGTTATCCTCTTAAACAGAGAAGACAAAAGGTTTGGAGGAGGAAAGATTAATTGAAGGGAAAGGGTGAGGAGAGATTAAAGAGAAAGAGAGAGGAACACGTGGAGAAGAGGCGGAAACAAAGATAGAGAGAATTGGGGAAAGGAAAGGAAGCGGTATCACTATCTCAGATGCCGTCGTATTATTTCTCGAGAGGGTTTTATTTGGAGAGGGGAAGAAAGTATGTACAAAGGGAAAATATGAGTTTCAAAGATTACGGAAGTGAAAACTAAGGAAGGAAAAAATTAGGAAAGAAATTAAAGAGACCTTGTCAAAATATAAATACCCATCGCAAAAATTGAAAATTATAAAAAAAGAATAGCTAAGAGGAAACCTCAAATATAAAGAAATAATTAATTAAATGAAATCACGATTTTCAGAAGTTGTAAAAATTAGCTGTAATATAATTAGAGTAATACATTTTTCGTATAAATACGACTGTTTCTATTCAACACCAACTTACTGTATATATTAACCAAATCAAGACAGTCTAATTCAAACCTATTACACACAGACATTTTAAGCAAACTAAAAATATTACCTCCAATTCCTATATATAACTTTGCCTAAAACAATTATCGATGACAGAATTTTTATCATAGATAAATCAACTTAATAATTGCAAACGCTTCCGAAAGTTTTTCTAATTTCATTCTGGTTTACAAATTACTCACTTCCTACAATTCCAAAACTTCATATTCAGGATACTTTAAGTACAAAACATCTCACTGCATTATTGTATTCGTTGTCTCCTCAGGTTTCAAAAGCATTTATCGAAATAATTCTTTTGACTATGACGAACAAAAACACATGACTACAAGATGACCGAGCAGGCCACAGATTATTTGTTATTGAATTCCTCTTCATACCAATGTTCATGGCTGAGTTCTTAAAAGCATCTACGAAACCTCGCAAATAAAAAAATTAAATAAAATACAATACGTATAACCAATTACCCAGATACTGGGATACCAGAAATAGGTTAATAAATTTACAGCATAAATTACTTTACGATGCCCATTCAACTTTCCCAATAAATAAACATATCAATACGGAAATAAGGTAAAATTTACATTTGATCTCCAGCATGGTCATACTAAACATTATAAACTATATATTTAGCAGGAAGAAAAAGTAAGGTGATTAAGAAGATCAATTATGCTCAAAAAAGGGATTAACCGCAAAATTTGTGAATGACGACGACCAAATCTTTAACTAGAAAAGGAGTTAGAAAGAGATTGCCTTATGTTGCGTTGTTTTTCCTTTTTAATCATAACATTTTAAAAGATGCTACGCGATGAATGGCTATCACAAAGATGATATTACTTATTCGCGACATTTTATCGAGAAATAGTAAAAAAGTTACGCCAAAAAATCCATCACTTATCTTCCCCGAAAAAAATTTCAACTCATTTTTCTAAGTACTATCATCAATACAAGACGACAGTTTAAATCATCAGATCAGGAAGCAACTAATATGGTGGATGGTATGGGAGAAAGCTAGAGCACAATAAGGCGGAAAATCAGCGAAGTTAAAAAAGGAGAACCGAACGAGATCCGACGAATAAAGACAACGCAGGAAACCATGAGAGAGAGGAATGTGAATCGATGCAAAGAAATAACCCAGGAATGAGGAGGGGTGAGAAAGATTTCGGCAGGGGGTCTGTGATGGATTTCTCTCGTTCTTCCACCGGGCTACACCCACTCACTGATCTCACTATCATCCGATCTCCGAGCATTGTTATTCTCCCTGCACCGTAAGAAAGCGATTCTAATCGAAAGCCGATTGGTGGACCACTGTCCCATCTTATCCCACTCTACGTAGAAAAACCTCTTTCCCAAGACCCTTTTCAGCCCTCCATCTTCGCAGCACCTCGTTCTCCCTCAACCGAAAGAGAAGTAGATGGGCCAGAACCATCCCTTGGGAGAGGCAGATGTCTAATGATGTCCAACGAAAGAAACAAAAGCTGAGAAAATAGCTATGAAAATCTCTCTTCATTTAACTGAGCGGGTTGGAATTTTTCAATAAATAAATGGATGGTAAGGTGTAACTGAAGTTGAGAGAAAGTGATACTTCCATGGAAGCCAGCATTTGGTTCATTTAATTCGATGATATACGAAGGAAACCATCTTGTGGTTATGATATTAATTTTGATCCATTATTATAAATGCGGGAAATAAATTTACACGTGCTGAAGAGGGGATACAATACCCCAAGTAGACAAATGCGAAATACATCGACATGACTGGGACTCGAACCCAGGTCTCTCACTTTCCTAGCCAGTATTCTAACCATTTTCTAACATCTGGCGGTGGTTGTGCCACTGTGAGCGAACCTGCCGAGCCCACAAGTCATCTCGTTACCCGAGTCGAATTGTCTCGGCATGGTAGGAATATCTGTTCTGAACGAGGGAGACCTGGGTGCGAGCCTCAGTCAAGCCGATATTTTTAGCATCTATTTCTCTTCGGGGTCATTACACATAAATAATGATAAATAAAAATTCGGTATCTACAAAAATAAATACGGCAACAGCCTACATTGCTATACAATTATATTCAGTGAATAATATGCAATGAGTAGCAGTACCGAAAATTTAACATAAAAGACACCCTTTCAAAGTAAAAAAAGGAAAGATGAATAGGGACACACAGAAAGGAAATTTAATATATGAAAACTTAATAAAATACAAAAAAACCTTTTAAAGCATAATAAAAACGAGACTTTTTCCAAACATTTGAAATAATTTTTCCTCCTGATAATTACTATTTAGCAACATTTCCGCAGAGTTTAGTAATGGCCACTTCCTACAATGAAGTATTTCTTGATATTACATTTAGCGATAAATATATCAATTTATTACCGATGGGAATGAGCCATGGTTTTTTTATACCTCTTGGCGTAATAAAATAAGATGAGTTGCGAAACCCAATGCTTTGAAAAAAATGAATTATGTACCCGAAATCGTGAATGAAGAGTATGACATCAGTGAAAAAATAGTTCTTTCATCAAAAGAGTACAAGGCAATAATTTAGAGAACATCTGGCTGTTAATTAATGGGAATTTCTTGGAACTGATCGATATTAAATATTTTCGAACGTTATCGCAGAGAGGAATATAATTTGCAGATTGGTAAAGATGCAGTATGAAAGTGTGAGAACTTGCTTTAGCACAGAGCTAACAGATCTAATGAACTACCTATCCCTAGCATTTCATTTCAGAGAAGCTGTCATTAAGTCTCCATAATTTTCTCAGGCATTAAGGCTATTCAATTTTCTCCAAATTCATGTCTCCACAAATAGCTGCGACGAAAACTTTCCGTAGCATATAAGCTTACTATATGATTAGCTCCACCTTATTTCATACAAAATTCGACAGAAACCCCCAAACTTCGAAATCCTTTGACGTGACAGAACCTAATCGTAAGGCACCACCGAGAAGATCGTCGAGGCCCCAAAAATAGTCGATCGAACGCCCACGCTCACTTTCCGCTAACGAACGCTTTAAAAATTAACAAATTACAAGTTCTTCTCAAACTTGCAAAATTTCCTCATCCCATCAGCGGGAGAAAAGCGTGATTAATTGCGAAAACTGATATCGAGGGAGAAGCATAAGGATCCCCTCATTCATTCGTGCGTACGCCTTTTATCAAATGGAAAGTGCAATTAGAGACTCCAGTCGATACCATTCCGTCCCACTCCTCCTTTCCCTCGTAATTAGTCGAATTTAACGCGCGGGGCCAAAACTGAATGGCGGCTGAGAATAAAGACTGGAGAGGAGCGGAGAGGGGTGAGTTTCTGCTATTGAAAACTTCAGACTTTTATCCGACGCAAAGGAGAGAAAAGAATTCAGTTCGCTTCATCAAGTTTTAATTCCGGCTGGGAGGGGGGAGGAGAAAATGGTTAATGGAGGGACGGAGCTGGGATGCGAGTTGAACGTATATCGATCATTCCCGCCCAACGTCATCGAATGTCATAAGCATCCTCCGTTTAACTCCTTAACGTTCAGTCGATGGATTCTACCCGAAAATTTGCATCTTTTAATAGCGTGGAAAACCTACGCTTATTATGCAAAAATAGGCGATTCGTCATGGCAACTACTGCCGGATTGAAAATAGTATAGACCTGGACTTTGACGCGTTCCCCTTTGGTGATCTGCCATAATAATGGGACATGTTATACATCGTTGGAAAGAACATTACATTGTCTTTAAAATGATATACTTTAATAGTCAATATCGATTGAATACTTAATCTGAGTTGACGTAAACCAAATCAAAACACGGTAAATTCGGTCATGACTCGGTCATCTTCACACCTTTGTGGAACAAAGACCAGGTGTCACAGAAAAACCAAACATATAGCAGAAATGTGGTATATAGTCCTGAAGCATAATTCGCGTTTCTGAGATCCGATCGTGATTTATTAACCTTTGATAAGCGTCTCAATTAAAAATTGATCTCTTTCTTCAAATTTTATTCCATGCAGTTGAAATTTTTACTACGCACTACTTAAATAATTTAGAAAAAATAAGCGAAGGCAATTTTTCCTAAATGCATTGGTGGAGGAGATATCAGGGACCTATAATGATGAAGTCGCCCCGGCGAAGCAATAGTAGAACAGAACTACTCGACTTATCTCTCTTAATGCAAGTAATTTTTTACTGCGGCATTCTCATTATCTACATATCGTGGGTACGGGGAATATCATTTATATTATAACCCATTTCACAAAATCTTCAGGGGCCGAATTTGGTCTGTAGGCCGTAGTTAGATGACTGCTATAGTACTGGTATTGAACCACGAATGAGCGAGTCAATTCAAACGAGCGATTCGGCGAATTGAGCTAAGGCATGTGAGTCTCACTCAAAGATTCGCGACTCCCTTTTCTCATGCGAGCTTCCTCATGCACTAAGACCCCTTTTGCACACAACTCCCCACCCATATAATGTTTATTCGTATTTTGAAAAGTCAATTTTTTTAATTTTTCTAAACCAGAAAAAAATGTGTTATGTGATTCCTATATAAATTGCGGCATTATTTGAAAATACGCCGGCGTTAGACACCTTGAACTGAAAAGTACGGGTTCTTTACCTCATAGTGGCCTCATATTTATCTGAAAATGAAATTTAAAATTTTTAAATTGGGCCTCCAGATAGTCAAGTGGGCAACGCGTTCAAATTCGGCGAAAGNCAGGAAGTTTCTGACGAAGGGTTTACATGAAATCCCTATTTCATACTTGGACGCTTCTTCTGGATGAACGAACGGGCTATGTTTTTCACGTCAACACTCGCGAAGCTTAAACTCAAAAAGTATAACCGAATATCACTCGATTTGGGTCGTCGTATTTCATTGGTTACTACATTTCCTAATAAACTTTAAGGAAATTTATTTTTTTATTTAATTTTCTTTGATACATTATAATGCTTCAGCAATCGATCAGTATTTAATAAATCTTTCTTTAAAAGAAAAAGTTTTCGCCCGCCACCGTTAGATCTTGTCCTAATACATTTTCTTCATACCCTTCCTCCCTTATATGCGAGCGGTTCTTTAAGGGTGTTATGAGGCGACTAACGTGCGAGTCGGGTGTGCAATCACTATACTGTACTTACTTTTACGGTGCATGCAACCCTGTAAAAAACGGCTTAATGAGTATGTAACCCTTAAACACTTAAATGACGCGGTAGGTCATGTGTTGAGGTTGAGAGGGAAATTGCGATTCTGTGAGACTTTGCGACATCATATGGGGGTGTACGAAACACAATGTGATATAACAAATAATTAAAACTTTGTTGCAGAATGTTAATTAATGAAACTGAAATCATATCCTATAAAATGCAACGGAAATTAATAGGAACACGCTATTGTTTCATTCATTTCAATGATGTGAGACCCAAGGATTGCTTAGAGCAATGCTTGGGTCTATAGATCATTATATACGTATATAACAGATAGATTATACACTTATCATATCATATCAGCGTTTCTTGTTTTAATTTACGGAAACCTCGCAGCACGAAATAAAAGTGAGAAATCCACGTGTTATTTTGTTTAATAGGTGAAAATCACAGGACAAACAATATAAGCCTTAATGGACTATGTAACAGTTGTAACAGGTGGAGGAAGAATGAGTCTCTACGTGACACTTTGCACTCTGCAAGGGAGGGGGTCAATAATCCCAAAAGTTAGATAATTTAACGATTACCCTAGGTATATTTAAATATATCACTAGTCAAAGGCGTTAGAGGTGGCCATGCGCAGTATCTTTTCGGTTAGGATTCTATTACGCTTAAATTAAAATAATTTTACAATTTATGTGAAAGTGACTGTTTAAAAAGCCTAATGGGAAAGGTTACTCGTTTAAGAAATGTTTCACAAACACTAAAAAGGATATGAAAGAAATGAATATGACAGAATCCTCAAACTAGAAAAACCGGTTGAAAAATGGGAAACAAAATACACGGGTTTCAGGAGTTCTAGGACCTAGAACATGTAGCAGGAAGCAGCTGTGAACGGAGAAAGAAACAGTAAGCGATGGAATGAAAGAATACTGGAACCAAGGAATATCGAAATAACTGCGTGTTATTTATCTTGTCGACATACCGTCCGAATAAGAAAAAAAACAATTTATGTGAATTTAATCCATCCAATTCACTAAACTAAACCCGGGGGCATTTTAAAAATGAATCATTATCTTCCGTTAATCAACTACTGTATCCCTTTAGAAATACTCTTGTTCAAAGAGCGATTGTCCTAACTTGCCGAAAAACTCTGGGGATTTGGGAAAGGGAATATACATTAACACCGAGAGAGTAATCCTAAATGTGATGAAAGTCCTTGGAACGAGAAAATAAGTCATGAGCGCAAGTGAAAGTGCTAAGCGCAAACTCATTACCCATAAATTGGTGCTGAGGCGCCGCATTCATTGCTTATTCACAGCGTACTTCCCGATAAATCGCTAAGGGAAAACATCAGATACGGCCAACCTTCAATGTCTTTTATTTGTATGTCATAGAATATTTGTGGGCTTGTATTTCAGTCGATAGAGAATGATTAATCATTCCAAAGAAAAACATGTCATTCTCAATCGCTCATGGGTAGAGAAAATATCCGAAGGGAATGCGACTGAAGAGATTTAAATAATATGATTTCGTCTAACAAACACGGGAACATTTTCCGAAAACTAATAACTGGAATAGAAACGAATGCAAACAGATACCCGTAAATTTGTCAAAAACATCCTTTTGCAGAATAATCACAATATACTGCAGAGAGAATTATTAGTTACATCTCTGACGATATGGAATGAAAATTTTCTATTTTATACAAACATGTCATGTATATACAATATAATTATAAATATATTATATAATTATGTATATAAATGAGACAAGAACTGTAGCATTTCGAAAATTATTAATAAAAATAGTCATGGAAGGTTTATTTACGTGTATCAAAGACAGCATAGCGTTTTTCATTTTGACTGGCTTTGACTACTTAGGAAGCGAATTTACAATAATTTAACCATTAACTTAACAATAAACATCAACATCTAATACTCCACTTGTGGAATAGAGATACTATCATATTAAATAATTATATATTTAATCAAGTTGACATAACACTTGTAGCTGAACAGTCCTTAAGTAATGAGCATGAATGTTCTCCAAAACAGTGCAGAAAAAGAAAATTCTAATACTACTATCCAAACAATAATTATTAAAACAATTAAGCGCAAATATACTGATACTACCACTGGTTTAAGTACTTTCAACTGATCTGCAATGGATGAAGGCCGTAACAACGGCCTTTAAAATATGCGGTACGGTCAAAAGCTCTGAACTCTTTGCGATGAGCCAAAGCAGAGGAAAGTAGAACTGATTTGAATAGATCAACCCGGTGTTACAGGTTTGCAAAGAATTCATTTGCCTGTACTACCTTCCACTGAGTTCTAGAAGTTTTACCTCAACAATTCATTGGTAGGCAACAGATACTTGGCAATTACCTCAATCCTCCCTGAAATGGAAGAAGGATCCTTACCGATAGATAAGCTTCCATTTCAAACTTCCATGACGAAATTATTATAGCAATTATGGAGTTCCACGGCACAGAGGAGTTATACTGGATAAGTATTTACAGCATTTTGTTTATATTATAGTTACAAAAAGAGAATTAATAGGAAAATCGAAAAGAGGGAAATCGTATCATAGCTTAGGTCCACCTGCAGCCCCCAGAAAAATGTTCAATAATAAGTCTAGAAGACTTTTGGGCGTAGGAAACCGAGCACACAACCTGTTAGTTTTCAAGCTTTTCATAAAGCTTAAAAGTTACCTACCAGCAAGACAAAGTAAGCAAGTAAGACACTCCAATTATTTATTTTTATAATATGAATTTTATTCAGGCAAAAAATACCTATAATGGTACTTTTTTAGTGCAATACAAAATCGAAAATTTCTATTCCCCAAGCAGATGGAAGCATGAAGTGAATTATTAATAAGCAATCCGTAAAACTCTGCTCATTTATCCACTTATGCACTCAAGAAAGGTGGGACGTAAACTCGTATCGTTTCTGTCGATACACTATTTACTCTTTCTCGGAAATTTAATAGGAAGCGACAGCAACGGAGAATCATTTCAGCCGCGCTCTGCAGCAATGCGGTAAAGCCTATTAGCTTCGTTATGTCTGCCCGTCCATCAGGCAGCAGCCACATGCGAGCGCTACTCCAGCCGATCGGATCAAGGCGCAATACTCTACAGGAAGACCTTCATAAAATACTAGCCGCCAATGCTGCCTCGGACCGCGCAGGAAGTTTCTGACGAAGGGTTTACATGAAATCCCTATTTCATACTTGGACGCTTCTTCTGGATGAACGAACGGGCTATGTTTTTCACGTCAACACTCGCGAAGCTTAAACTCAAAAAGTATAACCGAATATCACTCGATTTGGGTCGTCGTATTTCATTGGTTATTGCAGAAATATGCTATTTGGAAGAGATAGGCCTTACGAAGTTATTACATTTATTATCTTGTTCACTGCATTACAATATGATAGGGGCTCCAGGACAGCCTAGTGGGCAACGCGTACGACTTTGATGAAAGCGGCCCCGGGTTCGATTCCCGATGGCGGCCATCGTTCGAAATTACCTTGGATGTTGAAGCACACATCACTGCTATTATTACATATTAACTATGATACAATTACGATTTATAAATTAACAATATTATGTTATTCCGTTTTAGAAAATTCCTCATTCATTCTCTGTGGACTGCTCATTTAATAGGCATCCTGTAACACTGTTGAGTATGATAATCTTCGCTTTTTTCGAAAAGCTCGAAAGACTTGGAGCTCGAAATAGCAATCGGAAAAATAAATTGTTGCACTGACAAAATCAATTCAAATCAATATAATAGAAAACTCATATACAAAGATCACAAAACCTGAGTAGGTAAGATTTATCAGGGATGAATCATACTAATATTTAAGCACGTATAACTGAACCGTTACTGTAAAATCTATATTGAAATATTGGTGCATTAGCATGCTAAATATATCTAAAAGATAAGGAAATTCTTCATGAAATCATTCAATTACAGCAACAATTTGTTAGGAGAATAATTTTCCGCACGAATAAGCCACGCATTATTATTCCATACGATGATACATCCCAATAACGGTAAATAGTCGGAATAAACGGAACAAACACTGTATCATATATAAAAATTCGTGTAACACCGATCTACTCGAAGAAAAAGGTTCTAATCATAACATAAAGGAGCCTTTGCCTTATACGCACCTACTCTATGTCACAAGAGCAGAATCCTATAAACTGCGATGGAAAAAATTGTTTACCGATTTTAGGCGTAATTTTTCATGCTTTAGTCTTGCTACTGAAATTTGTAAGGAAAACACTTAAAAATGTAATTCCCTTAAAAATGTTTAATAAAAAGTTCAAATAACTTATTGCCAGAAAATAGAAGGTGACGGATCAGTTTCCTTTCCTAATTACCAGGTAGGCATATAATTTTGACCTAACGATGTTTGGAAACAAATATCGGAAGTTTATTATATCCTGCTCGAAACTAGTGACCTTAACATTTATGAGATGAATAAACATTACGTTCGACATTAAAACCCTAAAGTATGCTAAGGGAATCAATTTTTACAGACAATGGAAATAAAACTTCTCGTACACTTCCACAATAATACAATTTGGCGACATTTTTCGCTAGCATGATCATTATCATGGCCTTCCGCGAGGTAACGCCTTCGCATATTGAGTTTAATTGGTAGACATGTTAGATTTCGCAGGGTAAGAAAGGAAGGAGAAAAACAATTAAAAATCTTACCAAATATAATTAACGCCATCAGCTAAATTAATCCTCAAACATCGAGAGAGAGAAGAAAATGAACCAATATTTCGTAAATTAAAAACTTGAATATTCGAAGCATCTGCGAAGAGGTGCGAGTGCATTCCAGATGGGAAAGTTAATTAGCAG
This sequence comes from Ladona fulva, assembly GCA_000376725.2. Classification (NCBI taxonomy): domain Eukaryota; kingdom Metazoa; phylum Arthropoda; class Insecta; order Odonata; family Libellulidae; genus Ladona; species Ladona fulva. The sequence continues at coordinate 186,059 of KZ308397.1, forward strand.
AACGCGGCGGATTTATAGACATCAAAACACTTCCCGAAAAATCCACGGTGTCCGCTCCGGTAAAATTTCAAACGGGCGTCCCCGAAATTAAAACCAAAATGAGAATCGGAAGGAGAAAAACGCCTCCGGAGACGCCGGAAATTTCGAGGAGTATAGAAATCTGCCCGACATAGTAAGCGAGGAAAAGGGTTGGAAGAACTAAGGCTACGGAATTTGACAATTCGCTAAGTCGAGAGGGAAGGAATCGGAAGGGTGTTTTAATAGTTGAAGGGAAAAGGGAGACGAGAAAGCCGCCCTTTCTCATCGTCCATTTAACTCAAAACCTCTTGAAAAGCTTCGAATTAACCTCTTAGCCTTCCACTCTCGCTTAAGACCACCTCACCCCCGGCTTCAAATACAGCCACGTCCTCACTTTCTCTCGATATTATTCTAAATTTACGTCCGTCATTATACCCCGAAATTCTCTCTGATATCCGGGTCTATGCTACGACTTCTCATAATTCTCTGCCGTCCCCTCCTTGTCCCGCTTAGCTTTCCCCTTCACAATCGCATTGTTTTTCCCTCGTGGAATTCATATTCCCTAGGTTGCCTCCGAAGATATTTTTTTTCTTTAGATTAGAGAGTATATTCTCCAGTAATTAAATTTGTGATACGCAAAGTAAATGGCAATAATTGGAATAAAAACGATTCAAATTTTAAAAACATAAAAAGTATACGATCATGAAGTAAAACTAGTTTCTCAAATTTCTTTACACACTTCTCTTAAACGATAAGCGGATTATAAGAACTGGAAGCTACGCAAACGCCATACTTAAGATTATTAAAAGAAATTCCAAATCTGAGGCATGGATGAGAATTAAAGAATCAGACATGCTCCAAAGGGCTTTGGCAACTTAATTATTTTCATTATCTACGCTCAACATAAACATGCATAAGACTGCGTTGATGCCAAGGCGGGGGATTTTATCGTGTAATCCAGCAGTTTTCCAGCCGGAGAGAGGATTTGAGAAATTAGATGCGGGAGATTTCGTCCAAAGACCGCATATATATTCCGGAACGTTTGTCCGCGCGACTCTTTAATCGCGAGCAGATAGACTGAAATGATTAATTCCGCCACCATAAACGTCTCTGAAGACGAAGGGAGACGCGAAATTTACGATCGCTCTATATGATTTTCATTAGCATATAATCTACTTCCCTACAACGCTATCTCGAGTCCCATCCGAAAAGTCCCGAAACCTTTTTGGGACCTCCTCTAGCACAGGCTCTCCGAAGCAACTCTCAAATCCTTCCTTCCCTTGCACATGCCAACTCGGTCAACTTTCTAAAAGTTATACGCGCTCTGATAGAGAGCTTAGTTCTTCTCTGCTACTTCTGGATCTTTCGACGAGCTGCTGGGCAATTCGATTCGCCTCTCGTGTGCCTTCGTTAGGAACGGGTAAGATTGGTGACAGAGGGAAAAGTAGCTCGATAATGGAACTAGACGGATGAAGAATGGAGTTGAGAAGAAGCCGTGATGTTTTATCACTACCACTGAGCAGAAGCATTCGTCCGTAGTTTCTTATTTCGTTAGCAGTAATCATGAACATTGAGAAAATGAAGAATGAGTACCATGTTTGGATTTAGACCCGCGAGCCGCCAGTGGCGTATGGCAGGGGGTGTATTAACACCTTACCCAATCTTCCCTACTAGCTTCTCTGATGCTATGCGGAAAGAATTATCAAAAGTAACTATCTGTTTTAGTGATTTACTTCCATGTAAAGCTTTGTCGATTTTTTTCGGAGATCGCGCTCGTTTTTTATTGGAATTAAACCGTTTTATACTTCGCCTAAAAATTCTGAACCGATGAATTTTTCGAAAAGCTTTCGTCGGTAATTAGATCTTCTATCCTGGAACGAGTTCCACCCCAGAGATCATAGTATCTTCTATATTCATAATTTATTTAATTGAAACAGCAATACTATCCAAATTACACCCATTTCAATAATTATTGATATCGACGAACGCACAAAACAACTTTCTATCTATAAAAATCCGGTTCGCCGGGCCTAAAAACCGGGACCTTGGGTATTGAACGCTAACTCGCTAACCACTTCAGCACCGCAGCCGGTATTCACAAAATTTGTGCAAGATTCCCCAAAATATGCATCCTATGAGCGATCGATGTCGGTAGAGATTATGCCAACACAAATTCATCTGTCACCACAGGCATTTCAAACACAAAATGTGGTCACTCATTTCAACCAAGTCACCTTAAGACGAACCGAAATATTAGAAATGTGATTTTAAAAAGATGAATTATAAAAAAAACATGAGCTGATTATACTTTAACACCTCGTTCATCCCGGAAGAAAATATTTTAAACGCTATTAGTATTAACACGCCTGTTCATAAAAAAAAATAGAGCTAGTACTGTTATCACATCATACAATATCTCAGAGAAAAATTCCAGATCATTTCTTACGTAATTTTCTGTATAAGTCTATAGATTATATTTTAATGATAAGTAATACTTTATACTAACTGCGTGGCAATTGTAGGAAATATTTATATTTAACATGGAATCAAAGCGATAAAAACGTCCTTATGTCGAAGGTAAAGTTATCTATTAGGGAAATAATTTAGAAAAAGATTTTGATCGGAGGAAATCCATACACTCCGCCAGACTTAGGTTACCTCATTCTTTTCGACAGAGCATTCATTCTACCTGCGATGCTTCGGTTTAAGTTCTTCATAACTGAAAATGAAAGTGTTTAGAAAAATAAATCATCAACGGAGGATTCTCATGAATGGAGATTACGATTACAGAAATTCCCGGAAAATGGACTTTCGGCATATTTGCGTTATATTTGATTTGATAGGAATGCGATGTTACAATATCTTACGTACGTGAAGCAGGATTTCATAGACAAACGTTAAAATCCCTGAACTAACATGTCCGATTTGCCGCTTTTGGGCTTTCGACTCGGAGAAAACAAAACATAATACGCAGAAACTCAGAACATGCACTAAATAAATTTCCACTATCTCATTACGGTGAAAACTGATGAAACCGCAGAATTCCAGCGTCGGCCGCAAAGAATCTCGTTCGTCTCCAGTCTCAGGTATTGCGGAAAACACGGACGGAAGAATTTCTTAGGATGGAAGAAGCATAACGCGGGAATTCCACCGTTGATTCCGGGTTTTCAACGCGCTGTTATGAAGGCGCTAGTTTGAAAGAAATTGGAGAGGTTAGCACGAGGAGCAAATATAAAAGACGGGAACGGAAGAAAAAATTCGCCGGATTGAGGAATGGGTGAAAGGCGGCGAAAGAAACGACGTAAAAATAAGAAGTTGCGCCCCGGTGGGAATATGTGTAGTTGGAGGAGGAGGTGAAGTGAGTTGATACCGAGTGGAAGGGTATTATGTTATCAACTTCTATCCGCGTCTTTACGGGAGAAATTGAGTTATTCATGGGGACGTGAGGCTCGGAAAATTTTCAGCGCAAAACTTTTGCGGAAATGTAGTGACGGCTGGAAGTAAGAATTTTCTAGGCTCTGCGCACAATTTCCTCAGCCCCTTCCTCGAACATCTCGACCGTATCCCTCGGCACTCTTAATTCAATAATAGCTCGCCGAGCTTAAATAAATGCAGCCGATAGAGCGCAAGTTGTCGTTTGTTATTTGCTTCCGCGTGCGGAAAACTCGGTTTCTTCAAACATTCGGAGCTTTTCTAATATTTCGCCTCTTGTTTAAACTTCAGGTGTACTAGAAAGTTTGTTTACTAAAATTACGAAGTGGAAGAATAAAGTTCCTTCATATCTTTCAAAATAATGCTCCAGAATAAAGCAGGCAAAATTTTTTCGGGATATGGAGTTGCTAACAGACTCGCGATTAATTCACATTGAGATTTATTGTTGCATACGTTTAATTTCGCTATCAAACTTTATATCTTATCGAGTACGGAAAATTCCACATCAGGTTGAGAAGAATTCCATACGTTAAATATAGTTTTTAATAAAAAAGGAGAAAAACGACTTAGTTTTACATTTTAAGGCTACGGTGTGAGTATCGGTGTTGCACAACTTGCATTAGATATATCTTTTGTAGTATTTGATATGTCTGATGATTTATAACTCCAACTTTAAAAAATTGCAGGTTTTTCATCGCATTTAAGTAGTATTTCACAAGGCTGCATAAAATGCAACAGGAAAAATGTATAAAAATCTCACAGTAACCTTTAAACTTAAATATCAAACCATTTACTAAACAAATTATTTAGCAGATTTTCGCTTAATATCCTCCATATCAATTGCATCATTCTTTGTCGTAGTCAAACAGGCTAGAAATACGATTCTAATAAATTTCCAGTCACCATATATTACCAACGGAATGCCCACTTTAACGTAGTACGTCCCTGAAGTATCTACATTTCTTACTTGCGACAAGAATCTAGACTTCAATAAAAAGATACTTGGAAAGATTTCGCGCCGAATTCCGGCAAATTCGAAAGCAATCCCGTAATGCCATTCGCCCAATAATCTCCGAATCTTTCTTTCCTTGTCTCATAAAATATTTCAATCTCTCCTGGAATCCGCGAAAAAAAGGATTGTTCCCAAAGACGTTCTCCTTTTTTCCTCGCACTCCCGAAAAAATACCGACTTCTTGTTCGACCGTTTCTCATCTTATTTCCCTAAAAATATTCGGTTCGCAGGAGTAAAATAATACGAGAGCTTTCCTCGATGAAGATTTAAAGGAGGCCAGTTTTACGAATGTTCCTTTTTACTTCGAAAAGAAGGATGAGCTGAAGCCGTGAAAGTCTTTGGAAGAGACCTGCCCCGAGGAGGAATTGAAGAGGGAGCGTGGAGAAAAAGAAGGAAGAAAGGGAAGAAGGCTGCGAAAGGAGAAAGAACTGAGATCCGTGAATTATGTAAATTCAATAAACGTCGGTCGCCGGAGAAGTGTAAGAATCAAAGGGCGAAGGGGTCGGACAGAATGCAAGTAAAGCCTGAGGGGAAGAAAGAAGGAAAATATGGCGTCGGAATTTCTTTTTTGTTTTCGAGATGAGGGAGATTTGTAACTTGACATGTAGACAAGATTTGTCAGGCTCCTGTTGACGAAAGGTGCGGCGGAGAAAAGCAAAGCGGGAGCGCGAACAAGGGTTCCCCCACCTTCAGGATTAAACCCTTAGAGGACCCTCAGCTATTTTAAAAGTATGATTCCGAGACGTAAATTTCTATCCAGTTCATATAAGCTGAATTCCTTCTTTTTTTCGCGAGGCCCGAATTAATTTTTCTCCTTGCTAGCTGCTCCGACGGGATTGAAAATGAGATGTTACAAGGCCCCTTGGAAACTTCTTTGACTCGTGAAATTCCTCGGAGACGTCTGAACCCACGGTTATATGGAGAAAATACAATAAGGTGCTGCGTGACAAAATCCGTTGGATTTCTGGGCTATGTAAAAATAACCCATGAAGAAATAAATAGTCTTCTTCATACAAGTTAAACTTTCTTTAAAATATTTTAAGAGTTGCTTGCAACACAGGCAATAGAAATAAAGACCAATACCCGCTAAATGAAACATAAAATATTACCATTATATTCCAAAAATCATCACAAAACGTCAGTCTGTGATATTAATTATAAATATGCACTGAAATCGTCGCTTTTTGCTCTATTCCAACACGAAAACGATCTGAAATCTACGTCAAATTACTCTGTTATATTCCAAAAATCATCACAAAACGTCAGTCTGTGATATTAATTATAAATATGCACTGAAATCGTCGCTTTTTGCTCTATTCCAACACGAAAACGATCTGAAATCTACGTCAAATTACTCTGTTATATTCCAAAAATCATCAAAATATTTTATAATCGATAATATTTCATCTTAAAACAAGGAATTATCCATGATTGTAAAAATTAACTTCGAGGAAGGGATTCCTACAATTTATTTAAGTTCAGAGCATGAATGTAACGTTGAACCGTTGATATTGTGGTATTTAATTCATGTTTCATCATAAACTCGATTAATTCAATCACATATCTCACACCTCATAAATTCCACACAAATATACATTTCGAATAAACTGTATTTCTTTATCATGAATGTATTTTCACGCCATTCTCTCATAGTAAATACATCAAGAACAAACTATTTTAATATTCAATGCGTAAATTCACCGAAATCTAACGTAGGCCTGTCTAAAGGATCAAAAGATGTAAAGAAAGGAAGGATAGTGTGTCTACCGCCTCTGGTCATATACATACGTCTAACCAACTCAGTAATTATTGGTAACTTAAATTATTGGAATTTTAGAATAGCTGTGTAATGAAACTCATCGGATTGCGTCTCAGGCAGCTTATGCAAAAAAAGCTTATCATCAAAATGCAAAATATTACCTAAATATATGATTTTAGATCAGTTGCTTTAATAAATTCCTAATTACGAGAATATTGACTTTGGTAGAAAACAATAGAGCGTGGTATCAGTGAGAATCGCGGAGGTAGTTGGTCATCAAAATCAAATAATAAATAAATATCTTATTAATACACAGATAGGAACATTTTTAGCATCCAAATATTTCGAAACAATCCACAGATAAGCGAAAGAGTTCGCCGTAATTTACAATTCCCGGGCACTTCCTTATTTTAAAAAATACGATAACGAAATAGGGATAGGGCACGCGTAATTATCAGCTGGAGCATCGCGTAATTTTAATCTCTCTCCCGACCGAACCCTATCATAAATCCTAGCTTCTTCTTTTTGAACAACGCACGCTTCCGAATAAACTTTCCGCGTATCATAACATAGATCTGGGCGTGGAAGCAAACCACCTCCTGTCACGAACCACTTTCCTTTTTCATATCCGCTCCCGAATCACGGTCATCTCTCTCCATCCCGGCGATTTCCGCCACTCGAGTACCCGTCGCCGCATATGCGTTAGTCATCTTCCATTCTTCCGCAACCCCTCGAGACGCCTTCTTTCCTTCATACGCGCCCTTGGAAAGGCCTCGACGTCTCATACGCCTTTCCTTCTGCTACTCAGGGAACCTAATGGCCATCCAACATGCTCTCACACTTTGACCCCAACCTCTGCCCACTCGATTACGTGTAACGCCACCCACGTCCCTCCCATAATCTCAACTATATCCCATCTCCTATACTTCAATTTACCCATTACTCTTATCTATCAAGGCTTACCTTTCTCGCCCTATCCCTTTCAGGTCCCCCTTTCCAGCAACAATCTTTCTTTCTCCTTAAAAGGCTTTCCGATATTAGTCGGACGTCATGGAGATATTGTTTCTCGGATGGAGGAAAACATCTTAATCGCCACCGATCGGAAGTTCCTCGAAGCAGCGCGGGGGCGTTTCCCCAAGCCCCATTTCGTTCCCTTTTGTTTCTGCTTTCCTGTTGCGAGACGCTTGTCTACTTGGAGATCTAAAGCGAATTTAACTACGGTATTATTCACTGCAGACCTCGCTTTAAAGTAAGTCAATGGGGTACTTAATCATCATTGTGACTCAATTAAACTCGAAGATACTCGAAGATAATAAACAGTAAAATATGGTTCCAGCTGAAGAATTATATAGATATCAAATGGCGAAGTCGTATTGTATACACGAAAGATATAATCGTGAAACCTAAATAACACATGAATACTTGCCATAGAATGAATAACCATATAATAACCATAGAATAAATACAAAGATTAATGGAAAAAGTGACTGACTAATCTCTGTTTGCTTACTTAATAAATAACAAGCTAAATAATGATTAACTAGAATTTTAAAATGAGATACAAATATCAAAGTGGAAGGGAGTGTGTCATAGGAAGTGATCTTTGCAGGGAAAAATACTTAATAAAATCTACATTGAAACAGCTCTGAAATTTCTAGGAATAATTTTTTTTGTAAGCTTTGATTGTTAACCATGACATTTAAGTAAGGCATATTAAGCACTGATATCTTAAATGAAACGCGATGCACACATGCAATAGCCAGTTCTTTAAGAGGTGTAATTTAAGAGGTTTAATCATTCACGTACTAAATAAGGAATAATCCCGTCTTCCCAGCGTTTGTTCACTGTTCCCCGCAATAATCCACTGAAGGTAAAAGTAATTGAATGCCACGACTGAGGGTAAAGAAAGAAAAGTACAAGCCAATATTGCAAAACACAAAGTAAACTGCAATCTTACTTAAACCGTTGATATCATGTAATTGAAAAATCGACGCTAAATTTTCTTGAGAAATTTGGGAAAGAATTAAAAGAAATATCAATAAGTACTGACAACGTGCTGCCTTACCCGATATGGACTATAATTTGATTATAATTAACAAAGCAATTATGGCAGGGTAGTGAAGTTTACACCCCCTGCCACTATCCGAAAGGCGGCTTGCAGGGTATTTGTGTATATGTAGATTATTTAAAAGCATGACCGATACATCTGAAAATCCAAAATTAAAACAAAAAATGTAGTACCGAGTTCAAACTCCTCTACAATTACGATGATCCGTACCTTTGAGGTCGAGAGCAATTAATAAGGGTATTGTGATGCATTTATAGCTTCTTCTTCGATTGAGATGGACGGCATGGTACTCAGAGTGGTTCATACTGTTAGCTAAGGGCCTTAATAGAGCTCTCGACTAATCTTACGATCTAGACGGTAAAATTATGCCATTACAGAACCATTAACTTAATTTTAGTTGAGTCGGCCGATATCTTTGGTTTATATTTAGAATTTCCGACTAAGATGAATGGGAATGAGTTTTCTTTGCCAAGGAAGCAGTTTTGCTCTGCAGGAAATTGTTTCTTAAGACATAATCTTTGGCTATATTTCACCCTCTAAATTTAGCTCTTAAGTCAAATTATATGAATAAAAACTTGTTAGGCGATCCCTATCTGTAGTCATATTTCAATATAGAATAAACATGATCGGACGCAACTTCGTGTTAAGTCACAACTAAATAAGCTAAATAAGTCCTAACGTTATGGATAAATTTTTAACTTTTAATGAGATCTAACCTGAGAATTAGATATCTCCCTATAATGATATCATGTTCCGGCCTTTTCAAAAACGTAATTTTTAAGACAAATAGATAAATCAAAATTTGGAAAGAGGGTAACAGGAAGAAGTTCATCTTTTCCCTAACTTCTTTGCGTTCTTTTGTTTTTAACTTATTAATAAAATTTTATCCCATAAGATTCCGAAAATAGGAACAATCAATGGAAATAATCATTCGAAATTATCGTTAAGGAATTGTTGCTAGAAATTTTTCTAAAAGATCGCATTAGAAATAGTTATTTAAGATTTTATGAGGGTAAATGATTGTCATTATGTATAACCCATTCCGGATTAATTAACAAGGATAAGTAAAGGTGTTTTTGACAATGTCGGAAAGTGGGAGACCTGGGTTTGAGTCCCAATCATGTCCCTATATTTCACACTTGTTATTACTTCGGATTAATTAAGTAAAAATATAGACAATTTTGAGGAATTCTCACTCAAAACTGCTAAAAAATTATAATTATAATTAGAAATATTGGCGCAAATGACCTTAGATGTCCAGTCACCAAGAAAACCAATAATAATAATTGAAAAGATAACGAACAGTGGATGTGATCTAGAACAAGTAATTAGCTTTGTCCCAGGAATAGGATCTCGAGATTAACTCAAAGAATGACATCCAAAATATTTAAACTTAGTCCTTACATACGCATGAGCAAATTCATTATTAAATTTACACTTCCCTCAATAGCTGAGAGAATTAACGCGCCGAGGAACCTTCCTGGTCAGATAATGGGATAAAAAAGTTCCGAGGAAATATTCCCAAAAATACAGGCCTCGGAGAGCGTATAACTGCTCTCGAGCTACGTGGGCGGAAAAATAAAAAAGGGGTATTAAAGGATGAAGTAGCGAGAACGGGGAATTTTTGTACCAAGATATAAAACCCCTACTTTTCTCCGAAGTAAGAAAGGCCCGAATTCGGCTGTATATATCCCTAGCCTTGTGCGTCGAAGTTATCAGCTCCCGTGCGGCCGAAACCTCTGGGGAAACGGGGGCGTGGCCCATAGACCCATAAAAAGATCCCATCTGAAAGAAAAAGTCACGTGATGCTTTCACCGCTGGATATTTCAGACGACAGAAAGACCCTAATGGAATGATGATAAACGATACCACATGACTATAAACCATTACGATTTTAAGGAGCAATGCTATGACCGGCTGTAATTTTTCGCACTGCAAAGATTTTGAGGGAGAGAAGAAAGGAGCCTTTAGATGGGAATCACGCGGCGTCGGGTAGGGTCACGCTTTCTTGGAAAAAGGAAACCAATGCCTTATTCGTATAATCCAGCGCGGCCCAGAACTTTATTATCAATTTTAAGATACGTGGATAAGCAAAACTTCAAACCTCACGGTGCAACCAATACTCCAAATATAAGAATTTCTGCTGTATCTCTAAGATATCTGTTTAAAAGTTTGCTCAAAAATGTCACACCACGTAAATTCGCCTTATAAGGAAAATTACTCGAATACTACTACATAATCCAGCATAATCATTGTTATGAAATTCTGAGAGTCCCATTTCATACATATTTCTACTGAATAGCATTAAATAACAATCATTTAATTTTTCAATGCTATATGTTATACTTTAAATAAGTACACGTACTAGAAATATTCTGCTTTATATTGTGTTCGAAACTGACAATTAGTATAATATTTTACTAATTATTTTCTGAAGTTAAACCCTAGACTTCAAAGGATAATATTGCTAAATATATTTCAACTATTCAATCAATGATGAAAGACATTATTTCTAAAAATATTCCTTAAATGCAATAAATAATAAAAGACATTTTTCTAAAAATTCCTGAACCCTCTGAATTGAGAGAGACAACGAACGATATGTAAGTTTCGGTTGTTGAAAATGACTTAGATGTGACTGCAATATCCAGATAATGCAATGAATGCATGATAATGGAAAAATGCATAACTTCAACCTTTATTCAGAAATAAATTAATGAAAGCGTAGACAGAATTGAGCAGAAAGTAACAAAACCTTAATAACAAATGAAAAAAACTGAAAAGAGAAACTCTTGATGAGGTAGTCCCTCAAGTAGCGATAGCTACTATGATACAACATTAGTTAAATGTAATTTGAATTTAAATATTAACAAGTTGCCAAAATAAATAAGAAAACTATTAGAATCACGAAGGGTGGCCATGGGCAGAGAACTGCACATAGAAACATACACTTGAAAAGCTAAATTGTTAACGGAAGTAAGAATATTAAAGTGACAAGAATTCGAACCCAGGTTCCTCGCTTTCTTGGCAAATGTTTCAACAACTACGCCACTTCTTGCAAATCTAAAGTTTAAAAAATAAACCCCTCTCGCTTAGTGCGTTACATTAAAGAATTTCTTAAACTCGTTCAAAAGGGCAAAAAATACAAAGTTCTGAACGATAAGTTCAAAGATATCGAGAACGATCGGTTCTGAATACAGATAAGGCTATATTCAACATGAACATTTAGGTCCAATCGGAGGAATAAATAAATTCCTCTTCAACAGCCCAAATTCTGTAAACGAGTACTCATCCGAAACTTGGGGCGGAGGCAGTTTCATCGAAAATTCGAGAACTCGGGCAAGCCAATAAATCAACGCCATTAACAACTGAAATTACTGGGCTCGGGAAATCAGGTTAAGAAAACGGCAGAACTCAACTTCTAGTAATTGAAAATTAAAAACGATTAAGGGCTGATAAAGTGAGCTATGACCTTCATTAGAAGACTTACTTTGAGGTCAAAAGCCTATGAAAACGTAGTTATTTTCGGTTTAAATTTTTTTCATCTTTAAAGTCCGCCACTTAACTCCGCCGCAAGGAAATTTCTCCGCGCAATCTTATCCATCCCTTACCTTAAATTACTTCTCTCGGCCCGACGAAAAAAAACTATCCTTTTAGCTCAGACTTCTGAAATGTTACTTCCTTTTACACCTTTCTCACTTCCTCCAGCTCTTATCCCTCATACCGCCATTCCCGCCCTATTTTCGGTGTAAGAACCTTTAAACTTCTGATCCCTATACGACGCAGAGAGATAAGGATGGACGAGAGAAAGGTATGAATGATAAGGAATAGAGAACAGAGCGCTCGAGGTAGGATATAAAGAGTTCTTTTACCATTTCATATTCAGTTTTGTTGAGTTTTTCATGCAGGCGGATTAAGTATCTCCCAACTTGACTGCTAAGCTTTGAAAATCCAGAGATTAGGGCTTTATAATTTCTAGACTTATTTCCGAGGTTTTTTTTTCCTCTTCAGCTATTAATTGCCTTTTTAATACGACAGAAGTGGAACGACTTGTGAGTCTACATTTACCAGGATTTGGCCTTTAAAAGGCATGAATCCGTCATTTGCTGATGAGAAAAAGTTATTCATTTTAAAAAATTATTTTTTCTCTTGGTAGAAAGTTTACATTTGGAAACAAAAGAATTCGTAGAAAATTAACACATTTCAATCCGCTTCTTATTACTGAAGATATGTTTAATAGAAATTTTCTACACATAAAATGATAGGCCAATAACCAATGAAGGAATTGGAGAGAAATCAGAAGCATTAGGTTACTGGATATGTCAAGTTTGCATTTATTTTAGTACCCCCCGATCCACCAAACGGCGTATGGCAGGGGGGTTAATAACACCGAACACCCTAATCCATTATTTGATTTGGGTACCTTATACTATCCGGATAAAGAGTTTAATGATAACTTCCTTTTCTCCAAATAATCTCGTGAAATCTCTTTGAGGTCCGGGCACGAAAATCGCGTTCGCTGAGAACGGGAGATACCATTTCGCTCGTTTCCTTACGTAAATCACTAATTACAAATTTCTCGAATACCTTGTGCCTATATTCGGTTCTCCTATCCTTAATAGATACCCTGACGAAAGTGTTGATAATTTCTAATATACTGCTGTGAAATCCGTAGTCGACTTTAACGACCAAATGTTTACATATTAATAATTTCTTATCCTAAAAAAAAACGTTGAAAATTTCTCTAATTTAATCGTATTCAAAGCAACAGAAATACAACAAAAACTAAATAATTTTCAATTGTAATGTAATAACAATACAATTGAGAATTAACACTGTAATAACATTAGCCATGAAAAATATTTATATACATAAGAAAAGGGATAAGTAAGGTATTGCACGAAAAAGTAGCGCGTCCAGGAATATTTACCGAGCACAAACAGACATGAAGAAAGTGTGATCGGTCAGGATGCGAACCCGAGTCTTCCGCTCGTATATCGAACCATTCTGCATGCTCTGACCATTGGGCTATCTTGCTAGAACATTTCTCCATGCCGTTTTTGTGGGACTGTGGGCAAGTCCCAGTCCTGTCAGACTTTTTCATGTCCGTTTCTCCTCGGGAAATTTATATACATGTATTAGAAGCTATGAAATAAATTTTAGGGAGATAACAATTCATAAGAGGAACTTATCCTTACTGAGCACGCTCATTAACCATGCAATTATGGAATAATTATGGAACATATAATAGCAGTATTAAAAATATGTTTGCCCGTAGTTGAATATGGCTGGAACACCTGTCATTTCAATGTCTTTACGTGACAATCTGCCATTAATGAAAATGGCTACTTATCACGAGATATTAAAGTAAGGAAGTGGAAGGTTCATTACCATCTAAACTTAAATTTGTTTGCAGGAGATACCAGATAAAATGCGTTTTTAAAAGTCGTATTTAATGAAGGTAATGTATACTTTTTTTCAACAAGGGCTGCGGTGATTTAAATGAAGCGATTTGCTACTTTCCACGGGTAGTCAAAGAAGAATGATTTTGAGTTTTCCGTTGGATGTAATCTTAATAGAATACGAATCATAAAATCAAGCAACTCTGATATGAAATGGCAAACTCATACTTTTAAGAAGTCATGTAATGATATAAATCAGGCAATGAAATTAAGATCATACATACATAGAATTGTATGTAAAGCTTAAATCCTGTAAGAGTAAATGACTATAGATTTGTATCCAAAACTAACCAAACACATGAAAAAATGAATCTTCCTTATAGCATACTTGGAACTTTCTCCAGTACGCCATGCCTTCTTATACCGGAAAGCCATATCTTATATAGGAAAGAAAAAAATAAAACTTTTCATCGATCCAATTTTTTTCGTGTTCAATCTCAAAGAATATACGATATTAAAATTTTAATACTTAAAAAAAATTACCGCATTCATGTTTTCCAAGGACTTGATCAGACGAGTATCATTATTCCAGATACTTTTAAAATTATGAATGTTATAATTCAATTTACAAGTACCATCAATCACGTACAATTATAGATAAATTTCCATCAGCCTTAAAAATAGCTAACGCTGAAACATTTGCTTCAATTTTTCCTAAGAATCAATTGTATACCCTCTTATATTACATGGAGTCTTTTAAAAAATATAAAATAATCTTAAATTACATACAAAATTCCATTATTCTCTTTGGCAATAAAGATTTCATGCGTGAAAAATAAAAAATAAACTATTAGAGAAACCTTAGATTCATAGATTTCGAACATAACAAATTTAAGAAAATTTTATTAAACAAATATTTCAAGAACATGAAGAGCATTCACATTGAAGAAGGCTAAGTATACTTAAGTTATTTCCCATAATCTTAAAAATTGGAGAAATATATCAAATTTAACGTCTGAAAATACACATATCCCTCATGCAACAACACTCTAAAGTGGTACCTCGACTTCCGAACCGCGCAAGATACGATATTTTTTCTTACTCCATTTTAAAATCGAGATGCGAACTAAATCTCGAATTACGAACCTAAATAAAAACAAAAATATATAGGAAAATGGGGTTTCTAGGTACAATCTTTCCGATTTACGAACTTAGAGCTGGAAAAAAGTAAGAGCATAAGTCGACGTATCATTACCCTTAAATTCCATTTCCATATTAATCAAGATAAGACGTTAATGCATCAATGAAAAATATAATATCGTTATCATGAAGTATCTTAGGCTAGATTCGGACACTTCCCGGTAAAGCAATTTTTTCCACTGTTTAACACGAGTCCCGGACACAAGAGAAAAGAAAGGTTTTTAAAAGCACAAGCTGGTCAATGGCTTCAGATAATGCTTTGCACAACAGGGAAAAGAGATAAGAGGGAGTTTCAAAGACAATGGCTCGAGGAAAAAAAGAAACACCGAGTTCCGGATGAAACGGAATGGAAATGAAAGGAAGGATCCCATGTGCCCGAGGAAACGATACGCCAACGTATTTACGGTAGAGAGATAAATACACCGCAAAGAAAACCTTTTTAACCGGTAATTAAAATACTTTTGACTTTAGAATGGCACCCGAACGATTTTGCTAGCATTACTCACGAGAATAAACGGGTAATTCTGACTTTTATGCCGAATTTGAGACAGTGGAGTAACCTGCTTCAAACATTTCCCTATTAGATCAAACTAAGATTTTAGGCAAAATTTCGATATTTTTGTGCTATAAATTCACATATATCGTTAATTCATACATTAAATTAGAGAGAGAGAGGGTGTGTATGCTTATAAAGTATAAATATTTTTGTATGTATGTATTCATGCATTTAAGTACCTATATACATAAAGACGGCGATTATCATTATATATGCACACACACACATATATAATTGACATTGAATTTTCATTTCAAAATAGTGAGATACCTAATCAAAACTACACCGATGGTGATCATTATTACGCCAGAACAATTTAATTGTTGGTCTAAACAGCGTTGAATAGAAGATTTAGAGAGGATTTACAGTCATCGAAGTGAAAAGATGCTTACAGAATTACTCTATTCATTGCGTATTTACATTCAAAGGAACTATATGGAATGACCCCGAAATTCACTGCTGAGAAACTTGAAAGTCTTTCTTCGAAAAATGAAAGACTTTAACAGTCCAGTGGAGGTAACCATGGTGATCCCACAGCAGAGGAAATTTCTATCGCAAGAGAAATCTTGAATTTCGCGTTCTTAAATATCCGATTATTTATTTCTAAGTATAAAGGTCGGGGAAAGCCTTTATGAATAAATCATAAGAACTAAGTAGAAAAACGGGTAATAAGCATGAATAAAAGACTGATGGTAAAACACGAATTGAAGCTTGAAAGGAAAATGTTCAGCGCTGGACGTTGAAATCTGAGTTGGATATCGGTTTAATTATAGAGCTATGTCATTCGCTAAAGGGCCTAGAATTGGCCGAGAGGTATTTCTAATCTAAAATAGTATGATTATATGAATAAAAATTACCGAAATCCAGAGTAATTCTTCGACGGCTAATTGGACTATGGTGAGAGAAATTGAAAATAAAAAAGGACTTAATGGAAAAAGTCCTTTCATTTCTACAATAAAGCGTCCTCTAAGGGAATTCACAATATAAGACGATTTCACAGAAAATACTTAAGATTATGCTGTTTTGCTGGTGGCACGTATAATGAAAAGCGTAATTCACACATTTTTTAAAATATTTAAAAAAACGTAACTGAAATTGTCTTGAGAAAAATTAAGTATTTCCCATATGAGGATTACGGTAATACAAATGTAGTTGTAGTCCAGTAATTACAAACTGGACGTTAACAATTAAGAGTTAGTTTCTCCTAAAAATACTCGAAATTCTTTAACGATTTCCATGATTTTTTTGCGAGCCCTTTGGATCTTTCTTTTTAACCTTTGCTAACGCACTCACTAGGTAAACATTCCACAAAGATTCCAAATAGGCAACTTGTATCCATGCAAAAGGTCGCATCAAAGGATAAGAAAGAAGGGTGGCGAGATTCGACAAACAGCGAACGGCACAGAATCCGGCTACTTCTCTCCAGCGAAAAACTAAAAATGAGACCCATTGAAGGAAATTCGTAGAAAGCTCCATTTCCTACTCTGCAGAATTTACATCATTTGGATTTTCAGAGGAACTGGCAAACTGCACGAAGATAGATCTCAAACTAAATTTCGGAGGTTTTAAAAGGTAAAAAGGCAAAAGGTAAAAGAAGTAGTCCTTTTATACAATCAGACAGGACATAGATAGAGCTGAGAGCCCAGTAATAGAATACTAGCAGCACTGCTGGTACTCATCGCAACTGAAGGGATAAGGGGCGGTACCTGAGATACGGGGCTACCATTTGTTGTCTACAGAGGGCCCCACATTATTCGCCACGGAAAGATCCCCAGATTTATACTTACGTCATTTATAACCATCCAGATTTAAAATGACGCTAAATATTTTTTACGGGGAATTATCATTGGTAATATATAAAAAAATGGATATTTACCCGTGTCCGCTATCAATATTCATTCATAGGAACGCTGGATGATTTTTCAGCAAGTAAATGAATACATATTAAATTTTGAGAGTAAAGCAGAAACAACAATATTATCGATTTTCCAACGAAGGTTTTTCCCTTTTTGAAAGAAGTTTGAATTATTCAAGTCATGGATTCCGCATTTAAAGGCAAAAAAGTAAAATAAGACTAAACTAATTAAGAACTGATGTTCAAGGGAAAGGAAAAGGTATGCAAAACCGGAGGATAGCGGCATGGTTGTTGTAGTAGCGTAGAATAACTATCCGGAAAGAAGGAGACCGGTGTTCGAGTCCCAGATATTTATTCAAAACTTAATGATATTTCGCAAAATTTTGTTTAAAAAGTCAAATATGTAAATTTTTCGTTTAGCTCTAATTCTGTTTGCATACGAAAATTACATTTTCATGTATGTACTCGATTTAATTCATGTAATTTTTATATAGAATTCTTATAAGCCAACAAGGGATTCGTTTAACTTAGAGTTCGACATATTCGATACATTTTTCATACCTGAAATATGATAATTTGAACAGAATTACATTTGTAGGAAAATGACGTTAAGATACAAAATAAAAGTAGTTAGAAATAAGTCAAAGTTTAATTTTAAATTAAATGATAATGAAAAAAATTGTTTAACATTAAATCTCCATATTTTCGAGACAGACCAATTAATTTGCACCTGTATTATATTTCGGTAATTTTCTTGCCGTGCTAAAATAGTGGAGTGAAAGGAACTCATTTAAAGTCCAATGATATTTGAAATACCCATGTGTATCGAGGAAAGTAATCGCGTAGCAGCTAGCTCTTAGAGATCTTGTTTACTAAATTAATCCAAGAGTAAATCGGGAGACATTGAAACGTATCGAAATATTCACATTCCAAATGTGTGTGCAAAAACGACTATGTGAAAAAGAATGCCACTCGGAAATGTTCTTCATATTCAAAAACCCAAAGCAGGTTCCCAAGCTAACGTGTCCCTCGATTCGTTGAGGCTGATATACTCGGTAATTCCTAAAACAAGAATTGAATAAAAACCAACAGAGTACGTGTTTGGAAAGCTGCGGCCTTCGTCCACGGACAAATACACGCGACCTGAAACCCAAACTGAATGAATTAGATCGTGAATGAGAAAAATATCCTTCACTAACACCCAATCCTAATTAACCTACTGCTCGGAATTTGTAAACCTAAACGCGTCAGAGGCTTAAAATCCCAAGTCAACACCTGTTTCACGGAAACTTAATTGACTACCTCATTAGGGCTGATGCTGCAGATTCCTTAAAAAGGATTTAAAAGAGAAATACGCAAACCAAACCGGGGAAACCGGGAGGCGTAAGAAGTTTACGCTACGCAAAACAGACAAAAAGTCGAGTAAAATCCCCACTCTATTGTTTTGCACAGTAGATAGTGCGAGGAAAGAGCAGTGAAAGCTTGCGAGAGACGGTGAACAAAAATCGGACGGTCCGGGGCTGCGTGGAAAAACAGGCAAACGTCGATGATTAAATAAGGTGAGGAATCACTCTACCATGGAGCAATATACAAAGCTTTCCGAGATCTTATCTAATTGCAATCCATTAAGGAAAATTAACGGTAGATGTGAAAGAAAAACATAGGTCTTTCGGGCAAAGGGAAACATTTCTGCGAACTCTTCGATTGATGTTGAGGATCGCAATTAATTAACCGATTCACAAAACCCGCGTGAACAAACAGCACGAGTATCAAAAATATTCTTATGACAAAGGGAACCACCCCGAAATTACATGCAAGTAGGTAAACTAGGACAAAGTTATTTAAACAAATTTGATGGATACGATTGAGCTACGGTTTGTACAGCTCCAATGATTTTAAGTAAAACTATGACAAAAGAAAATATGTTTCCATTCACTGTATTCACTGTAGACACCTATATATTCAAGATAATCATGCGCTACGATAGGGAAAACGCTTCGTATCCGCGACGAAGTTCACACTATGACCATCACAAAATAATCAAGAAGTCCTTATATACACAACGTATTCCCTTACTTCCAAGAAATTATTAATACAGCATAACAAGATACATCAAGTTAAATAATATTTTTTCACCTCTTCTTGTGTGGGCGTTCTCCCGCAAGGTGGGTTTTTTGTCAACCTTCCGTAGTGGAATTTATCCCACAAATCTTTCGTATTTTCTGTATTTTTATGGCAAATGCTAATGTAAAAATAACATACGAGGTAGATGGAAGAGAGGCCGACTAAGGGTAAAATAAATACAATTCGCTTAACAAAAGAAAATTCTAGGAATTATTAACCATACAACTCAAAATGCAAAAACTATTACTATATATAGTGGAACTTGTACCTCTAGCACGGATATTCTTTACATTTTCAAATCGAAATCATCAGTATTAAATAGTATTTCCGATTTGTCTGTTCTGTTCAAATATTCGTTTCGTCAAAATATCCGCATTGAAATAATTTAAATAAATATTCTTTATTCTAGGGTAGATTATCGAAGCAGCGTTTAAAGGTAATCTCTTAGAATTGGAGAAACTTCAAAAATACAAGATTGAATTTCAAAATTTAAGATTAAACTAATGCCAGTGCTAATTGGAAGCCATAACAGCAGTGTTTCTTAACCAGGTTGTGCATTCACATCTGGGGATGCGAGAAGTTTGTTCAGGAGACGAGAGACGTTATGATAAAAGGAAATTGCTTCCTAGAAAGTTAAAGTGACTATCAAGTAAACGATTGTTCCTTATGGAACATTTTAGTGGTTTAGTTCTGTACCCTAGAACACCAATTTTAATTTTCCGTAACTTATGGAAATTTGATATATTTGAATGGGTGCGAGCACATATTTTGAGAATTCCGGCAACTGAAAAGGTTAACAACCACGGAATAAAAGAATATAAATTAATACTTTCCTGTAAACCACATTTTCCTTTCTTTTACAGAAATATTACTTCAAATATTTCCAGGAAGAATTGTGTGTTTGAGTTATACATTTGTAACATAGAGAGAGACTATATCAACTAAAAATATGAAGAATTCATAATTTTCTTTGCATTCATATCTGATTACTTCAAAAATTTTTCAGCGTGACTGAATGCCAAATAATTCATATAAGCATGATAAACAAAGACTACTAAATTACTACAGGATTTTATGTCTATACAATAAAATATTACTTCGGGCTGTTCCCTTTCGTTAAAATTTACAGAACCAAAGATTATACATTTTGTTATGACTTCAGTCGAACTATATTAAATCTTCAATCAGAAAGGTCATTCTTTCCCTTATACCACGAGGGTTAAAAACTCAGCTCATCCTACACCACGAGTAAAAGATGAGAATCTAATAAATTCTTCGCTCCGAAGGGCTACAAGATATCGAGATATTTAAAACACGTTGTATTTACGAAACCCTTCTTCCAACAACTCTATCTGATCCCGCACTTGTCATATCCCTTGTTTTTTCCATTAATATTCTGTGTTGAATCAGAGCAGCGACTCTTGTACTCGTTCCTTTCCCTGTATCCTCTGACATCCTCCATCTTCTCCCAATCTACTCCATTCCCTTACCGTCCCAGGGCCGCCAACATAAACCGCGAAAAGAGAAAGTGATTTGAGTGAGAGAAGAAAGAATGCCGGGTTAAGGAAAATAGGGAATGAGGAGAAGGGTGTTCTGAGAAGAGGCGGAAAGAACGTTAAATGCGGTAAGTTGGATTAAGAAGGAGGTGAGATACGAACTCACCCTCGCCGCATAAATATAAAGCAGTAAAGGTTGCTTTTTCCCGGATAAGAGAACACGCAGATGCGTAAGATATTAATAAGTGGGATCCGGAGAGATTGGCGTAAGAAGGAAGGCAGGCGGGAGAAGAAAAAGAGAAGGGACTAATGGAAGGGAGGAAGAACATTTAACTCAAGCAAGACTAATATGCGTAAAAAATTCTTCCGGGTAAAGAGAGGAAAGCGAGAGAATCACCAAAACTTGAATGTTTAAAATGGCAGTCTTTACGAGGTAACAAAAAGAATCACATTAAGGCATAAAATAGAAAAATATTTTCAAAGCAAAATTAATGTAAAAAAATGTGATGGCAATGAAATTTAAGAACTAGTATAATTTAACTGAAATAAAAACGTTGTCGTAACTGTGACTCGAACCCAGGTCTTTCTAGTATTTATGAGCGGATGTTCTGAGTTGGCAGAAAATTTGCTCGGAAAGTAGTCCTGGGTTCGGTTCAGAGCCATGTCGATATGTTCCTCTTATTTTCATCTTCTGAGTTCTTAGATGCACACTTAAACCTCAAGTTTCATACCTATGCCGTCGTATAATTTATTGTTGCCTGTGATGTAATGGTAAGTATGATAATAGAAGAATTCTGAACAACAGTATTGTTAGATTATTAGTAATTATTAGAGCAAAAAACAGGAATAATGCCTCCCTATTTCGGGATTCTCAAAATGTACAACCCTCTTAGAACATTAGATCCCGTTCAACAAAAAGCTCACCTAATAACTTCATTAAATTTTCCCTAGTAACTCTCTACTTCTTGAATCCCAAATCGCAAATATGCATTTATCAATACGCAAAGAAAGTACAAATAAAACAAAAATATACAATATCTGCTAATTTATTCTTTACTAAGTCAATATAAGTTGCAAGAGATGTGTAGTGTTTCTTAATCCCACCTTTAACCTCTTTGCAAAACTATTCTAATAATGCACCTTGAAATATTTCCGATTCCAAGTCTTTCTTGACACCCTCAAGATATCCAGGAAATAAAACGTTGCTAAACTACGCAGAACCACCTATACGTCCTTGCTCATATCTCAAGAACTTTCTATCCCGTAAGAATTTCTCACTTGCCAATTTTTCAATCCTATTTCAATAATTCAAGCGAGATAAATCTAAGGGAAATATTGTATAATCTATGAATTCAAAGGACGCGGGATTTTTAAATTATTTCTAGGAACTTCATTTTAGCTTCTTCAGTTTTCCTTAGACGACATTTTTGGTGTCTGTTTACCCTTGGGATTTTCCATATGTGCACGCGTTTTACGTACGAAGTCATCTTCACTTTTCCCTTAATTTTTCCTTCCTTAAATGAATTCCTTCAATGAATTTCATTTAGTGGATGCTCTAACACTTCCTTTCAACTAGGTATGTTTTATTACGTGCCAGCTGTAAATTCAATGCTTCACACAAAATTTGTATAGGCAGTTTTTCTCGTCTAAATCTAATCCCTGTCTTACGTAACCATTTCCAAAGTTATAATTAGCTTCCACTTTCAGCCTAAGGACTATTTATTACACAAAATTTCTGAGAAATATAAAGTAAATTTCTAAAACTCTCCAGCGAAACATTTTCTCACGGGCAGCGGAGAACGGAGCCAAAATTAAACATCCGGGAAGAGAATTCAGGATAAAAATTAACGAGAAGTAATTATGATTCTAGCAAAAATGAGGGAAAAGGAGTATTATCGAAAGGTAACGAGAGGACGACCGCAAATTAGGAGAATAATGTAAGACAAAAGAGGAAGATTTGAAAGCCTGAAAGGAGATTAGTGAAAACAATAGAACGAGGAACAAAAGGCGGATTTGAGAAAAACAAGGAGGCGGATAGGAAGACAGAGAAGCAAAAAAAAACAGCGATATGAAAAAGAGGGGGTGAAAAATGAGGTGGAACTTTTAGGAAAAGGAAAATATAAGTGAAAGACGAGAGGAAAAGGGTTCTCAAGAAGGAAGTCATTTAGAGGAGGGCAAATGTTAGGTGGAATAGGAAAAGATGTGGAAAGAGAAAGGAAGGAGATGAGTGGGGGAACAATTTGTCAAAGGTGACACCGCGCGCCATTGGCAAAGTGCTCTGAACGTGCTCCATAGAAGCAGCTTCCCCTTTAGGTTTTTTTTTTAATTCCTCAAATCATTGCGCATGTTGTAACTCGAACATCTCACGTGATTTCGCATTGCAGCAAAGAATTTAAATTCCATGCACTGATTTAATATTTTCTTTGCTTCCACAGCCGCAATATTTCCCTAAATAGAACATATTTTTTTCTAAATAAAAGGTGGTATAACTTCATGGTCATATTGAATAACAAAACCTAATAAATTCCAACTAAATAGTATCCGTACATTGTAGTAGATGAGAAACAAAATAATGTTACGAAAATTTTTGAACGCATCGAGGAAGACAGGGACTAATAAGTAAAGCAAATCCAACTGATTATTACAAATATACAATTGCGAGTTCAGCTAAATACAATTTTACAACAATTAGCGATGATTTCACATTAATGCAATGATCGCTACTTATAAGAAATTTATTTTGGGTTTAATTTTAAGTTATATTGAGGTATTTTATTTGCAAAATTTAAGGAAAACGTCAACTTACTTTAAATTGCCGTTTTATGTAACGTAAAGTCGCCCAGGAAAAACTAAGTATGAATTAAAGCAGTAGTAGTACTGTTGATGTGCTTCGACAACTAAGGTCGTTTCGCACATGTGAGCCAACAATTGATTAGATTATGTGAAAATTAAATTACTTTCAGATGGAACAGATTGACGGCTTGTTGTATTCTGCTTCTATGGTGTCGCGCTTTTATTCTCTTTTCTCCAGGTCAATATCAAATTATCGAATACCTTTCGCAAGGGTATAGTAAAGATAGGAATTTTCTGTAAACTATTTCATAGTTATTACAAATCCATGAATAAGTATTTCATACTTTCATCACCAAACTTTCTTTTTAAAATAACAAATAAAAGCAATGAATGATATATTTTGTATTATGAAACTCTTCAAGCTAAAATGCTATTTTTTCTCCATACTAGCAATGGAACAGGTAAATTTAGAACTTGCATTTTTATTTACATAACGACGTAACAAACATGTCGTTCGAATATAACCAAAATTACTGCATTCATATCTGATTACTTCAAAAATTTTTCAGCGTGACTGAATGCCAAATAATTCAAATAAGCATGATAAAGACTACTAAATTACTACCAAGAGGCAGTCATTCTTTCCATCATCCATTTTTTCACCAATATTATCTTATCTAATAACACAAGCATCGAGAATGTGTCTCAAATACTCCGTCCATTTAAAACAATCGGCATCATTAAATGAGCTCTAACAGAGGAAAATGGAGGCGATTTTTGTTTTACGGAGAGGTACGTAATGTGCGATTTTTTAAGGGGAAATTATTAATGAAGGTCGCTGAGGAAACACGCCGCGAGCTTCTCGGAGACGAAGACGGGCTGAAGAATTCCAAAAATATTAAGACTGTCTCTCGGTCCCGAGATTGTGAAAGTTGCGAAAGAAGAATTTCTGCGAAGAGGAATATTAGGCTGGAACAACGGAAAGGAAACTGTTGGTCGACGCTGTTGACATCAGGAATTTCCCAAGCGTTATGCCGATGAAATGAAAATTAAATCTGACGTCGGTGATGATTTAGAGAGAACTACCGAATGTGCCTCCAAGAATTAAGGGAAGATATATGTTTCCGGCATGCTTTGTAGCGTGAAGAAAGGGAATTTACATCCGTAAATGAGCTCACAGCTAATGCACGAGGATGAAATGAAAACAGCTTGAAGATGCGAAAACGAAACAATGTATAAGTGTAGTTTCAAGCTAAAGAAAGCAATTTTGCGAAGCATTGCCAATGAAAAGCATCAAAACAGCAGCCTCAAGTGGCTAAAAAATTATCAGAAACTATAAATACTATTACGTTAAAAAAAGAAATATTAGTACAATACAGTTTCCTTTCGATAAAAAATATCAATTCAGTATAAGGTATCTCTTCAATTCAATGCATCATTTCAATACAAAGAAACCTAACATATAAAAATATTAACCTAACAGCCTTAGGTCAATAAACCTCTACACCCTCAAATTGATAAAGATCGATCGAGAAATTTTATTTCACTCTTTGATTGTTATTTACTCCTATTTTAACTTCCATAGCATAGTTACAGTCGATTTTCGTCACTATATTAGCAGAGTAGTGCATAAGCATAATAATTTTCCAATACTTAAACATATCCTGTATTAAATGTTGCTGTTGCATGCGATATTATCATAGTATTATATACCATAGAAGGATAACATGAATACATATACTGTAAGTAAATAACCATCAATAATTTCATTAATTGATTTCTGAATTCTGTAACTGGTGCAAATGACCCTAGCTGTCGAGGCACCAATAAAAGTAATTCTACTACTATTACAATTCCATAAATTTTCCCTGAAGAAAATATTTCACTTAGTTGAAGAAAGAAGAGAAAGACTTTGTTGATTTTCCACAGTATATTATATATTTTTTATTTCCACAGTATATCATATATTTTTTATTTCCACAGTATATTATTATATATATTTCACTTCCAGTACCATCTACCTAACCTCTATCCAAGAATTCTGTATGATTCTTAGTTATAAAGGAGTGTTGTAGACAGTTCAAAATCGTGTCTCGTTGTATCATTTCAAAATAATATTTAATTAAAAACCGAGACGAAATCGTCAATGCATCGCTTTTTTATCTTAAATATTCGACCTTAAGACACTAGTTTCATTTTCATGATGGGGTAAAGTAGTGACAAATTCACAGATAAACATATACAGATTATACTTTGCTAAATACGAACTTCAGCTAATAAACCAGTACCTAATTACATTGGGAGTAGCAGATTATCAAAGTATTTTATGTAAACGGCAAAAGTAATCCAATCGTAGCACAAGAGCAAAATGAGTCCATGATCTATAAGTTACGAATATTAGAGTCGCTGCATTGTGGCATCATGTCATAAGTATACAGAGAAAAATATTGCAGTTAAAAGAATGAGTTTGAATTAATAAACCTTTTGGGTCGTGGAAAGATATTTATAAAACCTCAACTAAATATCTCCATAAAAATATGGACTTTTATTCACTTTACTACCAATAAACTCAAAGACGCAACTTTTTGTGCGGTTCCTAATTCAAATAATAATGAATATCTACCTCCAAGTGTCCTGCCTATATATAGATAAAATGCTACGCGTACCTACCATACGTACGTAGGTACTCATGATTCAAATAAATAAATTGCCAGCTTCCCCACGTTCTCCTCTAACTGACAGATGGCGCAGGCTTGTGCATTTTTCAAACTGCACATGTCATATTCATTGCCTTTCGGCTATTCCGTCAATATTTTAGCCTCTTTTTGCAGGCTTCACAACTATTCAAAAATAACAACGATTAGATGAGAAGCACTATTTTTTAACAAACCTTAATTCTGGATGAAACACCGCAAACTGTCCAGTTGTAAAACAATATCATATATTAACAAAAATAACCCTATACAAGTCAACAAAAAATTGCGCGGCGAGAAAAAAATTTCAGAATGATTCTACCATGTTCGAAGGCAATCGTCTCCTAATACGAAATCTTCGAGACGTACTATATTTCTATGGGGGAGAATGGATGGGCATACCTGTGAGAATTTAACGATGAGAGTATTTTGTAGGTTAAGGGAGAGGGAAAGAACTTCAATTCCAACACCGACAGAGAGAGAGAGAGATACATAATCAGAGATGTTAGAATAGGGTGGGCATGGAGGAACTCTTTTCTCCCCGCTCAGAAAAAAGAAGAGCGAATTTGAAGGGAATTTTTCGAGCGAGAAACGGGAAATGGAGGCCAGGTCGAGCAGAGTATAATTTCAAACGGAAGCCTTATTAGTCGCAAATGATGCGAAAGAGGATATGAATATGCGGCCGAGGAAATTAACGGAGGGAAAGGGGAAAATGATAATGATAAAGAATACGGGTGGGTGGGTAATAACAATTAGGCACGGGGACGTTAAAGGTTTCACTTTAAATTTGTTCGAGTGAAAGGGATAACGTCCGGCGATGAGAGCGAGGAAAAAGCGGAAGACATTTCCGTTGAAATGGCTACTAACCAAATATGAGGATAGCCAGCAATTTTCGTAATTTCACCTCATAGTAATTCATATTTCTCTCTTTGGGCCATAATCCTTCTAAAGGAAGAGGCTTCTCGGCGCGAAAAATGACGGGAAATAATCGAAAAATCACTCATTTCATTTGAACAGTAATTCTTTTTGGTACAAATGATAATTATTCACTTATTTAACACGAGTAAGGGCAATTTCAATACTACCTTAAAAAATACCGATTCACGCCAACAGAATAGAAAGAATCTTATCTAACAATCACCAAGATATTGTTGGAACTGCTATAACTAACGAAATACGGGTACTATACGTTCAAAATATTGCTTCTAAATATGAAAACATATCAGTAAGTTTCTCCTGAGTTTGGAGAGAAAAATTTTAATGAATTTCACTCTACCCTTGTAGATGATTTTCCTGTTGATAAATCAGCATCCGAATAACTTCCAAGAAAACCGATTGATTGAATAATCGGGTTACAATTAGATGTAAGTAAAGCTTGAAGGAAAAATGTATCAGAGGCATGCCGTAACATAAGTAAAATCAATAGATAATTTCATTCTGCTCGATTCATTTGATTACCTTTCGATCACTTTTCGTTATTTTATTCATATTCTATTTCCATTTTTACCAATAATTAAAGGTATTCATAAATTTTAAAAGATTACTACCAATGAATCCCACTTCTGATTGAGATAAAATATCTTCAGTCTAATGCAGACCTTCCTGAAGATTCATGCACCGCACAGTCAAAAATTTAAAATACTTTTCTAATATCAGCAAAGATGTCACAACCGATTCAGTTCGAATTGGCATAAAGATTCGAATGTGCTTCGAGATGTGCGCAAAATGCAATTCCACACAATGACAAACTGATATTTATTTGCACCATTGGACTACAAATAGGCTCCAGGCCAGGTGGTAGTCAACCAAATAATAAATATTAATAAAAATAAAGCTCTTATGACCTCAGGAACTTGTTCAAATTCTTACGCGAGTTCTAGTTGAGATTCTCAAATTGAATAGGATTTTCTTGCCGTGCTAAAATAGTGGAGTGAAAGGAACTCATTTAAAGTCCAATGATATTTGAAATACCCATGTGTATCGAGGAAAGTAATCGCGTAGCAGCTAGCTCTTAGAGATCTTGTTTACTAAATTAATCCAAGAGTAAATCGGGAGACATTGAAACGTATCGAAATATTCACATTCCAAATGTGTGTGCAAAAACGACTATGTGAAAAAGAATGCCACTCGGAAATGTTCTTCATATTCAAAAACCCAAAGCAGGTTCCCAAGCTAACGTGTCCCTCGATTCGTTGAGGCTGATATACTCGGTAATTCCTAAAACAAGAATTGAATAAAAACCAACAGAGTACGTGTTTGGAAAGCTGCGGCCTTCGTCCACGGACAAATACACGCGACCTGAAACCCAAACTGAATGAATTAGATCGTGAATGAGAAAAATATCCTTCACTAACACCCAATCCTAATTAACCTACTGCTCGGAATTTGTAAACCTAAACGCGTCAGAGGCTTAAAATCCCAAGTCAACACCTGTTTCACGGAAACTTAATTGACTACCTCATTAGGGCTGATGCTGCAGATTCCTTAAAAAGGATTTAAAAGAGAAATACGCAAACCAAACCGGGGAAACCGGGAGGCGTAAGAAGTTTACGCTACGCAAAACAGACAAAAAGTCGAGTAAAATCCCCACTCTATTGTTTTGCACAGTAGATAGTGCGAGGAAAGAGCAGTGAAAGCTTGCGAGAGACGGTGAACAAAAATCGGACGGTCCGGGCCTGCGTGGAAAAACAGGCAAACGTCGATGATTAAATAAGGTGAGGAATCACTCTACCATGGAGCAATATACAAAGCTTTCCGAGATCTTATCTAATTGCAATCCATTAAGGAAAATTAACGGTAGATGTGAAAGAAAAACATAGGTCTTTCGGGCAAAGGGAAACATTTCTGCGAACTCTTCGATTGATGTTGAGGATCGCAATTAATTAACCGATTCACAAAACCCGCGTGAACAAACAGCACGAGTATCAAAAATATTCTTATGACAAAGGGAACCACCCCGAAATTACATGCAAGTAGGTAAACTAGGACAAAGTTATTTAAACAAATTTGATGGATACGATTGAGCTACGGTTTGTACAGCTCCAATGATTTTAAGTAAAACTATGACAAAAGAAAATATGTTTCCATTCACTGTATTCACTGTAGACACCTATATATTCAAGATAATCATGCGCTACGATAGGGAAAACGCTTCGTATCCGCAACGAAGTTCACACTATGACCATCACAAAATAATCAAGAAGTCCTTATATACACAACGTATTCCCTTACTTCCAAGAAATTATTAATACAGCATAACAAGATACATCAAGTTAAATAATATTTTTTCACCTCTTCTTGTGTGGGCGTTCTCCCGCAAGGTGGGTTTTTTGTCAACCTTCCGTAGTGGAATTTATCCCACAAATCTTTCGTATTTTCTGTATTTTTATGGCAAATGCTAATGTAAAAATAACATACGAGGTAGATGGAAGAGAGGCCTACTAAGAGTAAAATAAATACAATTCGCTTAACAAAAGAAAATTCTAGGAATTATTAATCATACAACTCAAAATGCAAAAACTATTACTATATATAGTGGAACTTGTACCTCTAGCACGGATATTCTTTACATTTTCAAATCGAAATCATCAGTATTAAATAGTATTTCCGATTTGTCTGTTCTGTTCAAATATTCGTCAAAATATCCGCATTGAAATAATTTAAATAAATATTCTTTATTCTAGGGTATATTATCGAAGCAGCGTTTAAAGGTAATCTCTTAGAATTGGAGAAACTTCAAAAATACAAGATTGAATTTNATACTGACGAACATTATATAATTAATCATTATTCAATATCTTTATCTTACCCAAACACTTTGGAATCTCTTCTACAGCAAATATTAGCATGGTTGTATAATAATTGTTGACGGTACTGTCCCAAGTAAAATTGTTAAAGCAGCGGTTAGAGAGAAGCCACAAGAAAAGCGTATTCACGCCAAAACAGAGCAAGGGGTGAATAGGTGAAGGGGTACGGGAAGCCGGAGAACAGTATAAACAAATGACACGCGCAGGCTAAGGAAATTCATATCCCGTCTCCCCAGCGTCTCCATTACTCCTTTTTTTCGGCGATGGAGTTATTGACCCCTTCCTTGAATGCCCCCGACCAAACAAGACGCCCTCGCATAAACTCTGCTCTTCGCCCTCATTTTGAATTTTACGCAGAAACAATTCCACCCTCCTAAGCGGCCATCCCACGTTCCGAGGCATTAAAATGCAAGAGGGATGAAATGGCCACGAAGGGGCGAGCATAGGGCGCTGTTTGTGAGAGGAAATGAGCCCGAGTGAAGAGAAAGGATGGAAGATTGTAGACGGAAAAGAAAATGGAGGAAAAGGAAAAGCGTAGGAGGAAGGGACCAAAGCGCTGGTGATTTTCCAGGTGGCGAGGAGCGTGAAAAATTCGATTACTTCATTTCCAAATGGGAAGTCCGCTCTCAGCCTCTCTCTCTACTAATTAAACCAAAAGTAATATTCTTTCAGATGTGATTTCCCATCGAAAATTCGTGAAATTCATTGACGAGCGCGATCGTTAACAGAATCTTTCCGTCCATTTAATTTTTGGAGCATTTCAAAAGACGCTAATGAAATACTATCAGAGGAACTCGTTGTTGGGATTTTCATTGACTTTTAGAGATAATTTATGTTTCCTGCATGCTTTTCCAATAAATTCCCGTGAGGTAAAAGGAAATCAATTGGATTCAAATCAAAGAATTTTGTAAACTATAAAAATCTTTAGCGTTGAGGATTTCTCAAACAGAATGGCAAACCGTATTGCGTTTTGGAATTATAAACTTCGATTGTAACTTTCTTAATATGTAATACATATTGCTTTGAGTTTTTTATAAAAGTAAAAATGCACGAGTTCATTCTCATTTAGAAGTGAAACTCTAATGCGAAATATGTTTGATAAACTATTAAATTCTGCATTCAGTTTTATAAAAAAATGATTCGGCGTCATTCTAAACGTTCACTCCGAAAACTGCAATTACGCGATTAAATTCAAGGAATCGACGATACTTTATTTCCTAAATTTCTTGTAAAAACACTCCCAAAGGATCTCCGGGATGGCCAAGAGGGTAGCGAGTTCACCTCTGTTGAAACCGGTCCCGGGTTCTATTCCCGGTGAGAGTCCATAAGTGCGAAATGAATTCAGCGCCCACAGCGCTTCTAAAATTCTACTTTTACTACAATCCATAAGAAGAGGATATTCACTGAGTTAGCAAAGTGAACGTAATACTACATATGTTAGTAATGCACGGGAAGTAAAGGTTAACTTTACGACAAAAACTAAACAAATATTCACCGAAAAACGGGTAAGTGTGATTTTGCGCAAGATGGTGCGCACCCAGGAAAAATCCCAAGGAAGAATGGACTAAACAAGTATTTTTCATCGCTAGGCACTCATATTTTCTTCCCGTCTAAATGGTTAAATAAAATTTTCACAATTTCCGAAGCACGTTTATTAATACATTTACGTTATTGCAAACCATTGCTAAGAATATATTGGATATGAAGAAGAGATTATTTATAGTGTGTTTTCACGAATCAAGTTGCTGAAAATTTGTATGACAATGCACCAGTTATTGGAGGGGCAAAACAATTATACGCTGCGAATGCATGGAAATAAAATTTCAAAATAGAATAAAGATATGACTCACAATTATTAAAGCTGTCGGTAATCCAAAAACATTAAAATGAAAAATTTGGACGCTTCCACATCATCCGATTTCCTTAAACGGCCCAATCTTTTTATACAATGTAATACGATTTCCCTCCATATATTTTCACCGGTACATAACCATACCTATTTCAATTCTCCTTTTCCAGTATAAAACCATGAATGGAGCTTGAAATAAAATTGAATTCAAACAAAGGAGAGCAAAGACAAATATGGGATAATTGGTGCCTTGCTGAAGGTAAGGCTTTCTTTTCCATTTTGGAATTCAAAGAGAAATCATTCAAGAGGAATAAAACTCCATTGAGAATTAAGAATTCAGTTTTGACATACGAGTATATATCGTGTAAATTTGAATCTTCTACGAGAACTCACACGGAGTTCAGTCTAATGATAGTTTAACTTTAACTAAGAGTCATGCTTCTCCCTTGTTACTTCGAATCGACCCATATTTAATTTACATATTACTACCGTAATTATTATTAGTTTTAAATCTTTCACATATCAGGGAAATGATAGCTTTGCTAGGTCTCCGCTAATGATTTTGTTACAATTTAAAAAGGAATCACTCAACACTGTTAATTTTCCTTAACGGTTAACATGAGAAAATTTCACAGAGTATTTAATAGACATCAATGCTCACGCTTACCTCGCAATTTTTACATTTAACTAAAATATAATATCTTGCCTGTCATTAATAATACCCATCGGCTTGCTCATTAATTTTTCCATTAATCATTAAATTTTCATTGCTCGTTAAATTTTCCATTTAGTCTTAATCTACAATTGTTTTAAAATATTCGTTTTGTTTTGATTTCTTATTTAATAAATTATTCACTCCACTGATTTAAAAAAAATCCAATGTAATTTGTCAACTGCGACTACTTTTAGATCCGATAATAAATGAATAACCACAACTTAAACGATAAACTCTGTACAGGATAATCTCAGAACTGCTTAAGTTAGTTAACGCAAAATTAACGATTATTTGATTTCCATTAAAATTTAGCCGAGTATAATTCCAATGCGATTTAAACTTGAATAAGCAGACATATTTCTCACAGCAGGATATTGAGACAATGAGAAATATGTATCTCTATAAAAGAAAATTAAAAGCAAACAGAATACTCTCATTTTTCAATTTAAAGCCTTATGCGTTTATTTCAGCACCTTTCGTCATCTCTCGAAAGTCTAACCAACACACGAAATTTCTTTGATGCGTATATCTTCTTCTATTACCTGGTATAAAGAGAAAACAGAAAGTGAAAAGCGCTGCAGACAGAGAATGAAAAGAATGTTGCATATTGAAGTCGAAAGCCGAAAACATTCGAAAAATTGAGAGTCGGAGGCATTGAGAGAGATGGCGAGAGAGATTTAAAATTTATGCCATCAACGAGAACAAAGAGAAATTGCAAAGGACGAATCGAAAATGATAACTTTTCCGATGCCTATAAATGGATATTTGAAAACAACTCACAGAGTAAACGCAATTGGTTTTGTAACACGTATGAAGCTATATGGTACAAGCTAGGAAGGACCATAGGAGTAAACAGCAACCACATAACCTACAAAAAGAGATAAATAAGCTGTGATTCTAATTTAATTACCTCCAAAGAATCTTTATTGACCTCTTAAATTATGAGAGATTAAAATACTGACGAACATTATATAATTAATCATTATTCAATATCTTTATCTTACCCAAACACTTTGGAATCTCTTCTACAGCAAATATTAGCATGGTTGTATAATAATTGTTGACGGTACTGTCCCAAGTAAAATTGTTAAAGCAGCGGTTAGAGAGAAGCCACAAGAAAAGCGTATTCACGCCAAAACAGAGCAAGGGGTGAATAGGTGAAGGGGTACGGGAAGCCGGAGAACAGTATAAACAAATGACACGCGCAGGCTAAGGAAATTCATATCCCGTCTCCCCAGCGTCTCCATTACTCCTTTTTTTCGGCGATGGAGTTATTGACCCCTTCCTTGAATGCCCCCGACCAAACAAGACGCCCTCGCATAAACTCTGCTCTTCGCCCTCATTTTGAATTTTACGCAGAAACAATTCCACCCTCCTAAGCGGCCATCCCACGTTCCGAGGCATTAAAATGCAAGAGGGATGAAATGGCCACGAAGGGGCGAGCATAGGGCGCTGTTTGTGAGAGGAAATGAGCCCGAGTGAAGAGAAAGGATGGAAGATTGTAGACGGAAAAGAAAATGGAGGAAAAGGAAAAGCGTAGGAGGAAGGGACCAAAGCGCTGGTGATTTTCCAGGTGGCGAGGAGCGTGAAAAATTCGATTACTTCATTTCCAAATGGGAAGTCCGCTCTCAGCCTCTCTCTCTACTAATTAAACCAAAAGTAATATTCTTTCAGATGTGATTTCCCATCGAAAATTCGTGAAATTCATTGACGAGCGCGATCGTTAACAGAATCTTTCCGTCCATTTAATTTTTGGAGCATTTCAAAAGACGCTAATGAAATACTATCAGAGGAACTCGTTGTTGGGATTTTCATTGACTTTTAGAGATAATTTATGTTTCCTGCATGCTTTTCCAATAAATTCCCGTGAGGTAAAAGGAAATCAATTGGATTCAAATCAAAGAATTTTGTAAACTATAAAAATCTTTAGCGTTGAGGATTTCTCAAACAGAATGGCAAACCGTATTGCGTTTTGGAATTATAAACTTCGATTGTAACTTTCTTAATATGTAATACATATTGCTTTGAGTTTTTTATAAAAGTAAAAATGCACGAGTTCATTCTCATTTAGAAGTGAAACTCTAATGCGAAATATGTTTGATAAACTATTAAATTCTGCATTCAGTTTTATAAAAAAATGATTCGGCGTCATTCTAAACGTTCACTCCGAAAACTGCAATTACGCGATTAAATTCAAGGAATCGACGATACTTTATTTCCTAAATTTCTTGTAAAAACACTCCCAAAGGATCTCCGGGGTGGCCAAGAGGGTAGCGAGTTCACCTCTGTTGAAACCGGTCCCGGGTTCTATTCCCGGTGNACATAACCTACAAAAAGAGATAAATAAGCTGTGATTCTAATTTAATTACCTCCAAAGAATCTTTATTGACCTCTTAAATTATGAGAGATTAAAATTATATTAACTTTCAATAATTTTTTCTCTTCTCCGTCACTTTCACGATTTATAGCTATGAAAAGTATAATTTATACAAAAACATAGTGTCTAGAAAATCTAGATTAGGTAATATATTATTGAAATAAAGGACTTTAAATTATTACAATAATAAAATGTCTATAGTTAAAGCGTTCCTGTTTTCATTTTCATAAGCTTTTATTCCAAGGAGAAAGAAGATAAAGGGTGCAACGGTCATCACTTTTTTATAACTATACAAGCTGTCGGTACTCCCATAATACAATGAAATTACATTTATTTAGCGACAAAATAAATTGATCCACCTACATACTACGCATGCTTCACTATTAGTGGTATCGTAATGTTTCAGTTCTTCTTGAATGGAAAATATGAATTTCCTATACTATTAATATCCTAATAGAGTTTAAACCGTCTTACTACAGCAGCGTAAATCATAGTATATCGTTGAGCTACTGATATCAAAACTGGGAAAAAATTATAGGCCACCTATAAAAAAATAGTTTAAAATTAACCTCTGTTATTTGCAGTTAAATCAACTGGCGAAAGTCGATAAGACCGGTAAAATAGTGACCATTTAAAAGCACCGATGCGGCTGAAACAAGTCTAGAGGCTATATTCTTCACTTGTTAATCGCATCCCATTCTTCTTTCTCTTCTAACGCCGATGTGGCTGACCTCAAACTTGGCATTTCCCCTCCCATAAATAAATAAGCTGCAAGAAAGGAGGTGCGGTCCCTTAAGAAGCCACTATACGACCTAAGGAAGCCGCGAGTCCCAAACAAAACATTCAATCCATAAGGGGCTTTATTTACTGGAAAAACAGGTCAACAGAATCCTTAATTTTCGGAAAATATCAAAACCCCCGAAGACATAAATAGTTCAGCTTGCCTTTGACAAGTTTAACTTGTGCTTCGTAAGAACCTTTCCGGTTCGAAATGGAATGAATCATATCTCGAAGAAACTGCAGCATCTTACTGAACTGGAGATAAATCTACAATTCAAATTTATTTCTCTTCAATTAATAAACTGTATTGCAAATCATTGGCATACCGCAAATGACGAACTATTTCGGAAAATTTAAACCTACAAAGAACTTTATTCTCTAATTTTAAAATGCCCGAAACCGTAAGGTCCGAACAATAGTTGATATTAATTGATGCTGAATAAGCCTCCTCGGCTAATGTGAGAAAACCAATGCCTAGAAAATGAAAAGTGTAACAAAATATAGATTTAAAGTGAATACATGAGAGAAAGAAACAGCTCTCAAGACCAGAAATGAATCTAATACATATATGCAGATAACGGTAAGTAAATCATCATATTACTAGATAATAGAAAAAAGACAAAAAATAAAGCTTAGCGAATGAAAAGCCGTTTCGGGTTCGATTACCGATGGGAGCCCATATTTGCGAAACGACCGTAACTGTTGCAGCACCTTTTTCTATACTATACGAATAAAAAGGTCATGATGATCAAAACCCAACGAAATTTAGAACGATAAAAAAAATGGTCCTTACGTGATCGAATGCCTATCATGACATAGTTTAAATATTGCTAATGATCAAGTATTTTCAGAGCTTTAAAAAAAGTTCGTTTCGAGTGTTCAAATTAAATATACAAAACGATCTTAAAGAGAGGGAATAAGCCAAAATAAGTAACAAAACTGCGTTCGATAAATATTTCAAACACAAAACCCGCAGCAATTAATATCTGAACCGTAAAGTCAACTAACTACCACGCCAGTGGATCCGGATGAAAAGCAAGGGTCGGGAAACCGATTGAAATTTTAAAATAAAATTATTATGAACAATTTGGTTACTAATTCATAAACCTTCTATTCAACAAAAGGTCAAAAAAATTAGCAAAACACGAACAGGATCATACCCCGATGTGTCCCGAATGAATCGATAATACCCTGCAAAAATTATTTCCCTAAAAGAATCGAATTCACGACTGACCATGGGTTACAAGAGCATTCAGAACATAATCGATCACGAGAACAAAAAAATTCTACGAGCGGCAACCCCGAGAGGAAAATACCGGTGAATTTTTGGTGCTCGTAGTAGGCTAGAGAAGAAGAAAAAGGGAACAAAGTTTATTATTTGATGAAACATAAGTCCTTCAAAGGGAGATATGGGACCTTCTTTTCCTTCCCCACCCCGAAAAGGACTGCTATCAAAAGGGTTCTCACAGTGGAAAGAGAGGATAAAGGGACCAGACTTAATTAGGATGAGCGGTAAAGTGGAGGCCCTATTAAAGAGAAAGGGCTTTTTGCAGCGGTGGGCGTAAAAGAGACCTGGCGAGCTGTATATAAAAAAGGGAGACGAGGTGTATGGCACTAGGTGTGGGTTAGGCAGGTAGGCAAAGTAGGAAAAAGTAACACCCAAAGGTTAATGCGAGTGATGGGAACGGGCAAAAGTGGGAGGCAAAGAGCAGCATGGAACATTGGTTCGGCTTTTGACTGATTGGATCATTCACCGGATAGCTTCCTACCGTTTCGGTATCTAGTGCAGACTCTCTGGGCATATCAGAAGATGCCGCCAGCGGACAAAATTTATGGTCTTCCCACGACTGAATTTGAGGGCTTGA
The DNA here is from genome assembly GCA_000376725.2 of Ladona fulva. Lineage (NCBI taxonomy): Eukaryota > Metazoa > Arthropoda > Insecta > Odonata > Libellulidae > Ladona > Ladona fulva. Next base: position 223,859 of record KZ308397.1, read on the forward strand.
TTTATCTCCGCAAACAGACAAACGGTTTTGATAGAGGATAATCATTCACCTTCGCATTGGCTATCTAAAGTACCTTTCCTGGAAATTTTCGGGAAACAATCAGGTAACCATGATTTTCAGCGCTTTTGATGAGAGAATGGACCTGGGGCAGCGACTCACCTGTTGGTAAAAAGGAGAAAGAAATTAATTAGGAAAGACGGAGTGAAAAGGCCTAGAATAATCAATTTGATTAAAAATAATGAAAGTGAAACGTGATCCGATTAAGACTCCGTAAAAACCGTACGAAACAGCGCAAGAGTAATCCTTGATCGCTTGTTTTTATTTTAATTGAAAATTGGGAAAAGCTCCCGCCTCAAAAGAAAGGAGTATCAAATACAACACCTTTTTCTGAGGTTTAACATATTTTACGCCTCAGTGCATACTTGTATGCGAAATAATAAAATATAATTGATAATTTTTAGCTATCGGTCTCGGAATGAAGACAAACAAGCAAGGTGACTAATTTAACTCTTCAATTATCATTATATTATATAACTCTTCAATTATCATTATAACTTTTCAATTATCATACATTATATGATATAAATTTATTTCTTAATGCACTGGTATCGACACGGTTTTCATTTACTATTCTATGATTAGCATGCACGTCTGCTAAATAGAGAGATTTACGTAAACCAATAAAAGCGTAATTCAGCGAAAACTTTCCGTCTAAGAGATTCTCCTTTTCCTATCATTTACATGATGGGCAAATTTTGCATTAATTTGAATGTATTTGAAGTATTTTTTATTCGCTTTAATACTGCAAAAATACACAAAATAATATTCTCGCAATTAGTGAAAAATCTTAACATAAAACGTTAAGTTTTATACTCTGAGATTCATGTTATTTCCAACTGATAGCTTCAGCGCAATAGATGACATGAGCACGTGCGCTACAGAAAAATAATATGAGAATGACTAATCACTATCATAGAGTACAAAATCCACATCCATAAGTTAAGATCTTTAATATATTTAAAAGGATTTAGGGAAACGTTTGTAGAACTACACCATGGAAAAAATAAAGGCTATAAAGATATACTTTTTCTTAAATTAATATTTTAAGAAATAACAGGCACTAAAAAGGCTGTCGATGGCTGAAAGCAATCGAACATTTTCTTAAAATATGTTTAGTGGGAAAAGAACCTTCAATTTTAATTTATGTCCTTATTCAAATTCTCTAGCATTTCGACCCATCACATGGAATATTAATTCAGCAAATTTCATCATTCGAATTCTTCGTCGAAACTCTACAGAAAAATATATTTATATAGACCGATTGTCCGCGATTACGTTCATGGCAAGGTAGAAATACGAAGTAACTTCTACCAATTAAAACATGTGTTCCATCGATATAGATTTCAACGCAAAACGTCATCATCGCGTGATAACCATAGCGCGGTAAAAAGCTCTTACTATTTCAGTTCATGACAAATTTAAATTTCGGAAAACGCCACAAAGATAAGCATTGAAATAGCCAGAACTACATGACATCGTTACCAGGCAAACGGAGATTTTACGCATCCGTAGCAACATTGTTAGCTTTCGTTTCAAGACGAACAAAACCTTAGAACTCTTATGATTGAGTCATTACACTGGGGAATTGGTAGTGAAGAGGGACCAGACGTGCAATTATTCTCGTACGGACGAATCACCGGTGATGTTTACCTAATCGAGATCGATTTGCTATCACGTCATCAGCAGGTTACAAGGCAAATAATTCCACTGATTGGTCGATTCACACGCTCAGACTGAACGACCAGTGTCAAAAATCGAGGAAACGCTGACAGCACAAAGACCCCTTCGCTGTAGTCCATCTTAAAAATTTTCCTCATTAACAGAAAAAATAACGAGGGACTTAAATCAAGATCCAAAGCCGAATAAAAATTAGTCCTCTGTAGGAAGAAAAGAATTTCTCTCAGAGACTTAATTATCCGGGAATCTTGGAATCTCATCAGCAAACAGGACGCCTTGATGAGTAGATAAGAATTTTATATCGATGAAATGGTAGTGTTGCCGCGTCGCGAGATGAAAATGGCCGAATGGAAAGCTAACGAGATTCTAAACTTTTAACTCTCTCACTAAGACGACTCTCCTTCTTCGAAGAGTTTAGCTATAGACCCGCTAGAGAGGGCGCTAACGAGTTATTAAAGACAAGGGAGGACTTCCAATGGTGTCGCTTGCTTCGTTGATAGAAAGGAGAGAGGGGATAATTAATTATGCATAATCGAGCGTGGAAGTTTGGAAGAAAACAACATCGCAGAATGCAAAAACGTTTCCCGTGGGAGATAATTTTGAGTTTCAAGGATTTTCGATAAATTATCAATATTCAGGAGCGAAAATTTCAAATACGAAACATTCCTTCGTTTATCAAGCGACGAAGATCGTAAAGACTTTTCTCCGAAGAATTTCCTCTAAGCTACAATTATAGTGTGCATCCAAATCTTGATAAAAATGCATTCGGAGCATTCTGAAGATATTTCAACACTGTTTTAATAAAATGAATTGAATCAAATAACTTAAATTTTTATATGTATTGATGTTACGAGAACTTCCTCAAAAGACTGCTCAGTAGACTCAACGAGTAAAACCTATTTATTATAGTCTCTAATTGAATTTATAACCCAATGTGTTTCATTAATTAGAAACAACCAACCAATACAATCGATCTAGAAAATGAAAGAAAGCCAAGGCGCATTTCAACAGAGATAGAACAATGGATAATCCATAAACTATAATACTTTGAGACATCACTTTTGAAAAGGCTCTTTTAGTTCGGTGTTTCAAAGATTCGTGAATTAAAAGGGCGCTTCTTCCTACGGACAAGTAAAATAGTGAGGGAAAGGTGACTAGAACGTTCTCAAGAGTATTTAAAATGAAGAATAATAATGTAAGAATAATGAAATTAAGCTTTAAGATAACAGTTGTGCTTTAATAAGATTCAAAATTTTCTTCATTCGTGATGGACACATAGGAGAATTAGCTACATTTAGAAGTTCGAACGGTTAAATTTATACGTACTTTTCTTAAAAAAAGATGATTCCACTTGATGAACCATCTTCTCATTATTCAACTTGATGACTTAACGATGATGATGCCCCAATCATGATTCCATTAACCATCTGAGGTTGAGAGCACAGAAAGCAAAGGCAAAGTTTTTTTTCCGAAAATGGTTAACTTCGGAAAATCTATTTCACAACAGAATAAATAAAGGCTTCTCGGATCGAAGCTCTGAAAAGAACCTAGAAACTAGATATTCTCCAAGTAATAGAATGAGATAACCACATCATTTGACAGTAACTGCAAAATGTAGAGTAACCGAGAGAGTCAACTTTGTAACTCGATTCCTGACAGAAAATCACAAACTCTATCTGACCTGTTAATCCCCTTACGCATACCTTTATGAGGTTACTCGATGAGTACGCCAGAAGCGATGAACACTTCCTCCAATGAAGGATTTACTTTAGAGCAGCGAAGCGAATTAATTAAACTCTTAAGTCAAAAAGCAAATAGGTTTATCAACATTTTAGGCAACTCTTTCGAGGATGCTTTCCTTCACCAATCAAGAAATAAAACCGATCCAAGGACACTTGTAAGAACATCTACTAAAAGGGAGTTTCCAAGTTTGCGAGCGGAAGTGAATTACGAAGTAGGTCCAAATTCATAGAATGAAATTTTCTGGAAGCTGGAGGATTAGCGAACGTTTGGAAACGTGCGAGGCAGGTTCTGAATGTTTCGTAAAATCTACTTGTCGATCGATGGACGCGCATGACACATAAAATCACCGAATACGTCCATTGTTATGAGCGCTTGAATAGGCGATAAAATGGGCCATAGGTCAAACATGGGTCAAATGGGAAAAAGTTCATTAACAGCACATAACACTGTCATTTCTTTTCAACGTTTTCCTCTCCCATATAGAATAATAAACTATAATCTTAAAGAAATACAGATTTCATACCCTGGTCACGTCAGAGCTCATAGTACTACGTTGGCCACAACAGAGGGGATACTAATTCTAGAAATAACGGGAAAATGCCACGTAATAGCCAAACTAACAAAAATTCCAGTCCATACCCCCTTTTACGGAAAGGAAACTCTTCCAACTCAGGATTCGTTAATGAGCTAGCGTCATAGGCTTTCGCGAAGACAAACAGTTTACCTGATTTCAAATGAATAAAAAGTAAGATAACCAGTGAAAACTTAAAATTTACGTACGATGAACGAAAACCCTCAAAAAACAATAAAACCCCTCAAAAATATTCTATTGTAAGCAGGTGTGAGTGTACACATTTACACGTGTGTGTACATATAATTCTGACTAAAATCTCATAAAAATCAGTACGTTTGGGGTATAACAATACAAGAAGAGTTATCTCCAGTACGCGTGTGTATAAGTCGAAACTTATTATAACATAAAAACTAAATATAGTCATTTAGCATAAGTTAGAAATAGAGAAAAAATGTCTATGTATTTTTCAGAAAATCCTAGATATAGATTTGAGTTGGATTTCTCGGAAGTGTATATATTTTTTTCAATATAAAACAACAAAATACTTACAGAGAAGGTTCCATACCATGATTTAAAAAATTTCCAGAAACAATACCCTTTCGAGTAGTTTTTCACTAGAAAACCTGGTTCTCGACTACTTTAGAGGTAAACCAACCACGAAAGTAGTCGAGAGCCATTCAGTGATAAGATCCATATTTTATTTTTAGGGTAAGAGTAAAGCGTAGTCTATTTTGGAAAATAAATGGAAACATAGTTTCCCAAATATTCCTATAAAAACAGGAAACAAATTGAAATCTGACAAAAGCATTATCCATATAGGAGGGAATTCGAGCTTCCTGTGCACAGGCAATAGGGAAAAGCTATCCGAATACCGGATTTCCTTCCCAATGGAAGGGATGGAAACCGAATTGATAACACCCGCTTCACGATTCACGTTCGCATAGCGTAACTTTGAGTTATCTTTTCCGCCATTATTAATGATGAAGAACGCTGCAAACATCAACGATGTAAAGGGTGAAATCCCTCACGATAATAACAGCGCGTTTGGACGCCATAAAAACGGGCGCCTTTCCGCTGTATTGCGATAATCGCTCCTGGACAGTGGAAGAATCTTTTTTTCTACAACGTAAATCATTTCGGTGACGAATGACAAGAGCAGCAAAATGCAATGCAAGAATTGAATAAATGGTTCTTTCCGTTTCATTTCTGACTAATTATCATTTCTAATTTTTATTTAGGCTTTTTTTCAATCAACTAGTTTATGTTGTACGTCACGGTACAGTCACAGGCGCCAAATTAAAAGTATACAGTAAATTCTTCAAAATAATTGAAATAGTTGAGATTGTGCACAATATAGTATTGCAGTAGGAGACATAATGCAAGATATTATAGCACAGTATATATCAATCTTGCTCAGTGGTAGACATAACTACATAGTTATGTTTGAGTACTACACAGTTATTTTAAGTTTATAACTTTATGATTATATCCATACTCCATTGAACATATATTTAATATTAAATTCATACTTCAAAGAGTTGAAATCACAATTAATGACAAGGAAGCGATTTAAGAGTCCTGATTTCCTCATAAAAGTATTTAAATTAATACATATATGGCTAGTGAAACCCTCATCCTAGGAATTCACCATCCTGAATATCTTCAATTTAGTTCTATCGACAAAGTATTTACTTTCTATGACTTTAGCATACGATATTCCTCCTAATGATTGACACTTATGCATTGTTCCTCTATAAATAAATAACTATAACCACCAATCAATCAGCAATTGAAGATCAATTTAATATCCTTCTGAAACCTTTTGTTAAATCCAGAAACGATTCACTTCAAAGCGGCTTAAAATCGTCCATAAAAAGCTACCGAGACACTTCGGGAACAATAACGGACTGAAATATGCGTCCCCCATTCCACGTTGGAATTTAAATGCCCCTTTTACGTTCAAGGGAGGTGATACTCAGGAGCGCCATCCAGCGGAGAAAATTTTTGAATAAAAATCTCGCTGCATATCTCCTCTCTTAAGTCGGCCAAATCTGCAATGCTGTCCTACAGTCAGCGAACGAGCACGTCGAGAAAGTTTACGGTAATCCTGTACTTCAGGCGCTGCAGACATAATGTTTTAGTAAATCCAATCCCATATTCGCCTTTAAGTGTTCCATTCTGGCCATGCAACTCTCCTTCCCCGATCCCTTTCCACCTTGCGTACCTCCCTAACTCCAGTCGTGTGGTTCTGCGGTCTCGCCACCCTTTTCCCTCTCCCTCCCCACGACTTCTGCAACCTCCGTAACACACCCTTCTGGATCCCTTACCCCATTGGGGTGGCGCTGCAAGACAATAGATTTGCGGGCGACTGAGAGAGGACGTAAGGTTGTTGTACGTCTCTCTACCGACGTATAGCTCCCGAAGGACGGAACAAAAGCAGGATACAATGAGGAAGGACAGGGAAGAAGTTAAAAAGAGGGCTGGAAAAAGGGAAGAAAATACTTGGCGGCACAGGAGCGGGCTGGTTCAAACAGTCTGAATATTCTGCAAGGAGAAGGACGGAAGGAATCCCATCCTCTGCTCATTTCGGATTCATTTCGTCCGTTCTATTCGCCCTAGTTCTCACATACGTGATGGCCACCCTGCGAAACCCTCTACCTTACCCCCCTCTTGCAGATATACGCCACTGCTGGATTGTATTCTAGGCACATTTTTAGGTGTCTGAATCCCTCCACTTTCAAGGAGAGGAGTTTTCTGAGTTTAATTTATGCTGCTCATAAAAATTAATACTTCCAAATTGTTCGATTTCAGCCAGAAGAGTTTTCCGGAATTACTTCGACGGAAACCCCCAAACATCGGGTATTACACGCACGTTTTTCAGATAATGAAATTACTATTGGAGAAATTTTTAAATATGGTGTAAATATTTACGTTCTTTAATAGTTAAGAAAATAAAGTTATGCCTCTGGATATTAAGTAGGTAACGCGTTCGCATTTGGTGAAAGTGGTCCCGTATTCGATTCCCGGTAAGAGCCCATACTTGCAAAATGACCTCAGCTGTCGAAGCACATAATAAGTGCTACAGCTAAGAAGACTAAATTTCGAAAAATAAGAGTGTTTGTCATTAGAAAAGCTACAGAGTTTTAATATGACAATACTATGTTCGTAACTTTACTATCAGATTATATCACAACTAATTACACCAGTATCAATATACAATCAGGAATAAAAAAACTCAAAATATAGACAAATAAATATTTTAAAAAATAATTTATGTTTGTTTAATTTTTTAATGAAATTTTAATTTATTTTGATTTATTTTTTATTTAATTAATTTTCTATATAAATATANTCCGAATCTTGCCTCGTTGAGATGAGAATGATGCTTCAGCGAGTGAATATGTTAGCTCAACGACGCGATCGAAGTCGAAGTCGTTACTTATGTAATGATGAGATTTGATTTTCTTATTTTGACGAGTTGGTCAAAACATGCTCCTACTTTCAGCTCTTTACATTCCCACAAAGGTTGCTGCTCCATCTGGCAACACATAATTCAATCCCGTTCTACCCTCTACGTCTCTATTGAATGTATTCCATTTCCTCTCTTATCTTGGAAGTCAAATCATTGTGTTCGTTTTATCCATCCCTTTGATACTGTAAGGAATATTACTAGGCTTTTTATTGAAGTTATTTCATTTGTTGCGCTTTTTATTGGTAGTATTTCATATTTTCAGAGTACGTTATTTTTAGCTAACATTATTTCTAATAGTCACAGCTTAGTTATCTTCTCTCCTAAAGATGGCTACTTATATGCCGAAATAAGCACTGATGCCGTTGCTATGTTATAAAAAACCTCTTTCGCAATTTTTTCATCCGCGCTTTATGCTCAGCGATCACCAGCATTGAGCACACAGTCAGAATATCTTTTGCGATCACATGCTGTAGGAAAATTACGCGTGTACGAAACCGTAAAATTTTGCTCGACAGGTAAAAAAATATGCATGTGTATGTACAACAAACTCTAAATACGTCCCATAAAATTCAAGTATTGTGAGGGTCTAAAAATTCATTCCTACTCTAAATAAATCTTGCTAGATGGAGTAAATTGCGACTCCGAGAGAGCAGAGCGGTAGCCGTAGTTTTACAGCACTGAATGACATGTACTAATTTCAGAAATCAAGACTTTTGAAATACGTTGTGTGAATTTTTATTATCCCAATTTTATTTCAAATCCTGCACGGTTATTCTCAGGGAGAAACGGACATGAACAAAGTCTGACAGGACCGAAATATGAATCCGGATCTTCCTTTCTCCGAATGACAGTTCTGTATGATTGAGCTATCTTGCCAGATCACTCAGATATGGCGTTTAGGGGTGACCTTTTTTCATGCCCGTTCTTCCTTGAGGATTATTTATAGGGGCGGACATTGTAGTGTAAATCACCTATTATCATACTCCTAATGAGAATTTCTTAATTAGGTATTAGCTAATATAAATATTTTAAGTCGCGCTTTTAAGACTGATATTTATACCATACTGACATTAAATCGAGAGAGCACTATGGTACAAATACATATGGATGTGTTTAATGAAACAAAGTAAAGTGATAATTATTTTTTTATTTTTACCAAAAACCTCTTCTCTATAGAAAACCAATACCATTTCCTTCAAGAATACTGATCGAGAAAGTATCGAAAGCTATTTCGTTAAAGCCATGTCACTTCCATTGCCATTTTGTATTGTGTACCGTAAGATAAAAAACTACAAACTATGAATACTATTTCTTTTTCGATATTTCACCAACACTTTTGTACTTGTATTGTCACCTCAACAATATGAGTTTTCTTACTGAACAAATTACTTCTGAGCACAAATTTAGATTTAACCAATTCAGCCGATTGTTTTAATGCTCCATCAACTGAATAAGTTTCTAGAAAACAGAGCGACTGAAAAATCCCATATAAAGTTCCTCACTTGGTATCCAAATGGAATTACCTTTGATACTCAAAGTAGCCTACTCCGCTTCCTATGCAGATAAAGATAAAGTATGCTCAAATGTATCTACTACGGAAAATCTCATCGTAAAATGGCGCAGTTTAAAGTTACCGCGGAAATTCGGGAAAAGATTTAATAAATGAAACACGTTCTTTTTCTGAAGGAACATTAAAGAGGTACTGCCTCAAGAAAACGATGACCGTTCTGTGACTGCCATCCACACCTTTAATTTCAGACGCATTCCGTAAGAATCTATTTTTGCTTAGGGCATTGCACTGCTATCTGCCATTACTCCGAGCTAAGACTGAGCTCACGAGTGCTTCTCTCTTTTAAAGCGTTTCGAAAGAATGGCTTTGAAAGTAACTTGGGAGAATCTGTTCACTAAACTTCTAGATGGAATCGTTTTTCGTAACTGCAGATAGAGATTGCGAGAGACTGAAGCAGCGGAGAATTTCTCTGAAATTTTTTTAAAGGAGAGAATTTCTACTTTTGCAGCACGTATACCAAACAAATATGTAATCTACGTTCTGAATGATTTAAACTTGTCCTATTGAGGTAGTTAAAATCGGTTGCGCGCTTTATTTTGAAGATAACATAAAATGTAAAATATATTTTTACTTGGTTCCACAATAATTTTTGTATTTTTAATAAAACACACGACCAGGTTTCGACGATTAATCGTTATCATCAGCTAATTAATGGCTGAAACCTGGCCGTTTGTCTTTATTAAAAATAAGAGAACAACCGTGGAAAGGTACTTTATCAATTTCACATGATGAATTTCCATCTTCATCTGTTATAAATTATATTTAAATAACAGATTTCACTAATTAAATAAGGTTGTATAAAGTTAAAATCTACTTTTTGTATTAAAGAATTCTTGTTTGGTATTTGAGAAAAAATTTTCAATCTACAGGTAAAATTTTCAATCTACAAGGTACCTCGGTAAGTAGCGAGAGATATAAAATGCCCAACAAACTCCGATAAAATATAGCGCCTATATATAGCGGTCAATCGTGAACATATGTATTCTTAAACTTATTCTTTTTCTCCATTTCCATTTCCTTCTGTGCTGTTCCAATTTTTATATCTGTTGTTATTCTTACCTTCCTGGCGCAAGATACGATAATTTTAGTTAAAATTAAATTTCAAGATTATGAATAAATAAAAAGACCACCCTTCATAGAAACCTTACTGAACGATCGGTTTAGCAAGCTTACTTCCATCTTCAAGTACAGAAAAACATACGTCCCTGAATCTATAGTTAAGTAGTAGGATGGTACTAAGTATTCGTGGATATATTATTTCTTATGTACTTGAAAATATATGCACGCTTGTGAAACCGAGAGGTCGAGATTTAGGTTTTCCGTGGATAAGCAATGTCTTTTTATTTAGCGTCTTTCCACGGAATCACTCCTTCTAGTATCGATTTCAAAGAAGACCTTGAGTTTGCCTAGAATGATTTGAATAAATTACTGTTTGACGAATAATTCTTCCGTTGATATAACAGGAATGTTTACGTATTCTATTAGAAGTAATAGTAGTAATTTTAACAGGGTTTTGGCAACTAATGTTTGGCAGGATGGTCCCCACCAGAAATCGAACCCGGGACCGCTTTCACTGAAGTCGAATTCGTTGAAGTCGTTACTCATATGCCTATCCGGAGATCCCTTATGTACTGTATTTAAAGAAATATGTTAAACGACGTTAGAAGTTAATGAGGGAATGTGTGAAAATTAACCAGAGAAATCGTTCTCGGATAAGGAATTAAAACGGAACGAGTGGAAAAACAAAGCCGCACATTAAAAAGCCGAGTTCGCAGTTTTGCTCATCCACATTTTTAAATGGTCACATCGCCTCGCTCCGCTCGACCTGCGACCTTCGCTGTCGTCAGCAGCCTTTTCAGAATCATATCAGACGAGAAGAACGAAGCGAAAGTTTCAGACACGAACAACACCGTCGCCGACGTGCCTGAGGCGATGGGTTGGAAAGGAGACAGCTGAGATGAGAAAGAGAGGAGCAGGAAAGGGGAGGGAAATAGTTTTGGAGAATGGTGACACGAAGCAAAAACCAGCACCCACAATGGGATTGAAATTCCCTAAGACGAGAGCGAAGAAATTCGGAGACACATTCGAAACCAGAAACCTCCGAATCTTGCCTCGTTGAGATGAGAATGATGCTTCAGCGAGTGAATATGTTAGCTCAACGACGCGATCGAAGTCGAAGTCGTTACTTATGTAATGATGAGATTTGATTTTCTTATTTTGACGAGTTGGTCAAAACATGCTCCTACTTTCAGCTCTTTACATTCCCACAAAGGTTGCTGCTCCATCTGGCAACACATAATTCAATCCCGTTCTACCCTCTACGTCTCTATTGAATGTATTCCATTTCCTCTCTTATCTTGGAAGTCAAATCATTGTGTTCGTTTTATCCATCCCTTTGATACTGTAAGGAATATTACTAGGCTTTTTATTGAAGTTATTTCATTTGTTGCGCTTTTTATTGGTAGTATTTCATATTTTCAGAGTACGTTATTTTTAGCTAACATTATTTCTAATAGTCACAGCTTAGTTATCTTCTCTCCTAAAGATGGCTACTTATATGCCGAAATAAGCACTGAGAACAATACTTTGCGAAGCGCGACCACAGAGAACCCTAACCACCACTGGTTGGAATTTCCTTTTGGCTAGTTTCCTTGTAAACTACGGCTATTTTTTCTCAAACCTCTAATGTGTTATTTGTAATGATTGATATTTTTGCTCTGTTTTTATTTATAGCTCATGCTAAACGTATCTGTTTTAACATCTTTTAGTACCCAAGGAGAAACGGACATGAAAAAAGTCTGACGGAACCGGGACTCGAACCCGGGTCTCCCAATTGGTATTCATGTCCGTTTCTCCTTGGGAATTTTCCGAGATGCACGACTTTATCGTGCCAAGTCATCTAACCCATTTCCTTGTTCATCTTTTAGTAGTTCTCAGTATGTCTGCGCAGGTTTCCCGCACCTCCTTTTTCCCATTCCCTTTTTGATTTTAATTTTTATTAATTTACTAATATACGAATAATTCATTAACCTATATTCTTTAATGATAGATGAAAAAGAGATATATAAATGAGACTATATATTATCAATCTCACCTAAATTAAGACATTATTTATTCATTCCACGAGTAATTACATTTTAAACATCTGGTTCGTTTATTCATCTCTTTTTATTTTCATTTTCCCGCTTTTCGAATGCAACGTGGCAATCACAGCTGGTTCTAAATCTCAGGATAAAAATAAGTAAAACTATGGTAACGGGGATTATGTGAAACCTATCTAAACCCTAATTCTTAGCCCAAATTGGTGCCATCTGACAGATTTGCTCACCTTGAAACACAACATTTAGTGTAAACATCAGGAATGAAATAGGCAGATTAAAAAAAATCCCAATGTGATGGCAAAAAATAAAGGAAAAAAACGCAGCGATTACTTCATAAAGAAATTTTGATTTTTGTTTTTTTTCGAATATATTTATGACATGAAAATTACCGCGCGAAATAGTCTCAAAAACTATGAGAAAATGCGGTAAAATTCATTTCATTAGTCTAGTATCAGTTTATTGGTATAAGTTTCAGAACAAAACCTAAGCTTAAGTAAATCAGAAATCCTATGGAATTTCAATGTATCATGACGGGTTACCAAAAGTTTCTCATTTACACTCTATCGGTCGAAGGTGTACTGCATTGGAATCGTATTGGCTAGGGTTTTACGTCTAAGGGGCAAAAAGCACTGCGAGATATTAATTCCAAGGCGCGCATTCTCAAAATCGTAATAATCCCCGAAATGCATTTCAACGCCTCGAGAGACGAATAAAAACAAAATAGGGAGAAAATGACCGAATCCTATCACGACAGCGAAGAAAAAAGCTTCAAAATATGGTCGCTTAAATGTCACCGAAAAAAGAGACAGCTCTATACCACCATCTTCAGGTGCAGACAGCACTTTCGGTAATATCACGTTGAGCTTCCACCTTCAAACGAGAGAATAATAAAAACAACTCCGCGAGGGGATGTGATGAGGAAGAAAAAATTCCAAGAAATGTACATAAATGAAAAAACAAACCCGTCTAGTACCTTGTCGTTCACAAAAAGGGGAAAAGAAACGCGGAAAAATCACAGCTGAAGAAGATGTATTCAAAACGTCACATTCTCCGCATTCCTAGAATCCGAAACCACGGAAAGAGGATGAATGATCTAAGAAAGAAGGGAAGTGAGGGAGAAAAAAAGAGAGATGCGATGAGTGAAATACGGAGAAAATAACGAAAAGTTAACACACCGACATAGCAGGACAAGGATTAAACACATGCACGACTATTTTCCGTTTTGTAGGACTCACGGAAGCCTCCTTAAATTTGTCCATTTTCGTGAAAAGGTAGCAAAGCTATGAGGAAATGTGACACTTAGGCCTCGTTTAAATAAATCTGAGTGAATGCTCAAAAAGGAAAGCCTACTAACTTTGAAAGCGGTAACATTTTTGTCGCTAAATATCTTTACTAGCCTCAGCAAACATCTTTGAAAAAATATTGACGAAGAATTTGATTTCAACCGGAAATATTTGCCAAATGAAGGTAGAAAATAAATAGAACACATGTGAATTTATTATTATGGGTAGGCAAAATTACATTAATATTAAAGAATCAGGCAGGAGATAAAGCTTTTGAATAATACGATTTCCAAATACGATCTTATTAAGCGAAGCTTATTTAGTAATTATATTCACCAATTCAACAAATTAATCTTACAAATTATGTACAGTTTCCGTAGTTCTTCTGCTTGTCTGGCGGTTTTTCTGTCCGCAAATCTGGATTTATGGGCATTACCTCCTAAACTATTCCATCAATCTCAGCAAAATTTTCCGTACCTTGACTTTGAACACGAAGAATAAGACTGTGAAGGTTTCATACAGTTTATATATCCGGCTTCGACGAACGTTCGGAATGGCTTCCGTGAGAAATTCACGTTAAGTTTTTTATCATCTTTTGCAGGCTTGCAAAATTGTTTAAAATAATGAACCTAGGAAACAGAGACATCTGATTCTTGTCTTTATTTCCTTTATATTATCTATTCTGAAGCATAATGGAGATTGAATCAAGATTCTTATTTGGCCTAAAAATATCCTTTTCGCTTCAAAATTAGGTCAATAAATAATGATAAAGTGTCAATAATTATGATAAAATAGATGAAAATTTTATAAACGTTAGTGGTTATTATAATCTGTCACCCTGACGACCGAGGCGATGGTTGTAACCATGCAAATATCCATAAAATATATAGGGAATTTTAAGTAGATAAAGAATCAGTGGTAAGAATTAATGACAGACTTTCCCAAAGATTGAGGAAACATGTATTTACTTTCCACGGTAAGCCGTACGTCTAAAACCAATGTTTTTTAACACTTGTTATTCCAACGATAGACTTAATAAAAAGGAAGCAGTTTCCTAATTTTCCAATTGTCGTTATGACTTTCTTACTTAATTCCTTCTATTTATAATCAAATAAAAAATTACAAGGACAAATATTACTACCATATAATTCTTAACAAGCCTACATTCTGCTTCACCAAAATCAAGGAAGCGAGAACACATCACCATATTTGTGCTCAACAAAAATTGACCTGACTTCGTGGATCGCTCTTTGATAAATGGAAAATGTATTTTTTCAAAAAAAAAACCGGCAAAAATGCCAAAACAGGTTCACTTAAACAAAAATTTATTTCTCCGCGGAAAAAAGAGAAAAATTTGGGTTACGTCCACATTTTCAGCAGAAATCAGATAATTCTGCAGTGAATTTATGTGATCTCATTTTCTGCTTGATGAAGAAAATCTTATCTGGTTTTAAGCCGTGTGATATCACGTTTCAACCCGAGAACGTTTAATGCAGACTTTCCGCAAGGAAAATTTAAGTCATTCCATTCGCATAATGTTCAATAAAATTCGATTAAATTATCTTAAAGCGATTCAGGTTATATGTTAGTTTTAAATTCTACGAGTATCATGATGGATATTTATGAAAATTCACAGCACGAACAAATTATGCACCCAATTACCATAAACTTTAAATTTAATTTTAATTGAAGGAATTCGAGAATCAACGGGAAGTTTGTACAATTAAAAATAATTAACTCATCTTACCGCTGATGAAGATAAATTTTGAATGCTGGTGCCTAAAATCCTGTGGCCGACACAGGATAAAATCGAAGGTCAATACTTCGCGACGTATCCCAAGGATCCAAACAACTTAAACAGCATTTCAATTTCTACTCGCCGAACTTCAAAGAAGCACCCCAAATGGGCAACACTTTCTTTACTTACGATATGGAAAGTACGAGAGGGAAAAGCAAACAGGAAACTCGCCGGATAGTGGACGTTCAAATTGCCCCCGGCTGAGGGAGAACGATCGGAGAAGGAGAAGAGAACGAAGAGGTGGCGGAGGAAGACGGGGAAAGGAAGAAGTGAAAGGAGCGGGAAAGAGAAAGGTTCACGTTGACTCTACGGCTTAGAGATCAAGAGTGGGTTGCTTGTGAGAGCATTCCCCGTGGCACACTCACGCCGACGAAACAACCCCTTCCAGGAGCAATTCTTCTCCCTCGAAATTTGGGCGGAGGAATTTGGGAGAACGGTTCTTTCAAATGCTGCCGAAAACCCTATATATATCCCCAATATATCTCCACCGCTGTTACCCCCTTGAGGGATAGTGCGTGGACGGGAGTGGAAGTTTCCAAACAACCACCCCATTTGCCTATCGTTATACCGTACTACACCCGGAGGAACCTGCTTCTGGGCGGGGTAATAAATGTTACCTTATTTCTGCCCGCTATACCTTCAATTACTTCCTGAATCGATGCGGTAAAAACGAGCAGAAAGGGGACGGCAAAATTCACGCATCTAGATAATGTATCACGTTCTTAAATAGATGTTCAATGCCATTAAGATCCAGTTTTGAGATTAATGCTCCAAATAGCGGTGCCGTGACGAATTTCAACCTTCTCGAGTGAGCTTCAAAGCCGTCATTGATTATCGCATGTTGCTAATTGCATATAAAACGGCGTTACTCCGCTGCGATTATGGTGATTGCATGCTCACAAACAACATTCAACGACGGTCTTAAAAACTGGAGAAAATGCTTTCATACTTGAAAATGTTCCTGTTTGACTAATTTTTACATTCTTGCGGTAAACAAAAATATAGATTCATGTGATAAATTCCTCGAAAATCATAAAACACGGTTGAGAAATTACTGATTTTTTACTGAACAACAACTGTGTAAATTGGAATTTCAGGGACCATGAAGAAATCCTTAGAAAAATCCGAGGGAAAGCGGGCATTAAAAACGTCCTGATTTTGTCTGACATTTTCACGTCCGCGTTTCCATAGGACGTTTCCTGGGTGCACGCCTTTCCGTTCAAAATTTCCCATACCATTTTCCTTAATGAAATCCTAATAACTTCTGATGCGGCAATTTATCGAAAGAACTGATGATCTAAAAAGTAAATCTGAGCATTAATGCTGCCAAGTAGAGTTTTACATGGCATTCTTTTAATATTTTTCGTTTTTTAAGAGTTTTTAGAACACATTTTCACAAACGAACGAAGCTTCTCCTTGAACTTACGCATTAAAGAATCTGAATGCATGGAATCCCTTAGGCAGAAGCGTCGATGTGTGAATGGCGTTCTATATACACGCCCAGTGATTCTTTGGGATTAATTTTGCTTTAAATTATTAGTGATTATAATATCAAATATCATAGTATATATCTATTATATTATAATATTATAATACATAATTAAATGAATAAATAGATTATTTGGTGATGAGCAATATTTATCGAGCATCTATGCTGAATATTTTTAAGAATAAACATCGCTTCAAACAGCGAGCGATTTTTAAGTTCCTTAAATCTGCGAATGCAACACCACTTCAAATATTGCCGTGAGAAAAAATGTCTTCAAAAGAGCCTGTTACGCAAATAAGAATTTTTTTCGACGTCATCAACATATTCCATCTTTTCTGAGAACGAAACGTCACCGGCAGCATGCATCAACCTCCATTATTCCATGCAGCGCAGTACAGCTGAGCTAGCTTTAAAAGCGTTCCAGGCAATAGAGAACAGCCCTCACACGTGCGCCTCCCGAGACAAAACGGGACCGAATCTCGCTCTTTAAAAAAATGAGCGTAAAAATTACGAAAGTCTGACAATTATCAACTAAGGAGTCTACAAAAGCGGAGAATCTCCTTATCCGAGGGACGGGACTAAGAGGGCTGCTTTGAAAAGTAAGAAAAAATGCACGAGGAAGGGGGGAACTAACGGAAGAACTCTGTATGAATGGATGAGAAGAGTAAGAGCATAGCCCGAATTGCTTAAAAGCTTGTCTCGAGATAAAAAAGTGCTTTTTCACCTTGTTTTTCCATTAAAAAATACATTAGCCGCATGAGATGAATAGGAATTACACGGCGAAATAAGCGGTATAGCTTTGAATAGAAAGAGGGTTTTATTAACCATAATATTATTAATCATAACAAATAATAATTTTATGATTTACGGAGAGTATTTAGGGACCTATTACAATGGGGCTACAGTAACGCAATCTCTTAATTTCCTTCCCATTCCAACATCGTGGCTCTAGATGGGACTCGTTACCGGATAAGCATTCACTGTAAAAGATTTCATTTTTCAATTCAAAAGGAATTTATTTGCAATTATAAATTCACTTAAGTTCGGTTCAATCATAAGTTCTTAAGATCATGATCAGTGTTACTTATAAATCTATTCATCAGATGCCAGTGCCTCAAACATTTATCTACCTTAACAGATATACCCAGCTATCTACCTTGGTATCGGGTAAATTCATCGCTCATTCAATTTCCTCTTTTGCTAATCATAACGTAATGTTCGTGGTAAAAATTAATTTTGCTGCGACTACTTTTGACTTAGTTGTGACAATTTCTTTCATTTTCACGCTGACTTTGATCGTAAAATGTAACATTCTTGAGGCATTACAGAAATTACTGTCTCTAAATTTAAATTTATTTATTAGGCAAACCAGATTTGACCAGAAAAGTAAGGGCGCTTCTTTAAAGAAATCACATAGGAGATAATGTTAGGCTTCTTCAAGTTAAAGCAGTCTACAGTAATCTATTGGTCAAACTCCAGAATTTTCTGAAGAGGCCAATACTTTTGTTTTATCAAAAACATAAGATTATTAATAGAAAACAATTTAAAAGGTAGCGATGTGAGCTTGTGGAGGAGGCTCAAATAAATATCGAATACCGTTATTTCTTTAACTAAAAGTATCCCTTGATTAAAATCAGGTTATTAGACAAATATAAAGAAAGAAATACTCCGAAAGGCCATCAAAAACCGAATATGACCTCATTCCCGAAGCAGAAATATAATGATAATAAATAGGTACCAAGTTTGAGGTAAATACTATCAGGAGGTAGGTTCAGAGACAACTGTCATATTTCAATTCTTCCAAATTAGAATAGAAAACTTTTGATAATATGCAAACACACTCCGAAATGTTTCACTTCCTTCGTTCTTTTTATTGCCGTATTTCATGTTAAGGATATGAGACTTATTTTATAGATCCGATTGCTCTATCTTGTTTTTATATGTATCTGTATTTCGTTATATTTATTAGCTTATATTTTCAATTTATATACTGTTTATAGTATATTTCTTGTACTTATGTTTGTCACTTAAACAGCATTTCAATTTCTACTCGCCGAACTTCAAAGAAGCACCCCAAATGGGCAACACTTTCTTTACTTACATAGATGAAAAAGAGATATATAAATGAGACTATATATTATCAATCTCACCTAAATTAAGACATTATTTATTCATTCCACGAGTAATTACATTTTAAACATCTGGTTCGTTTATTCATCTCTTTTTATTTTCATTTTCCCGCTTTTCGAATGCAACGTGGCAATCACAGCTGGTTCTAAATCTCAGGATAAAAATAAGTAAAACTATGGTAACGGGGATTATGTGAAACCTATCTAAACCCTAATTCTTAGCCCAAATTGGTGCCATCTGACAGATTTGCTCACCTTGAAACACAACATTTAGTGTAAACATCAGGAATGAAATAGGCAGATTAAAAAAAATCCCAATGTGATGGCAAAAAATAAAGGAAAAAAACGCAGCGATTACTTCATAAAGAAATTTTGATTTTTGTTTTTTTTCGAATATATTTATGACATGAAAATTACCGCGCGAAATAGTCTCAAAAACTATGAGAAAATGCGGTAAAATTCATTTCATTAGTCTAGTATCAGTTTATTGGTGTAAGTTTCAGAACAAAACCTAAGCTTAAGTAAATCAGAAATCCTATGGAATTTCAATGTATCATGACGGGTTACCAAAAGTTTCTCATTGACACTCTATCGGTCGAAGGTGTACTGCATTGGAATCGTATTGGCTAGGGTTTTACGTCTAAGAGGCAAAAAGCACTGCGAGATATTAATTCCAAGGCGCGCATTTTCAAAATCGTAATAATCCCCGAAATGCATTTCAACGCCTCGAGAGACAATAAAAACAAAATAGGGAGAAAATGACCGAATCTTATCACGACAGCGAAGAAAAAAGCTTCAAAATATGGTCGCTTAAATGTCACCGAAAAAAGAGACAGCTCTATACCACCATCTTCAGGTGCAGACAGCACTTTCGGTAATATCACGTTGAGCTTCCACCTTCAAACGAGAGAATAATAAAAACAACTCCGCGAGGGGATGTGATGAGGAAGAAAAAATTCCAAGAAATGTACATAAATGAAAAAACAAACCCGTCTAGTACCTTGTCGTTCACAAAAAGGGGAAAAGAAACGCGGAAAAATCACAGCTGAAGAAGATGTATTCAAAACGTCACATTCTCCGCATTCCTAGAATCCGAAACCACGGAAAGAGGATGAATGATCTAAGAAAGAAGGGAAGTGAGGGAGAAAAAAAGAGAGATGCGATGAGTGAAATACGGAGAAAATAACGAAAAGTTAACACACCGACATAGCAGGACAAGGATTAAACACATGCACGACTATTTTCCGTTTTGTAGGACTCACGGAAGCCTCCTTAAATTTGTCCATTTTCGTGAAAAGGTAGCAAAGCTATGAGGAAATGTGACACTTAGGCCTCGTTTAAATAAATCTGAGTGAATGCTCAAAAAGGAAAGCCTACTAACTTTGAAAGCGGTAACATTTTTGTCGCTAAATATCTTTACTAGCCTCAGCAAACATCTTTGAAAAAATATTGACGAAGAATTTGATTTCAACCGGAAATATTTGCCAAATAAATAGAACACATGTGAATTTATTATTATGGGTAGGCAAAATTACATTAATATTAAAGAATCAGGCAGGAGATAAAGCTTTTGAATAATACGATTTCCAAATACGATCTTATTAAGCGAAGCTTATTTAGTAATTATATTCACCAATTCAACAAATTAATCTTACAAATTATGTACAGTTTCCGTAGTTCTTCTGCTTGTCTGGCGGTTTTTCTGTCCGCAAATCTGGATTTATGGGCATTACCTCCTAAACTATTCCATCAATCTCAGCAAAATTTTCCGTACCTTGACTTTGAACACGAAGAATAAGACTGTGAAGGTTTCATACAGTTTATATATCCGGCTTCGACGAACGTTCGGAATGGCTTCCGTGAGAAATTCACGTTAAGTTTTTTATCATCTTTTGCAGGCTTGCAAAATTGTTTAAAATAATGAACCTAGGAAACAGAGACATCTGATTCTTGTCTTTATTTCCTTTATATTATCTATTCTGAAGCATAATGGAGATTGAATCAAGATTCTTATTTGGCCTAAAAATATCCTTTTCGCTTCAAAATTAGGTCAATAAATAATGATAAAGTGTCAATAATTATGATAAAATAGATGAAAATTTTATAAACGTTAGTGGTTATTATAATCCGTCACCCTGACGACCGAGGCGATGGTTGTAACCATGCAAATATCCATAAAATATATAGGGAATTTTAAGTAGATAAAGAATCAGTGGTAAGAATTAATGACAGACTTTCCCAAAGATTGAGGAAACATGTATTTACTTTCCACGGTAAGCCGTACGTCTAAAACCAATGTTTTTTAACACTTGTTATTCCAACGATAGACTTAATAAAAAGGAAGCAGTTTCCTAATTTTCCAATTGTCGTTATGACTTTCTT
Organism: Ladona fulva; assembly: GCA_000376725.2. Classification (NCBI taxonomy): domain Eukaryota; kingdom Metazoa; phylum Arthropoda; class Insecta; order Odonata; family Libellulidae; genus Ladona; species Ladona fulva. The sequence goes on from KZ308397.1 coordinate 245,137, forward strand.
ACTTAATTCCTTCTATTTATAATCAAATAAAAAATTACAAGGACAAATATTACTACCATATAATTCTTAACAAGCCTACATTCTGCTTCACCAAAATCAAGGAAGCGAGAACACATCACCATATTTGTGCTCAACAAAAATTGACCTGACTTCGTGGATCGCTCTTTGATAAATGGAAAATGTATTTTTTCAAAAAAAAAACCGGCAAAAATGCCAAAACAGGTTCACTTAAACAAAAATTTATTTCTCCGCGGAAAAAAGAGAAAAATTTGGGTTACGTCCACATTTTCAGCAGAAATCAGATAATTCTGCAGTGAATTTATGTGATCTCATTTTCTGCTTGATGAAGAAAATCTTATCTGGTTTTAAGCCGTGTGATATCACGTTTCAACCCGAGAACGTTTAATGCAGACTTTCCGCAAGGAAAATTTAAGTCATTCCATTCGCATAATGTTCAATAAAATTCGATTAAATTATCTTAAAGCGATTCAGGTTATATGTTAGTTTTAAATTCTACGAGTATCATGATGGATATTTATGAAAATTCACAGCACGAACAAATTATGCACCCAATTACCATAAACTTTAAATTTAATTTTAATTGAAGGAATTCGAGAATCAACGGGAAGTTTGTACAATTAAAAATAATTAACTCATCTTACCGCTGATGAAGATAAATTTTGAATGCTGGTGCCTAAAATCCTGTGGCCGACACAGGATAAAATCGAAGGTCAATACTTCGCGACGTATCCCAAGGATCCAAACAACTTAAACAGCATTTCAATTTCTACTCGCCGAACTTCAAAGAAGCACCCCAAATGGGCAACACTTTCTTTACTTACGATATGGAAAGTACGAGAGGGAAAAGCAAACAGGAAACTCGCCGGATAGTGGACGTTCAAATTGCCCCCGGCTGAGGGAGAACGATCGGAGAAGGAGAAGAGAACGAAGAGGTGGCGGAGGAAGACGGGGAAAGGAAGAAGTGAAAGGAGCGGGAAAGAGAAAGGTTCACGTTGACTCTACGGCTTAGAGATCAAGAGTGGGTTGCTTGTGAGAGCATTCCCCGTGGCACACTCACGCCGACGAAACAACCCCTTCCAGGAGCAATTCTTCTCCCTCGAAATTTGGGCGGAGGAATTTGGGAGAACGGTTCTTTCAAATGCTGCCGAAAACCCTATATATATCCCCAATATATCTCCACCGCTGTTACCCCCTTGAGGGATAGTGCGTGGACGGGAGTGGAAGTTTCCAAACAACCACCCCATTTGCCTATCGTTATACCGTACTACACCCGGAGGAACCTGCTTCTGGGCGGGGTAATAAATGTTACCTTATTTCTGCCCGCTATACCTTCAATTACTTCCTGAATCGATGCGGTAAAAACGAGCAGAAAGGGGACGGCAAAATTCACGCATCTAGATAATGTATCACGTTCTTAAATAGATGTTCAATGCCATTAAGATCCAGTTTTGAGATTAATGCTCCAAATAGCGGTGCCGTGACGAATTTCAACCTTCTCGAGTGAGCTTCAAAGCCGTCATTGATTATCGCATGTTGCTAATTGCATATAAAACGGCGTTACTCCGCTGCGATTATGGTGATTGCATGCTCACAAACAACATTCAACGACGGTCTTAAAAACTGGAGAAAATGCTTTCATACTTGAAAATGTTCCTGTTTGACTAATTTTTACATTCTTGCGGTAAACAAAAATATAGACTCATGTGATAAATTCCTCGAAAATCATAAAACACGGTTGAGAAATTACTGATTTTTTACTGAACAACAACTGTGTAAATTGGAATTTCAGGGACCATGAAGAAATCCTTAGAAAAATCCGAGGGAAAGCGGGCATTAAAAACGTCCTGATTTTGTCTGACATTTTCACGTCCGCGTTTCCATAGGACGTTTCCTGGGTGCACGCCTTTCCGTTCAAAATTTCCCATACCATTTTCCTTAATGAAATCCTAATAACTTCTGATGCGGCAATTTATCGAAAGAACTGATGATCTAAAAAGTAAATCTGAGCATTAATGCTGCCAAGTAGAGTTTTACATGGCATTCTTTTAATATTTTTCGTTTTTTAAGAGTTTTTAGAACACATTTTCACAAACGAACGAAGCTTCTCCTTGAACTTACGCATTAAAGAATCTGAATGCATGGAATCCCTTAGGCAGAAGCGTCGATGTGTGAATGGCGTTCTATATACACGCCCAGTGATTCTTTGGGATTAATTTTGCTTTAAATTATTAGTGATTATAATATCAAATATCATAGTATATATCTATTATATTATAATATTATAATACATAATTAAATGAATAAATAGATTATTTGGTGATGAGCAATATTTATCGAGCATCTATGCTGAATATTTTTAAGAATAAACATCGCTTCAAACAGCGAGCGATTTTTAAGTTCCTTAAATCTGCGAATGCAACACCACTTCAAATATTGCCGTGAGAAAAAATGTCTTCAAAAGAGCCTGTTACGCAAATAAGAATTTTTTTCGACGTCATCAACATATTCCATCTTTTCTGAGAANATACTATCAGGAGGTAGGTTCAGAGACAACTGTCATATTTCAATTCTTCCAAATTAGAATAGAAAACTTTTGATAATATGCAAACACACTCCGAAATGTTTCACTTCCTTCGTTCTTTTTATTGCCGTATTTCATGTTAAGGATATGAGACTTATTTTATAGATCCGATTGCTCTATCTTGTTTTTATATGTATCTGTATTTCGTTATATTTATTAGCTTATATTTTCAATTTATATACTGTTTATAGTATATTTCTTGTACTTATGTTTGTCAGACTGTTGAGATATTTTGATTTTTTATTTGAGTTAATTTTAGTCAATTATTTTTAGTTAGTAATGTAATATTATTACTTATAAGTATACCATGTAACATCTCCAGAGGTTAGGTGGAAGAGAGGCTGTCTTGGCCTAACCTCGCCATAACAATAAATAATAATAAAAACCCGTCTCCATAATTATAAAAACTTGTTGATCTTATTCATTTTCAACCACAGATGTAAGACAACGCATTGTTCCAGTAAATGATTAATTAGAAGATTTTTAGTTTCACCCAATAATAAATTACATACATTTAACGAAAAATACACAAATAAAATACATATCATAGGATGTCCAGCGATAATGATTGATGTGAAAGAAAATATAAACATTGCAAAAATAAACCGATAAGTCTTACACTTCCACATAGCATTCCATCAGTTTGGAGGACGATGTAATGGGAGATAGCACGCACGTATGATATGAGACGAGAGAACAAAAAGAATGCGCAATCGAAAACGTGAAAAATTGAGGTGAGAGGCGACGAAACGGCTCGAGAACTCCGCTAGCTGGGAACGATGCCTGCGATGAGAGCGTTAATAAATCACGACAGAAAGGGAAGAAATGGGTGGTTGAGTTCATGGGCGAAGACGAGATAGAAATGGCAGAAAGGTTGCCGGTGCACAGGACTATATTCTCGGGGAAAATAAACGATTCACGGCGAGTGACGTCTCGGGGTTGAAGTTAGTAACATCTGTAGCCGTGAACGAGGTAGTGCGAGCAAGCAAAAGCAGGAGGCAGCACTGTCTGTCTGTCTACCACGTGCATGTTTCTGTCGCGCTTTTGTTCTCTGGGGGAACGCTCGTCCGCGATTTATGGCGTGCAGGGGACGTCTTAGTCCTCATTAAAATCTTGTTAACAAACGGTTATACAAGGGCGCTGGGATGGCGGTCGAAAGAAAGGGAACGAAATGAAGCGGTGACGAGCCCAGCGTCATCCCCACGACATTCTTTTCGAGTGCGCGGAATTCTATCAGAGTTTCGCTTGAAGTTGCTATCCGATTCATTTCTGCATGGGCTTCGCGGAAGCTTCGCTGAAACTTTTATTCTCATAACTCTAGTGTAAATTCTTGTCAAATGTTCTCACGTTTGTTTAACTTTTAAGCTGGCGTGCAGCGTATCCCTGCAACGAGATGATGAATTTTCTTCTCGCAGGTTCGAATACGATGTAAACGAGTAGTGAAAACGCGAATAAAGATGAGGTCTGATACGAAAATAAGTCAATAAATTATCCAGTTATCCTTACATTCGGAAATTCAAAGCACGAGACGATACAAAATAAAATCCAAAGAATTCAAGAAATTCAGATATTATGACATTGCTAAAAAATATTTCTTAGTTTGTCGAAAAGATCGTTGATCATAAAACTATGAGATCGTCTATAAATTGAAACAAAATTGAAAACCAAAAAGTGAACGAATGATGGTCCAAGACTTCAATTCCATTATGAAATGAATCATACGCATTAACTTTTAATAAATGTATTAAACATAAAAAATAAATGAATATACTATGAAGAATTAAATCAATGACACGATATAGAGGAAAAGCATTAATTTAAGGTAATTCAAATTAAGATTACACTACGATATTTACGAAACTTCATTTTTATTTTACCGGATTTTTCTATAACGCATAAAATATGAACATTATTAGGTTCTTTACTATCTCCCACTCGAACCTAAACTAAGTGCAATTAATTTACAGATACTAATCAAATGCACTGATAATTGGAAAGAATGATTCAGAAATTTACCACCGCCATTTCTACACAATCAAATCAAGACCAATTTTATGAATACATAACTGCCCAAAATCTATCTAGCAGCTATCAAAAGATCGATACATTTATCCTTTAAATTTGCTGTTCCGTAGTAACTGGTACTGCAACCCTTCAACCCTTATTTATTTCCGACCGCGTGACATTCGAGGAAAAGCACGAAAACCATTTTTTTTATCTCAATCCGTCCGCCCACCTCCACACTTAACATTTCCCATAGAAAGGGAAATGACGGGTATCTCATAAAGACATCGATTTGAATGAATGAGGCACTCTGTGAGGTATTCACCAAGGGAAGATATGAGACAGAACCCGAATTCTAAAGGTCAGGTCGCAGAATTTCGAAGAGGCTCATTACCTTGAAGAAAAGAAACAATTGTTCAGCGATTGAAAAACTAAGTAAGGAAAGGTCTTATTCGCAACTGCGTAAAACAGACTAAAATTCAATTAAAACCAGGTCGTAACAACAGTTAATTTCTCCAGGATATTTACTTTCAGGGACTTAAGATTTTAAAATTTGACAGCTTACTTTGAATCTTTTAATTAAATTTTGTTGGCAAGGACTTCCATGGCTTTGCAATCACACGTATCTCTTAAAATAATGACAAAGTTTTACCTAAGTTTCAGATACATCCAAAAAATACACCACCATAGCAACTAAAACTACCTTTCCATTAAGTATATCACCTTAATTAATTTAACTTGTTGTTTACTTTCTTTATTTTTAACTATACATGCATAAATTTTAGGTATGCCAGCAAAGTCGCTCGACTTGAACCCATTCTCTCCATAGTTTCATACGTCCCAAAATTCGTATGAAGCATAGGCAAACACTTTTATTGCTATTCTTCGAGAATTTCATATTCGTTCATCCACAATGACTCTGACATTACTGATATGAAGTAAATGATTGATTTTTCCTTAAGCATTCACGTGTTTTATCAAAACCAAATAAAATATTTTAAATATTTATCTTACATCAATTAACGCATTATTTAACAAAGATAAAAACACTTGAAATCTTATCGATCTAACAACAAATCAATCGGCATTTATGCATCTCCTTTCAAAATATTTCTCATTGACTAATACAAAACATATAGAGAACGGATTAAGAGTATCCGTATAAGTGATTAGATTTGAAAATTGTATTCAGTCAATCAACTCAATGATGCTGCAGAACGATTATATTTAAGCTGAAATTCACAGTACTTGTAGCCATGACCTGTTGTCTGGCTGTTGTCCAGCATTAGTGTCTGTACTAATTGAAACATCAGTTTTAGAGAGGTATTAAAGTATAAACTGAAGACCTCAAGAAAATTATTTCAAACTCTATAACGCAGGGGTTAAAATTTTCAAGGATTATTTCGAAAATTTTAAGAGCAATGAGGCTTTTCACGGAACACAACATGAGTAAACACATTCAATGAGACTCGCGCACGACAATAATTGGTATCGAGGTTAAATGTGCACAAAGGAAGGAATTCAAGTAACGTGAGGAATGGGGTCTACCACATAGAATGACAGTAGGATACCGAGGGAATTCCCAGATGAGAATACTGCACAACCGCAAATAAGAGCGCACTCTTCAGACTGGCAAAATTAGAAACTCAGCAGGAACGACATCACTGAAATTGCTCAATTGGACAAGTATTACAGAGAATTACAAAAGTACTTCTCGGGCAAAGGTATCTAGCAGGAAATAACGCTCCGAAAACCTCGCAACAAAATTGACGCACTGTGAAAGGCGCTCTTCCGAAATGAATCCTGAAATGCGTACCATCCCTGAATGAGTCCCTCTTGACGAAGGTGAAATCCTCACTATTTAGAAGTAAATGGATCCCATGCAATTATTATTGTTTACCCTCATTTTAATATCAACAGTCCATTCCAGAATTCTGTTTACGTCTTCACATTTATCGAAATGAATCATCGAATCGTTCACGGAAGGGCTGATTTAATGGGCTTAGGATAATGCGTTTTTAAGAAAGAGAAAAAGTAAGGACCCTAAACAAAACCCTGTGGAACTTCGTTCGTTTAAGTTATTTCAACAAGAAACTTTCCAGCACATACTTAAGTGAGAAAGTCAAAGTGAGTGAAGATAAGGGATGAAACAGCGGAGGATGTGACCAAATCGATAAATTTGAAGTAAATAGGAGCGGGAAAAAGGGGGTAATGCGAAAATAAAGGAAAAGAGATGGAGAAAAATACGAGTGAGCACTCGAGGATGTTTGAAGGCCAAAACAAACAGAGACAATTGGATTCTCATGGGTCCTCAACAAATCAAGAGGGGGCGGTTTGGAAAAGAAGAAAAATGAAGAGGGATAAGAAATACAGAGGAGGAGAGTGTAGACAAAAGACGGTAGACATTTGCGGCCATGGGGTTTGGGCGATTCCAATAAGAAGAGACGGCTACAAGATAGAAAAAGGAACGCCGAGAGGAGTAAATTTAGCTGGGATGCACGGAAGGGAGAAAAAATAAGATTCATTACAGAGAGAGAAAAGAATACTCCCACTCCTCCCCCGATCTCGCAAAAGGAGACGTTTCGCGTTCCTCAGTAGGACACACCGAAAAGAGAAGTTCCGTTCATTTTTTGCGCTTTTTCATCGGTCAGGAAGAAAGGGCTGCCGAAAAAACTCGCGCAAGCAACGCGGAAAAGCTTTTCTGCATGCAGAAAAGAGGTCAATTCTCATTATGGATGCTCATCCGAAACGAAATTACAATCCGAAAATTTGTATTTCATACACAACAGGATTTGAGACAATCGAGGATGACGACAACCTGACCTACATCAAAGCGCTTTTCCATTCCTTCAATTTCAACGTAAGCTGGACGAAAGACACAGCGCTAAAGAGATTTTTGCCATTCAAGGACGAAGCTTCTGAATGCTGCTGAGAACATCATTTAGGAAAAATAAATGGCCGGAGTATTCAGAATCCACTGTGAACAAAATGAACGCATATTATTCAGCTAAAGAGGTAGCTCGAACGCTCTGTGTTTAAACCCCCTGCCACACGCCGAAAGGCGGCTGGCAAGATATCTATGTAGATGCAGATTATTCAATGTCACGCATTCATAAAATCTAAACCACGATAAGGTAATAAAAGGAATCATAGAATACTATTTACTTACGTAAATGTATGTATTTTTCAGTATTGAGCTTTTTTACATATTTCTCCTCTTAGTATCTTTCTCTTTCATGCACCAATGAGAGGTATAAGTAATAACACTAATAAAATATCTTTATTCTAAGGAGCTTGAGACTAAAAGTCTCCCCATTTATACCCATAATGCATAACGTAACCCTAACTCCATAAATATTCCTCCGCTAACAATTTAACTTTCGACAACAATCCTAAACGAAGGAATCAAATCACTTTAAAGTACAGTATCTACGAATGCTACATTAAAACCTAGCAAACACCAGCGTTTATCATAAAAAATGTATAACTTTGATGGAATAAAGCTTCTACAGCGTCAGGTTATTCTCAGCGACCGAGCTTTACGTTAATATAAACGTAATTATCCGATAAAATAACGATATAAATTATTTACACAAGTCCTGAATGATAAAATGATGAATAATGTATTATTTGAATGCATAAATTAGAAATAAAAATAAAATATCTTGAAAGATCTTGGTGAGGACGAGCGATCTAATTTTAATATTTTATACATCTCCTCACACATGGCTGATTTTCGATATAATTCATTTAAATTGAAGGTACGAGAGCCCGAGATGATGTCTGTACAAATTACATGAAACATCTGATATTTCTACAACAATGCCAACGAGCGCATACTACATGCGCAGCTTCAGACCATTCAAGTATCTCCTTTAAAATAGACAACGGGAAAGATGAATGGCTTTCTTGGATTCATCTATCTAGAGAAATTGAGCATATTTTTCTTCCATTTTCCAACGGTAGATTTGTGTCAAAGTGACACAGCCCTCCTAATGTCTTTCCTTGAATGTCAGTGGTACAAAAATGAGTCGTAGAATAAAAAATTATCCGGCTATTTTTTTCTAGAAAGAAAACGAGACAAAGTTCAATTTGGTATTTTTTCCAAGCCGATGAATTTCTTTCGATGCGAATTATTTTCAGAAATTTCTCTTGATAAATAATAAAAACACCACCTTTTCGAAATTAGTGCAAGACTCTTGTGAAAGAGTTTTCTTAATTTTGGCCATGAAATGTCAATTTCATTTCACAGACAAGATGAAAATTTTGCATTTAAATCTCAATATCTATTGAACCAAGGTTTCATTTTTCACTTTCCTTTATCTATAAAATGAAATTCCTTTTTTCATTGATAAATCTTCCAGCATATCATATATGGAGATCAATTATCCCAAACCCATACAATGAAGATGACAGAAATTTGATAATGCGTAACACTAGCCATAAAACAGGAAATTTCTACAATACAATCAATACCACAGCGACACTTGAACAAGTGGAAAAAAATGTATTTTTCTCACAGATTTCTTGATCGACCGGTCAAAGCAAATAAACGACATTGTGAGATTCGCATAATAATGAATTTCCGCAAAATCATGCCTATCTCGTTAAGTTTCATACGGCACGACAGCTAGGTCTTATCTCTAAGATTCTGGTAAAGGATCAAATACAACTATACAACGAAGTAAGGAAGATACCAAGAATAACTACTCACTCGAAAGAACCAGGAAAATTTCGCCGCATACTCGGAAAAAATGCCTAGAAACCTCTCTCCTTTAGCGCAATGGTGAAACATAAATAAAGCGGAGAAGAGTGTCCGACAAATTTGACGAAGATAAAGGAAAGTACCGTTGCGGACTTTGGATCAAAAGCACAAAAGAAGTAGAAAGGACAAAAACCTGGGAGAAAAATATCTAAAAGTGGCGCGAAGCAAACGAACGGCTGGAATTCTACAATAAAGTAAATCTGCCAATAGAAAAGGGATAAGCAGGAAGGTGATGGGAAGGGAGGTTTTGGCTGGTTGGATGAAGTCGGAACGGAGATGGGGGACCGATGCATGGTTTATAACTCTCGCTGAGGATCCAAAGACAGAAAACAGAGTAGAATAAGAAAAAAGACCCGGCGTAAGAATATTTCCCCCCAGCTCCGAAAAAGGGCGCGCCACCATTACTGAAACCGAAAAAGGGACCGAAATCGCCCCCAAACCCTTTACTTTCTCCACTGTTTCACTTTCGCATTGGAAGGGGGAGTGTAGTGATAGAGGGGGTGGGGAAAAAAGGATGGCGCCAGGCATCAGCGAAAGGGAAAAAAAGAGGTCCCAAAATGATTCGCTGGGGTACACACACACTAACTGAGAAGAAGAGGGAAGGAAAATGGGTGAAGGAGGAGAGGATCTTAGAAACGAAATGGGCGGAGCGGGACAAAGACTTGGAGGAGAGAAAAAACAAAATAAAAAAGAGCAGAAGTACGAAAGCGGAAAGAGAATGAGGCGAAAAATGATGTTTGATGAAACGAAGAAAACAGAGGAGAAAGTAAGATTTCTGACGTTCAAAAGATGAGTAGGAAATTGAAATTACTTTTGGGTGAGACTAGACTTGAGGAGTAAGGATGTGGATATTTTGCTATATACGAAGAAGTTCGCGCTATTCTGCTCCCCTGAGATGGAAACTAGGGAAGATATGTTTCGTTGTACAAAAGGAGAAAAACAAGGAAAGGCCAAAAGATGCCAATATGGGATACATATTTTGCCTCATAAAATGGAGCACTTACAACTCATTTGCAGTAAATACTCTTACTAAAATTGTTAATTAACAATGAATCAGATAAAGACTATAAAGAACATATATCCTAATTAAATTTAAGTTCCTATAAAAATCAATGATAATTACATTTAATAAATGAATTTTGAGTAGAGGAAAAATACAATGAAATAAAGAAAATATACAAACCAACACGCTTGAAATTTATTAGAAATAGCAGAATTACTGATGAACATATTTTGAGGTACACCGGTATGAGAATGAATACAAATAACATTTCAGTCTAAAAACGTATGAGGTTCCGAAGAATAATGAGACTAATGGATTGGATTTGGCATGCATTGGGGTATTCACACAGCTATGATATTACTTTCTGCAGCTCGTTTTGGTAATATATCAGTGATATTCGTGAAAGTGATAATCGTATAACAAATAGGTATAACTAATTTCTCCGTGTAACACGCAATAAAGTCTTTAATGAAAGAATGTTCGGCTGACGGATACCAAATAGCCCTATAAACTTTATACAGCGTATTTATTCTCTCAAAAAATTAAAGGAGAACGAAATGATAATGATTACAAATAATGATCCAGAAATAAATGATCGCGTGCACTAAATTATTCACTCCGACATTAAACGGACAAAATATGCCCTTAGTTCAGTATCACGGTAATAAATGTTACTTAGCCTTAAAATATATTGTTGCCGGATGAAATTAGCCAATCGCCTAAGTCATAAACTCACACTTAAAAACTTAATTATGGCAAAATGTCCAATTCACCTCGGTAAAAAGCCTGATGAAGAAGCAAATGATTTAACACTTCGCGTTGTAAAGAACACCCAGAATGCGCAGAAAAAGCGCCTTAAAGCTGCATAAATACGCGACACAATGTATGAAAACTGCAAAAAAGATGGGAGCACTTTGGAACTAATTAAAAGGGAAAGTGTTCGGAGTTGAGGCAGGGCGCGAGAGTAACTTGGAGTGACAGAGGGAGGCTGTGAATGGTGTAGCGCAAGAGATAAAGGCTGAAGGGAAGCGATGGGAGAATGAAGCAGGGAGCGTGACGAAGAAAAAACAGCGGTAAAGCATCAGAAAGAGAACAAAAGCATTAAGAGGAAAATATTTATATCTATATGACTATTCTATGGAGCAATGATTGCGCAACTACAAAACTACAAAAGCGAGGCACCGCAAAGACGTGTGGAGAACGGGATAGGGGCGATTTAAAAATTGCTTGCGTTGAAGTTTGAGCTGAGAATCGAAAATGAGTATTCCAGCGGAGGCTACAAGGGCCTTCCACGAAAGATGATGTGAGATCATGAGACAAAAACGACCAGAGTAAACCTCGAACATCGAGCGAATTTTCGTTTAGATGCTCTACAACTACTGTATATGGGGAATACTGAAAACGATTTAACATACGTAAAACCGAAATAAGCACATATTATCATCGATTCCTAGAATACAATAAAATGCCAGTAGTAGTATACAATATACTAGCTAGAATTTATCATGAAAAATGATTTTGAAGGAGGATTGGAGAAAATAGTACAAGAAAAAACCTAACACCTTGTGTGCTAGAAGGAACAATGATGCAAAAGTGGATTGCTCCGTTAGGAAGTACAGGTGCTTTAGATGCGATTACGGCACGCCAATTTCAGACGCCAAAATATGGCATTCAATAGAAAATATTCTAGCAGTAAACAAACTAATGTGAAAAACAACAAACCAACTTGAAATTTTCATCGACAAAGGTGCTCCCACTATAAACTAGCTAAGGGTTGAGGCAAAGCTTTCATTCAATGCCATTAATATTCCGTTTTCGTTCACGTATCTTAACGCAATATTTTCATATTTCAACCATGCTCGTTTATTCAAGAACTATTTCCGGAACTCATAAATTGAAACAGTTAGAGAACGTACTTCGTAATCGACGAATAAGATGAAAGATTAACCCTTTCAATTATCATATTCAGCCCTAGTTATTTCGGACACCGACCAAGTAAGCAATTCAATTACTATCAGCTTCCATGTCTAAAAACCAGATTCATTAAGAAGAAGATTTCAATTTACTATCTTTGATGTACGATATGAACAATCAAAATCGAGATAGGATCCGAAAAGGGCTGAAATCACATTAAAATTCCATTAATTACTTTCAACTCAATACTGCGGGTTTCATAACGGGATATTTTTCAATTTCGAGTCAATATACAATCGATATAAAGCAACGACCACTCGCAAGAGCTCACAGAAACTATTTAAAAAGGACAAATGCCAAGGGTAACCGAAAACTCTCCAGCAAAGCGTAAAAAATAATTCGCTCAACCGCAAAGTAGACTTCTCAATCCCGTCCCAGTTCATTACGATGATTAAATAAGGGAAGTATCATCCTCGTTCGACACTCGAGTGAACATTACGTAAGCATACATTTTCAATTTAAACTCTGAAACGGCATCGGACTCGGAGATGAAAATCGCTTTCTGGCCAAACGAACAAAACCCTAGCGATGGAAAAACCAAAGGTTGCAGAAAACGTCAGAATGAAGAGGGGGAGAAGGAAGGACGCCAAGAAAGATGGAGGAAAAACAGAGAGAAGTGGAGAGGGGTTGAGTGGGAGGAAAGAGTGGCTTAAGGAAAAATGACTTCCGTAGCGGGGAGTGGGGGATGCTTGGGTACGGGGGAATGAGCGTAAAATGAAATGGGTGTTCGGGGAGTGAGGAAGAGATCCAAGGAAAGGGAGATAAAGGATGAGGCTCTCAGGATCTACAGGAAAAGGCAACCGAACTTGAAGGACTACCTTCAAGTATCGCTATTTATATTTAACCCAAACCGTCCGATGCGCCATTGACGCCATGTTTTTTCGATCGGAATCGGTTCGAGGAGCGAGCAATATTTTCTCGATGGGAAATTCGACTAGAAATATCGCGAATATTGCCGATATGAAGGAGATGTTAGTCATGGAATCGACAGGTTCTCTTGAAGATGCCCAGATGTAATATTACATTAATAAAAGCGAACAATGATAGATGTTAGTAATGAATCGACTCGCATTCGTCAGCATTTCACATCTAGAACAAAAATGGGAACTACTTTGTACTTTCATATAATTTTATCATAATCAATAGATGCAATCGGATAGCAGCAGGATGATTGTACATTTTTGCAATTATTTTTAAAAGTTACGAAACGCCTTGTTACGTATTATGATTTATCCGTGCAAAAGCAATACTTAATACTGCACTTCCTGAATTAGCATTTCTACAATAGTTTCATCGTAGCTTGTCTTTCATTTCGAAAAAGGTTTTCATTTTTATTTCGTTAATCGAAATTTTCAACTTATGTGATATTTCTGAAATAATTTCTTGTAGATTAAAGAAAGATGGGGCCATTTTGTCGACCTCGCTCCCAAACTCTTTCTCTCCCATAATTAGGACAAATAAACGATTACGTAGAATGTTATGCTTTCCCGGTATGACACTCTTGCACAACGGCCTATTTTCAAGGAAATCCATGACCAAAAAGTAAATCGATCTACATGAGCCTAACAACTAACCATCAGGGTCATAACGAACACTACCTCAAATGGATATAAAGACTCGCCGTTCTTAATCGGACATTATTTTTATCAATCCTTAGTGAGTTTCCATGTTTCAGGTAAAGGGTTGAATCCAATCTTCAATGCAACAATTTAAACGTTAAAATTAACAAGGGAATGCCTTATTAAGCTGAGCATTTCCAAGTACATGCAGTTTATGTGGATTTCTCAAAAGAAATGATCGAAAACAGCGACAAATTTCATTCGAAACAAGTACAAATAAGAGCAAAATTTCACAAAATCTATTTCATATTTGCGCTTACTTTTCCATTCACCGAGGAAAAAATACATCCCGACTTACGCGCTAAAACGATATATGATGAGGTCGATTATTGATTAAATGCTAATGACACCGGAAGTATTCCGCGGAAAACGGAAATTTCACTTTCGAGCGTTAAAAATATGATCCATATAAGCTTACGGAAACCTATTATGACACTCGGAATTTATTGCTGCTTTTTATTGGACGGATGTCTCCTTCGAGATCCATAGCAAACAATTTTAAGGTTTACGTCCGGGTATAAATTAATTTGAACACGACCCGGGAGACTATCGACCTCAAACAAGGACGCGCTAATTAAAAACGATATACGGTGCGAATTATGAATAAAATTCGCACTGGAAACTTTTTTCCAGGAGCATAAATTAGAAAACGTAAATTTTTGCTTTTAATATAACTGCTCCTGAAAATGATCTTTTCAACCTCGATGGCCGATGAAAGAAAATTATAACCGCCGAAACTCCCACGCGTACTTTTTGAATATGAAAACATAACCTCTCATAAGGCTTGGGGAATGTAAATTAAACGACTCCCTCGCTACAATGAGTCTCGCGCATTTAAGAGAAAGTTTATGGATTAAGTCCATTCGCAGCCAGATGAAATAAAATTCTTTCGTTAAAGTTAATCCTTGACATACTTCTCTTGAATACCACCACTGTCAATAAACTAAAAATGTGAAATTGGGAGTTTACTTCGATTTAGAAAAAGCAAAATAACAGGAAGAAGTATTTAAAAAAGCCACTTGAATCACATTTACGTAATTATACGATCTCATTCAAATTAAAGGCAATAATATCGTGTTTCAATTTGAATGCATAATTACTAAATGTTATTAATATGTTACATATGTTATCTGCTCACGATACATTTCAACGTTCATAATAAGGGGCTTCTGATCTTGTGAAAAACGAGCAGATTTCGGAGCAAGGATTTTAAAGACAAGAGGACTAGAGTAACTAAAAATATACATTTGAAGGCATGATATTTTGATTAAGTAAGTGATAGACGATACGATGTAAAAAAAGACAGGAGAAGACGAATGCAAAGGATGTTGGATGATTTATAAAGATAATTGATTGGATGATTTATAAAGATAATTTGACGGGATAATTTATAAAGATATGAAGGAAACGAGGGCATATTGGGTATATTGAGGGCATGAACCAACCGACAGATATAACTATCTACAACTATTGGCTATAACGATAAACTTCTCCTCTGCATCTAAAAATTCATAGATCTAAATGCGCATTTTATTGATCTTTCTTAATTTAAATGTATTTTAAATCACCTCAATGTATGAATGTGTTATGTAAGTTTGAGTTAACAAGAATTTAAATATATGTCATACATTGCATTATCAACGGAATTAAACAGATTTTATATGCACGAAATTCTAACCAACGGAGGTCACAGAATTCAAACAAGCAAAGAGTGACTTGCAGCGAGGGTGTGATATGAATTGCGGAGCTTTTGCATCGAATTCGCTGAGATTTGTACCAATTAAAATGTCTCCATTAATGCGTGAATCGACCATTTCGGAACCTAGAGTGAAAAAACCTCAAAAAAGGGATAATAAATGCCGTACAAATTACTCTTCCATTTCATCCCAGTCGGAAGGCCTCTCCTCAGTAATCCCGTAAAATATGACTTTAACCTTTTTCGTGAAAGATGAAAGCTATCCTTCAGTTTTCCTCTCTCCGTGGTTACACGTCTTAAACTTTCGAAATAAGTTCTTAAACTCCATCCATTACAGCATAAATTGCCTCATAAATCTTGTTTCACCACGGTTTTTAAGCATTCAATATCTGGGAGCAACACCATTTTACATATGGGTCAGGGAGAACAATCAAAGTCTTGTATTACTTACCGGCTCCGAAAGGAGCCTCCTTCGCAAATTTTTGCTTAGTACGACTTTAGACGAAGGAAACTTTTCCAGAGTTATGCTGGTTTGAACCGCGACGGAAAAACTAATTTCGGTTTATCCTAGACGTGATGAAAACTGAGAAAACTTGCAGCATTTGCATTCTAATGCTAAACTGTAATGAATCACCTCATTTAAGTTAAAGAAGATGGTCTCTTTGGAGTTACGAAAGATTTTTTGAAGCTTTTCTCAAAACACTATTAATAACCAATTAAAACACCAAACGTTAGAATATAACGATGGTATCTCAGACACGAAAAAATTAATAATGGAACGTCATTGCATGAATTAAACTGGTCGTAATGAAATAAAATCTAATATCAATAAAGAAAAGAATTTAGGAGCATGTTAGTTGTTTTTTAGTATGATACTCTTGTCTAATATGACGTAATCATAATTTGACATAAAAAATTATTGATGACGCAATGATATTTTATATCTGATTTCCATAGGTATCCAAACATTACAAATCGGAGTATTTCCCAAGAGTTTTATCTTTACCTATCACAATTAAATAAATTTTGAGATGTTTTTCCATGGCCGGAAAAGGGTGTCCTATTTTTAACGAAGAAAATAGCTATGACATAAAAGTAAAGTCCACGGAAAGCATATAGTAATCATAAAAAAGCTTTCATAGAGAACATATATAAGTCTTTACTACTTTCTTAAACCAATCTGTCTTCCTGAACTTATAAGAAATGCAATTCGTAAATATACAAGGATATTATTAACAGAAATTAACTTGTTTTCAGGCGATATCATTAACTGTTTTAATTCTACACAGAGAACTGGTTTAATTCCAATAAAATACTGAGTAATTTAAAAAATCCAGTTTTCCATGTAATGCAAGTAAATAAATTACCAGCCTTTATCACTTTAATCAGTCTCACGAAGTTCCCATAGAAAGTGAAAGCCCAAAACGACGAAACAACCTGTGATCGTTTTCACTACAAAGAAGAATTTTTCTCGCCCTTTAATTACTACATATTTAGTTAAAAAGCAACGAAGTTCCGTGTTCTCCCGCCCTCAAAAATGTTTCAACAATTAACTAAGGGAAAAATTGAACGCCGACTCTAAACGAGCGATGCGCTGCTTCTTTAATTAAAAATGAAACGCTCTCCTGGAGAGTAATTGTCGGGGAAAATTCTCCCTTGCGGTGTGAGACACCTTCCATAAGAGAGACAAGAGTAGACAGGATTAGGACAACCATCGCTACACTTACGTAGTTACGGCTTTGCGGGCGACGGAGGGGGGAAAGAAAGGTTAAAAGATACCCTCCTCCTGGCTACGGCACGAGGATACCCAAACCTTCCCAGGGCACTTAAGGGGCGCTAACCCTCCACTTTGCCCATCCTTTAAAACTAGCCCCTACCCCGGCTCCTTAATTATTCCGCCGCGCCACTGGAAGTGTAACCTACCCCTTCCTGCATCCCTACCTTATTAAAATGAGGCCCACTCGCTTGTTTGTACGAGGCTTTTCGAAAGACGGCATCTACGCAGCGGAAAGCAGGGTTAAATGAGGCACGAGTCTGGGAGGGGGTGAGGGGTTTGCATGACGGCCTATCTGAAGGCGGTAATGCGGGAGTGTTTTTTCTACAAATCCTGCCACACAGTAAGCTGTCCCGGACGATTTGAATGGAAAAGGTGGTCAAGAGGATGAAATTTTGACCGGTTTCCTAATGTGCCCGGCTGAAAAAACTCCCAGGGAAGAAAATGACCAGAAGGGAAGAGAGGACCGTATTTTACATAGGGTCGTTCGTGGAGACAATTTCGACGGCGAAGCCATCCAGTTCGTTGGTAGGGGCAAGGAGCATAGGTCATTAGGAAGAAAGAGGAAACGAGAAAATTTGAGATGCATATAGGTGCCAAAGCGTACATTTGCGAGGCAGTCATCCGAAAGACAAGTCGAAAAGAATTTATGAGCGTTTATAGATGTAAACGAAGACGATATTTGTCAACAAAATGAAGCAAAATTCACAAATGGAAGGGAATTGTGGAAAGGTGGGTTGAGAATAAAGAAGAAACGCTCAAATAGATGCGAATTGAATGCAACGCTCGGTTCCAATAACGTTCTACCCGAAAACAAGTTGTTCCGAAAATTATGAACACTTGGAAGTGTGTAAGATGAAATTTCGCTAGCAGCTTATCCTTCGCAAAACATATTTGTCAAGGAAAGAGAGAGGAGGGATTGTAAATGGAATTACAAAGAAAAACGGAAACAAAATCTAAACAAGTGAATCACGCATAGTAATCTTAGTCCATTAGTAAATCATAGTCACTTCAATTCCTTTTTCTGTTTTTGTATTTTGACATGAATAAGGAATTCAGAAATAAGAGATTCAATGTGCCCTCGTTATGATGAGATAGAATAGAATTCCTAAATCCTGGAACCAACAGCATACTAGAAAATGTTTGAATATTTGATCTTTCTTCGGGGTAAAATCACTGAGCAAATTGAATACTGAACACATCAAAGAAGCAACCAAAAATGTAGTATTTTTACTTCATAAAAAAGTCGAGATTCAACGAAGCATATACGTTTAGCGTAAGATCATCAGGGGTATTCTATTGTTGTTGCATACGTCTCTCATGCATATAAATAATTGGGCTTCTGGATGCTACATAAAAATAATTGTACTTCCACTGAAAGCTGAATACATATAAATTTAAGTGAAAGAGAACGGAAACATAGAAATCTTATTCCGCCAATTTCTAAGGCAATTTTAAGGCACCGTGTAGATATCTCTGGGTAAAACGACACAGAGAGAGGCTGAAAATTGTAATCCCTACGCTAGCTTCCGTTGAATTAAAAAATACGTACCGCCATAATTAGCCGCCGAAAACAATTTGTTCCGTTATAACACTAATTAGCCGAAATAAATATTTCCCTGCCGCCTCAATTCGCAGAAGGCGCATAAACTCCGCCAAACCAAACTATTTTAGTAAAAAGAAAAATGGGCAGCTTCTAATATTGATTGGTCACCCATGATTTTCTCGCGCATGCGTCCATTCGCGTGTGAGCCCGAAAAATGGTAAAAAAAATCTTTTCGTGTGAAACATTCGTTCGCAACGTTACGCGTCTGCTGAAGCATTTGTATTCAAACGAAAAAATGAGTACTAAAAGAAGTGATTCGGATGACTTGGATCGAGAGCTCCACACGCTAAGTAAGGTGAAAAAGGGTGCGAAGGCGCGAGTTTGAACGTCATCGCGTGTCAACGTTAGCGCACGTGAAAAGGGTTGGAATGGAGAGAGTACGAGAAGGCGGCAAACATACAATCAAGGAGAATGAATCCACGGCCACAATGAAGCAACCCTTCCCTCGGGAGTCCTTTTGGGTGCATTTGCATAGTACGGGTGGACGTAAAGGGATGCGGGAGAAAAGAGACAGGTTAGAGGGCAAAAGATGAGTTACAAGAGGAGAAAGAAGCGTGCTCGCAGGGAGGCAATATGAGAGAGCCGGGGCTGATTAAAAAAGCCATCCATTCAGGAGGAATAGAGCACATCTCGTCTCAGAGGAGAGCAACTTAAATCGCGCACGGTGAACACGTTCTTTTACTCTTTACTCCTCCCTTTCTCGTCTTCCTTTTGTGCTTCGCTGAGGGCTACCTCTATTCCGCCGGACAGTCTGCGATTCCAGGCACCTGTCCAATACAGATGGGCATACACTGAAAGTGCGCTGTCTCTTTTTTTTTAAGTAACGCCTGAAAGAAATTTTGAAGGTCGATTTCTTTGAGGAATGCGGCAATGCAGCGGAAGTTGAAGAAACAGCAACAGGATATTTCGAATATTTTAGTGAAATAAACTGGAAAAAATACCATCATAAAGCACACCGATTACAGCTAGTGTATGGTAGGACTACTTCCGTCCACCAAGGAGCAGAATCAAAATGTATTTTTGGAGTGAATTAAAATTTGTTAACAGAAATTACAAAACAGTTCTGCTTCTTCGGGCTTCCCGTTACTGTAAATCGTCTTAAATACCATTCGACGGAATTCCTCGATCTAGTTCATTCGGCAAAGATGATGATTGCAAAAGGAAACTAACTCTGCCACGGCAGTTTCAAGAAACTTCCCTATCTGACCTTCGCAAGGATAATAAATATTGGACTCCGGAAGCCTGAAGGCATTCAGCTACCACACCACAGTCTAGTACCGGCATTTCATTCTGAAAAATTTATTAGGACTCGAAATAAATCATATGAAACTGAATTCTAGAAAGAAAAATAATAAAATAAAACGAGAGCTGTATGTGCGGCATAGTGAAAATAGCGAGAAATATAAACTCCAGATGTATTCGAATATGAATAAAATATTTCTGGAGAGAGACTACGAAAAAAGATTTGGAAAAACGGGAAAATGTTAAGCCATCTACTTTCAGTTACTTCTTCCACAAAGAGATATAAATAAACGTGTATATAGGTGTAGTCACACATTTATATGTACACTCGCACGCATGCATATAAACACACCATGACTCTTAATTTAAATAACATGAAATAATTCCTTACAGTTACGTATATAAACAAAACAACCTTAGTGTATGGATATGAAACAGTAATTTGAGACAGTAAGAGTAGGGTCCAATATTACATTATATTACGTTACGAAAATATGATAAATAAAATGCCGAAATATACGCTCTCATAAATTTTAAAGTCCAGAATACCAAGCCGTTGACACTTAACTCTAAATATGGAGATTTAGAATAAATGAATCGATAGTTAGGACTATTATTCGCATTTTCAGCGCATATTCACCGTTTCCTTGTCTAATCATAAATAATAAAATAAAACCATTCATGTCATCTCCTTCAAGTTCTCCCAGACTTCTTCACTTTTGACTCATTACTCTAACGTTAGTTTTTTTCGTTACTTCCACAGCTTTATGACACAAACATCATATTAATGCACTTTACAGAAGCTGTTGTACCACCGATGAACCTTTCCCAAAGTTGAGCAATCTTTCTTCATAAAATGGTCTCTCGTGAAAACATTTGGCCGCATTTGAAAGGCGTATAATTTTTAATTAAAGTTTGCTTCCACATAATTGTTCGCAGGAAACGAATTTGAGCGCTAACAAAAAAAGAATATTTCCGTTTAATTTTATATTGACGTGATAAATAAAGACGAGACGAAATAATTATGAAAAAAAGAAAAAGTATTTTTAAAAGTTCTTCGACAGCCTGAGTCATTTCGCACGTAGGCCCCCACCGGGAATCAAATCCGGGACCGCTCCCACCGAAGTAGAACGCGTATCCCACTTACCTACCCAGGAGTCTAACAAAAATAAAAGTCATCTATAAATGGATCGAATAATTATTTCACGGATTCATATTTGATAGCTAAAATGCTACCTCACATAAGCCAAAAAATTATAAAGCACGCACGACTACCAATAAACTATATTTTCCTTTTACTAGTGACGATGAAGGAGAAATAACCATTTTGTTTTTATCTGAAAAATGTCATACACCTACATACCTGAGCATCCACTAACGCAGCGTTTTCCAACCGGTAGGACGTCTGTCCCTCTAGTTGGACTTTCAGCTCATTCTATGGGAATCAAGTACACTTGAATCGTTTAATTTAATTCTTTTTCAAATACTCTGATTCGTTGCAAATAAATCCTGTGATAGTTCCCCCGCCATTCATTAAAGAATTAAGTATTTCAAAAAATTAAGATACCTTATTAAAAAAAAAACAAATTTTCGCACGATGGTTGGACCTGCATATCTTTCGCAGATGGGAAGTGGGACAGGAGGCCATTAAGTCTGGGATTCATTGCACTAACGCATCCGAATACGTGTTAGTGAACCGATCCCGAAAAGCACAAAAAGGTGAAAGCCGAATAATTAATATGCTATATATACGGCACTGAAACCCAAACGAGATGTTTACTTTTAATATGCATAGTATAGAGGAATTTCTCCTTCGTGCTGTCAATGCACCGTAATTTTGAAGTTACTAGAGAAAGGATCCTGGTGGTAGATATAAAATCTGTCAAACGCTTCTACCCTCTTCCGATTTCACGATTCCCCGCTTCCAGGCGAGTTCTCCCTTTCGAAGGGAAGGGGAATTCTCCCCACCAAAGGCCGTGAAATTTTCAGCAGGGTGCATGTTTTTCGCGAAGGTCTACTCGAGAAAAAGAAAACTCAGTCTGGCTCGCCCGCCAAAAAAAATATTCCTCCCACTACTGTGACATACTGGGGTCATCGGTGACTGAGGGACCGTAAAAAATCGTTTCTCTTTCTTTCGGCTCCACCCGATTTTCCCTCTCTTCTGGCTATGAGTTAATACTACATTTTTGCAATAAATAAAACGTTTCGGAGACGACGAATTCCGAAGATTTTACGGCTGAAACGGAGATATTAAAACCTCTGACGATAATCCAAAAGCTGAATGCATTACTTTTTCAGGACCTCCGCATTGGAATAAGAAAGAATTTCGCCCGAATGGACCTCTAGTATCCCGTCAATTTTTCAGCAATGCAACGAAATCTCAATCTTCAAACTATCCCTATTGGAAGACGTCATCTTTTGGACGAAAAGCTGAATGCACCATCGAGCACCGAACAAGCAATTTTCTTCGTGTCGTCAATTATTCTCCCAAGTTGCTCATGGATCCTACATCTAAGTGGGACTAACTTTTGCGTTTCATTTCTTATTTACCACTGGAGGATATTAAAATATCCCTGCGATGCGGACTAAATTTCCTGTTACTCCTCCCAGAACTCCTTTTAGCGCCGCTGTATTCGATTCACGCTTTCTATGGCAAGATGGAAGTAATTTTATCTCTTTCTATTGATTTCCCTACGGTATGCGAGATATTAGTTCCACGATACGTAAACGGAGTAATGCTGGAAATTTAGGAGTGTAATGGATAAGCAAACGCCCAAAATATTCCGAGCAGTTATTGTTGCAGATATTATAAACTTCGTCACTCTGAGTCTCTATGAGATATTCAAAGAACTTTTAACATAATAGACAACTAAATACTTTCGTAGCAATATATACATGAAAACGCGATAAAGCTTTAATCAGAAAAATATCAATATGAAAACATGGAAGAATATGTAAAGATAAAACAGGAATATTTAGATCCTTCTATTAGAGATTCACTAGTGTTATGCTTAAACTTATATCATCAGATCGTTTGAAGTTGTATTATAATTCTATCAAACGAATAAGAGTTCTCCCTGATCAAAATCTCATTCCTCTCAAGTCAGATGAAAGTGGATTATTTTCAATTAACCAGCTATACAAGAATAAAAGCTAAATGTTAGAGCTAGAAATTAAGTCAGAGGAACTTCATAAGACCGTTGCAACCCTAAGGGCCAAATATCAAATATAGATTCTAATCATACTCGTGAAATTCATTTATTATTACATGAACTACAGTAAGAAACTACACTAAGAATTTACCATATTACATCGTTCGTACCGTTAACAAGAGAAAAAATGTTTTCATACGAAGTAACAACGAGTTCTGGAGTGGGTTTCCCAATACAACCTTCACAAACCTTCTATTAGATACCAAAACGAAACTAATGTGAATCGATTTTATTCTTCGTAAACGCAAGACTGTTTTAATGGTGAAAGGCTGAAGGTGGATAACTCAAACAAAACCAGGTTTACTGATTTCAGTAATAGGGAATTGGACTAGGTAAGGGCCGGCTCAGACGGTAACCAGGTGAGGCAGTCCTCTCGGGGCGGTCACTAGAAGAGAGCCTAATTAATGCTCTTTGTGGGTAGAATGTCGTATGTATCTCTTAGTCGCCAATCAGCAAAGTCAGCTATTTAATGGAATATATCAATAAAAACTGTAGGGCCTTATATTTATATGATACATATTTATCAGTTTAGTGAACTAGCCTTTCTCAAGCTTTGTCTGCAAAGGAAAGGCATTTTCGTTTAACTTTTTGGGCCAGATTTCCAGTCAGTTTCATTCAACAAAATTTAATATTTTCCGTACTATATAAATGAACAAAAATATTCAGGAATATTCAGGAAGATTAAAAACTAAAGACGTCAAAATAGTTAATGGAAAATTACCAAGTGATAGTTTTAAATACTAATGATCCAAAAAAAGTGAGCCTCTATTGACTACGGAGTTAATTATAAAAGAGGACGGGCAGAAACCGAACGCCCCAAAGCGGCTGAAATTCTGAAACCGGTCCTGGTGAGGTTGAATGAGGATGCATAAAAATACGTTGAAGTCCCATTCAATGATAAATACGAGAAAAGCTATTTTATCTTAAGTAAATAGACTCCTTCGTTTCATAGGAATACTAATCCGTAACGGATGGTTTGACTTACTACGAGCCACTCTTTGTCTACACGTTGTTCAACAACTGCACTCATTGTGAAGTTATCAACAGGCCAACTTACATCTCACTCACGTAAGGATAAAAATTACAACAAAAAATAAAGAGGCGCCAACAGATAAGGCGCATCTCCTCATAATATCAACCAGAGATTTTCCCATATTCACACATCCCGGAGAAAAGTTTCAATTAACGCTTCTTTCATCTACAGAAACAACTGAAGTTCTCATCTGCAGCGAGAAGTTTCAATAACTTCAGGCGGGGCAGGGAATTAAGACCTAAAAAAACGAAACGAGACAAAGGGGGGCGAACTCATCCCTCGAAACACTGCAAGTGTGGGTGATGAGAGAGGGAGAAGACCTCTTAGGATGGGTTGAAAGGGAGGTCAAAGCCTCGGAAGCAAGGACTGAAAATCAAAAGACTCGAGATGGGATATTGCAGCAGTGGTGGCGAGAAAGCTCCCGCTCTCTCCGGCAACATTACCGGCTTCTGTGACCTCAGCAGAAAGGGTCGTGAGAAGGCGTTGGGATAAAGAATATACGGAAGGAAACTTTGGCCTGGGAGGGGGATAGACTAGGGTTACCAACTCCCGAAGAGTTGATTCTGAGTGTGTTCCATTCCTAGAGAAGTAAATTCCGGGATATTCTGAGAGATAGCTTAAAGCATAAGTTAAAATAACGTAGTATTTTTCGTTGATGAAAAGCTTAAATCCGCGATTTGATCACAATTAATTTCTAAACAGAGATGTAATTCCGAATGCTATTCCGGCGATATCCGTAACATAATTAGAAGAATCTGAAGAACGGAAAATTATTTAATAGCAAAATTATCCCAAGTTACTTCCAAAATATTCCTAATGCCTTACGTCGAACAGTTATAATAGGGATTAGTTTTAAGAGAGCTTCGAGAGTGGAAGTCATTTTGCACATGTGGGCCCACACCAGGAATGGAATCCGAGACCGATTTCACCAAGGGGCACTTTCTACCAACTTGGCTATGCGGGAGCCCTTTTAAGACGAATATGGAACACAATAATAATAATAATTACCACATAATTATAAGGACGAAATGCAGCCATTCGATACCATTAACTTTATTTTACAATTCAAACATCCAAGGATTCGAACCTGGTACCTCCGCGTTGCTAGGCTAATCTCTTGGTCGACTAAGTGGCATAACGCAGGAGGGCAGCTGACGTTAAACTATAAATGAAATGAAGTTGCGAAAAGTCGCGAAAATCAGTAATAAATAAACTGTAATAAATAGATAATCTGTAATAATAATAAACTGAGTAAATTACGGAGAATAAAGTCTCAATTCGGGAGGCGGGAGATTTTAATAAATATTTTTCGATTCCGGGAGTTGTCCGGCGAGTCCTGGAGTTGGCAACACTACCTGGAAAAGGGATAGACAAACTGGATCCTGGAGTATCCGTCGAGTGGAAAGAGGGAGGTCGAAGCGGCATTTTACGGGATCCACCTTCCTAAACTAACCCACCTCCTTGTCCACCCATCTTCATCTCCGGACTTTAGCTCGTCTCTTCTCCCCTCAGTAACCTTTATTCTCTTCCCGGAGGGTGTGTTAATGAGGAGGGGCATTTAGGTACGAGAGCAAATAGGAGGAAGGAGAGGAAGAGATCAAGGCTTGGACTTCGGAGAAGAGATTGGAACTTTGAAGGCGAATTTCTGAAAAAGGCCTCCTCGGGAAGAAAAAGCCGCGTAAAAAACGTATGCTCTTCCTATTGTGGACGATTTTGGCGAGAGGAGAATGCCGGAATCTTCAAACGGAATTTTCGGAGGAATTTTTCCTATCGCCATTACTACGACACGGGAACGCTCTTTCCATTCCAGCTATAACAATGCACCTTCTGGATGCATTTAGGCCAAATTTTTGCAACTTACACCACTGATTTAAGGATATCTTCTCTCCTTACAGCGGACGCAAATAAACCCTGAGCAAGCTTTTCTCTAACCTGAATAACAAGCAAATAATTTAATATAGTGAATCAAAAAAGAGAATGAATACCTTTCATACTAATGCTTTCGGAGACAATACTAAAATTAGAACTAGGTGCATAAAATGAGATATTTAGATTATAATTCACCTTACGTTTCTACAAAATACCCGATCATTACTGATTGGTTATTTTGCATTACTCTGACTAAAACCTAAGAATTATTAAATAACTCGATGTAGTTATGCGAAGTAGCTGCTATATACAAAATACGTAAATTAATTAGAATAGGATACGAATAGATAACACTATGCGAAATAATGCTATCAAAGAATAGCAATTTGCCCTATTCATATTAAATTAAAGTCAGCAAATAATACAAGCTCGGATTCAAGGAAACAGTTCATAAAACGTATAAATGGAATGTTTTTTTATGCAGCTTTGAATTTAGAACAGTGGCTACACCAGAGAATATAAGATGAGAGTTATTGGAAGTTCTTCCCTACAGCAGAATCATGAAAATAAATTGAAAATACCAGTTGTTGAAAAAGTATTTCAGAGAGCAAGAAGAGAGATATTGTAGAAAAGAAGCGGAGCAATAAATCAGTTACTAATATACAATAATAGTCTTACGAGAACAAAAGCAGTTGAGGAAACGAATTATATAGAAGAATATAGGTCGATTGCGAGAGACAGGCAAACGTATTTGAATCTATAAGGAAACGTAATTGATTCAGCTTGGAATATCAAAAATAAACGAGCGAAGCAACTGCTAGTAGTACCCCCCCCCCCCCTACACCACGCCAAAAGGCTGCTGGCAGGGTATATCCTTGTATAAATACGATGACATTACACATGTCATATGAATGTGGCTGTTGCGGAGAAAATAATGGCGACCGTATCGACGGCAAACTAATCCTCGCATTGATAAATAAATACGATTAACTGTAAAAGATGAAGAGTAAATCAAACTAATCTAGTTTCATCCTAAATATTATTTGGAAAACTAATAGAGAATTTACTTCTTAGATAGCTTCCTTTTTTCCTTTTGTTCATATTAAATGAAGATAGAAATAAATACATAAAAAATATTTCTGTAGGAACATCCGACGACAATAAATTTATCTGTCTTTAATAACAACCTCAAGAGCCAATTCTAACATATTCGTTAGTCTAATTTTGACTTTCTTCAACTATAAAAATAGAAATAACAGCCAGTGGAAGATACAGTCAATAAAGAAGTAATAAAAACAGGCAGTAATACAGATAAAAATCAAAAACACTTTCGAAAGTAGCTCATGTACTAGCTTTAATTAACTCCTCATCTTAAGCTTAAAATATCACAGGTTTAATAATTATATTTTCGCATTTTCATTTTAGCCACAAAAGTAATGCAATAACAAATTACCGAATCGTGATTTTTTCTTCAAAACAGACCGAATAAATGCAGATATTGTGAGATGGGATAATTTTCTCGAATGAGCGAGATTTTTCCGACACAGAAACCGAAAACTCTCTATCAATCAATGTTAATTATTTCCTTCACGGACATGCCAGGCTTTCCAAGATATTTGGGAACAAATTCACTTGGAAATTTGCAGAGAATTGCTAAGTATACATTCTGGAAGTTAATATTTCTTTCCCAAAACATTTTGAGTGAAAATCCGCTCGGCTAGTCAAAGCAAAACGAGAATTAAGATAAGCCAATTTTAAAAACAATTAAAACCCAGTAAATAATCCGCTAAAACATTATTTAATTCCCCTGGTGACCGCAAGCGGGCAAAAATCATCTCCCACCAAAATGAATATTTAAAATTCTCCATAAATGTATCATCCTTATAAATATTTGAAATGCAAGCTTCGTGAAAAGGGCGGGCACACAGCTTAACACAGCAGTACTTCATTGAAAAAAAAAAGAAAAAGTAAAACACAATTACGAACAGCCGGCCTCATATTATATCAAAAAAGGCACGGAGCCAAATGCACATTAGCAAATGAATAAATTCGCTGGCTTCCCTCCGCCAAAAACCTCATAAAAGACCATTGTGATAAGCGGCTACACCTCGCATGACAGCGTGATTCAGTGACCCGGAATCAAAACTAGTCAACTTCGCACTTCCTAAATAAAAGCCATATCAGGTACTTCTTATGAATACATCGACGTTATATCTCGATAGGCTCATGCACCAAAAAACCCACACTTAAATCCATTTTCTTAATTATCAGATACAAATATACTTAATCGACACTCTTGCTAGTAGCTTTAAACAACAGGTATATGCTATCGTTATGTTACCGGATGGCATATTTAAAATATGACTGTAGTTTTGGAATTAAGAAAAATCTGTGAGTTCCTTCCTGAGAAAAAATATCCAAAAGACGAAAACGCCTCTTAGGAAGTGAGACATGAAAAACCTGACGACTGACAATTGTGAGAAATCTAACTAGTGCATCATCTAGTATCGTCATTCCCCTAGCACCCCACCTTCAATTAATATCCTCATCAATCCCTATCAAAACAACCTAGATCATTTGGTCAATCATACAGACACCACGGAACCCAACAGGAATTGTCCACAAAAACGACAATTGAGTAAAAATGTAAGTGCCGAACGTTTTGGTCACTGAAAAATAAACGCACCCCTTATTTTAGGAGGATTAAACCCTGACGCGCAGTACGTGAGGTTTATAAGCCACGAGGGAAATCAAATATTTACCGTAACCTCTCCTGAACTGCACTGACCGTCTTCAGATTAGACCACTTCGCAATTTCCTAGAGAGATAGACAAACCTCCCACTCCTTTGTCCCGCAATCCTCGATGCTCAACCATCAAACCCTTACCCCTGATCCTTCCTTTCCACCTTTTCCTTCCTAACAAGCGACCCCGTATTAAGGAACCATTGGAGACGAACGTTAAGGGAATCGCCCCTTGGCGTGACGGCAATCGTTAGCGTCACCGCAACTCCCTTTCGCGGCAACTCTAGGAAACACCGATCGCGGCAATACGACCCCTTCGGTCGTTAGGGTGATTTATCCAGCAATCGTGAGGAACACCCAAGATTGCCTTCCGAGATACAATTCCGAACGGCATATCAGCCCGAGAAATAAGAGAGGACTGAGGAAAAGCGGTGAAAAATCGGAGAGATTTTGATGCAATATCCCCGAGGGAATGGAGGTGATTCGAAGGGAAAGAGACAAACGTGCGTAGGTAAATACGTGCGAGCAGTAGACTCACGATTGCTTGCGGCGGGTTATCCGTGCAGCGGATTAACCGGGGTCCACGTAAGGTTATCGTGTATGATCTTTTGCACCTAAGGAGTATTCTTAGAGAAGATATACAACAGAAAGACGATGATAATAAAAATATACATAAACAGTCTCTACGTGAGAATAACTTACCTATTTAAATCATTAAAACTAAATTCAACGCGTGTTATGGACGGATAACCCAACGTAGGCACACTTAAAAAATGTACGAGCAAAATGCTCGTAATATTCTTGAGCTGCTGATACATATATAGTATGAATTAAGTCCATACTCTTCGCAACTTTGATTAATTACGTGTCACTAGCTCAATCAGCTGATCCACAATTATAATTCTATATTTTATTTTTTTATTTGCTATTTTCTCTTACGTTATTAACGGAGTTTCATTGATGGTTCTTGTCACTTCGTACAATCAATATTTCCTGTTATATTGTTCGTATAGGCTGCAAGCGGTTTCCGGTTTTATTCAAAAATATAAACACGAGTGTCATGCAATAAAACATGTTTTACAATCTTTTCTCATTTTTCTCCTTTTAATACGGTGACTTCGATATGAAATCTTGGCTACCCAACTCAACTTCAAATTTAATTTGCGTAAGCATCAAATTTAAGATTGCTTCATCCGCCAGTTATAAAGCTTTAAACTGTTTACCTGTGCACTTTTTTCAAGATAATTGAAAAAAATAAATAGCAGCCGTCTTCGAGCCAATATTTTTCTGTAAATAAAAATATTATTAAAATATCATTAAAAACAAATATTATCCTTCCTCGCCCCAATTCGTTCGCTCACTCTGCGGATTATCCGGGGGTTCGATTATCCGTGCAATATTTTATACGACCTGGATAAAATGGAGTCTTTCTAGCGTAAATAGGCGCGACTACAAATACGTCGCGAGACTCAGATCCAGAAATCCCCTTTTTCCCGTAATATCGACGCTATCGCCTGGAGAACATCCACCATTTTAATGCAGCGCGGATGCCTATCCCGTGCTGTGGTGCTCGGGGCACGTACGATCCCCACCAGCGAATAAATTCTCCTCCAAATTATCATATGCAGTCGCAATGACGCAACGGAAATTTCGGAACACCTAGGCAGCAGTCTACTCGCTTCCAAACGGCGAACCGCGCCGTGAAATCTCCTGCTGAAACTGTGTCACTAAAGCCGGGGATAGTCAAAGATAAGGATCGTACGTTTTTTCCCACTCCAAAGAGCATATTTGCATACTCCGACACCTTTAAGGAAAGGTATGCGATATCCGTAACGACCTCGCTTTAGAATCGGTGGAGTAATTGAGGTATTCGACGGTGGTCCCTGAGAGACGAGAGAAAGGGAATATGTACGAATAAAACGGAGATTACATTAGAATTCAGTAAAAAGAAGTGTTCGAATGGGCTATGAAAATGCCATCACTGGTGAAACTACGCTAACCGCAATTACTAATTCATCTACAAATTTCATTACATAAACGCCACCACAGGCAGACATTTCGCAAAAGTTTTGATTCTGCAATGTATACGACGGTTGGCCAAATGTAACGCCCCACATTTTTTTCCAGTGAAAACCGATGCTAGAAATTAGAAATTGCAAGTTCGAATTCTTTGACGTTTTGCGCATGTAAGTGCATAGTTTCAGTTTTCTCCTGCACATAGCATGGCTGTAGGAGTACTGTTGGTTGCTGGGTATAGAGGGTGAATGAATCAGAAGCCGGTTGAAAGTGAAAACATGGCTCCATAACCAGAGGGAGGACTGGTACCGACAGGGTATACATGCCCTAGTGAATCGTTAGAGGAAGACAATAAAACTTGAAGGAGATTATGCGAAAATATATATCAAGTAGATAAAACAACATTCTTTCCTACGCGTAAATTTCTTTTTTTTAGAAGATATTGTTTTTTGGAGACAAAAATGTGAGTTATTTCTTTCTGACCAAACCTCATAAATCAACAAACATACATTACAAAAAGAACTTTTAAATGAGAGTTTTTCTTAATTTTGACATTTTTCTAGTCATAAGTAGACGGAATCGAAAATATTCGAACGATGTATAGCATACAGGTTATTATAAAAATCACATATATAAACTACACTGATGCTTAATTAATTAATTACAAATTAATAAAAATTAGAACAACAATTAATGCTTATTCTAGATTTGCAATTAGTTGAAACAACCAAACAGATAAATGAAACAGTGTTTCACTTGATAAATTTCAATCCATTTGAGGATTACTTTCTGGAGGTAGCACGTTGCATTTGTGCTCATATAAACCATTTTATGATATTGAAAAATGAAGATAAAAATTACTAAATTAGCTTATGACTTTCCAACCTCTTGAGAAAATAAGGAATAAGCAGTAAAACAAAGATTTTTAATCAACTATCGTTTTCCTTTTAGAACATTTGTGAGCACATGTAAAATTACACTTATAATGAAATCTTCCTGGAAATCAGTAATACGCAATTATTTAATGCCGAGAAAAATTATTTATGACTAAGCATTTCATAATTTGATAAATTTTAAGCCGTGATAAGTGATAAATTATCAGAGTGAAGCAGGAAGTAGTAGGTTAGAAAGGTTTTGAACATGTTAATGACAGTCTTTTCTTCGAAAAATTAAGGACACAGTCCACATATTTCAGCGTAGTAAGGACTAAATCAAGTTGAATAATATTTCTTATAATATGATAAATATATATACGAAATTGAAAAGTTATTTCAAAAATACGAGATGCCATCCAAAGATAAAGTTCGCCGGCAGAAGTACTCTCTCTATCCCGTCATTCAAAAACACCAAATTTTTTCAAGTGAGATTTTGACTTCATGGTGAAAACGGTCCCGGCGGGATTTTAACATCATTTCCTCACCGTATTCCATTTAAATATTAATATTTCCGTTCGTGGGAATATAAAAATATCCGCCGAGCTCATCAAACGATTTTATCGCTTGTACCGTTTACTAAAAACGACGGAATCAATTATGGATTTGCGCAGCCAACGTAGAATTTGTCACAAGATAAAAGTAATCTCCTAGAGATATCGCTGAATGGCACGAACAGGTAAAAAATTTCGAAGAAAGATAAGGTACGTAAAAACGAGAATAAAAATGACCGAGTTTTTCTCGCCTACCTTACGGTAGATACGGCGAACTGATCGATCCAAATTTCAAAAATAAAATTAAATAAAAAGAGTCGTAGCCCGAAGGAAAAAAGGTAATAACCGAGGGTCCTTTGACATCGAATAAAGATTGCATCGATTTCAAAAGGGGTATTGTGAGGTCCATAACCTTTTCTCGCCAACCGTGGCAGTCATCATGTAAACATGTATTCATAAAAGGCTTTTTTATAAAAAGACTTCTTTGTGGATGTAAATTCACTCAGATCGTTCGCATGGAAGAATCTCACCTATGCGCAGAATCCACAGCTGTGTATGAAAACGACTCCATTTCGCTTACGACAAGGCATATAAATTTTACTATCCGTACCTCGTCCATACAGCGGGTATTTTCTCGAAGTACTTGAGCGTATTTCCATACGCCTAACAACTGTCGAAAACATAGAGAGAAAAATCCTTAAGCTATGCTTTCTTGCAGGGTTTCCTAGAAATTGGAGATAAAACTCGAACGAACGAAAATGACGAATGATAATTTTGTCATTTTTTAATGGACTCGTGAAAAAATATAATTCATAAATAAAATCAAAAACAATTGAAAATAAATACAATCGAATTCACGTAATGAAAATAGGTACTGGACAAACAATTACAAGTGATTGACTTAACCCTTTTCATGGCCTTTGCAATTCATGCAATTATAACTTAGGTGAAGGATGGATGAAAGCGACACAAATGACACAAATTACTGAAACAATACTGGTTCAATACAAAGATAAAGAGATGTAGCACCCAGATTAACACAAGGCAGGATATATCAAATAACGATCGATTGATTTAATTACGATTTGACGATACTATGAGACGAGGGAAGGACTATAGATTATCCTATAGAGAAGGTAAGAGTAAAAGACAGTTTCTCGTTTGGTATTCTTAGAGCGATTAATTTATCACTATCAAAAGTTTTAAAATCTAACAATGTAGCTAAAAGATATGGTGATGTTGTGGCTTCCACTTTGCTGGAATTTCGGTTCGAAAAATATCGGAGGCGATTGAAAGGAAAAATACGAGTTAAAAACACAAGAATTTAATAAATCACATCTGAAGCAGAAACTGATAACCTATTCCGTTAAGATGATACCTCCACAAAATTATATTCTTCAATAAAGTACGAGTGTCTCTAGTATCCACTCCTTTCCCTACAAATAATCTTTGTGATAAAAATCGTTCGTGGCTAAATTTTAATTCTCCGTAAAATATTGTATAGAGAACCTGGAAGCGATCTGGTTGGGTCTCCAGCATTTTGAAATTCCTCCCCGCTATCTTTTCTCAAAATGAAGCTATAAAACGTTCACAGGCGGTTTTTACTGCTAATTAAGATGCAACGTGTACCACGAAATATCGAGGACTAAATTTCTGCCCCTTGAAATTCTGCATGGCGCTACATTCACATTGATATGGAGAGCAACATCCGTTTTGAAATACTCTTTGTGACCTAGTTAAATGTTTTTAATATTAAAAATATGTCTCTTTCCTGTGCTACTGCAGGGGTGCCTGTGGCCTGGATAAAATCATTAACACTTGGTAGCTTACATATAACATTAGGAAATAGAACGGCTAAATAATTCTGTTCGTGGACCAAGCAATTTCTCAGGAATATCCTTATGGAGGGGTAATAAATAGTACCTTGTTCGTAAATTCTAGGACTTCTTGCTTATGACTACGAGCTTTATTTCCATAATGCAGAGAGTATTTCAACCGGAATGCAATTAAAGCGGAAGATTATTTACGGAAGACATAGAAACCGAAAGATTATTGCAGTTATACAGATGGCCAAAATATTTCATCGAAACACTGGGATACAAAAAATAGAAAACAGCTATGACCGCTGAATTACTAGAACAAAGCAATAATAACTAGAAGAAATCATACGAAGATTTTCTGAGAAATAAATACATTTTCAAAGTGACACAGGTTACGGGAAAGCAGTAACTACACCTCATGATCATCACCAATATATATTTCACGGGGCCATTTTTAATAAAGTTACACTAATAAGAATAAATATTATTTTNNNAATAAGAATAAATATTATTTTATTAATATATATTGATAATTTTGAGAACAATATCCGAAAAATTAAATTAATCAAAATAGAATGTCCCAAAATCAAACAGGAAGTCAGTACATAACTGTGTTCAGTTTTTACCGATTTAAGTTTAGATCAGAGCATTAATTTGAAAGATATTAAATAAAACCGAATTTCTTTTTCCAATGAAACCACTATTTAATATATCTATATCTTTTTCGGAACAAGGAAATTAATTTGTAGCAGAGCAAATAAGAGAACCTTTGTGTGCACACTGTATATTAGTAATTATAAGGACTAGTTTCCTCTGGATACTTTTAATATCACACCATTAACATAATTTCGCAAAGTTAATATCTTATATAGCCTGTAGCACCAAACACTTTGTGAGAAAGCCGCAAAAGAGAATCCACATAACATAAAAGCAGGTAGTATGGCTGTAAAGATAAAGCATATTCCTTTGCAATAGACCACATATGGCATATGCAAGTGCACCTCTACTGTTAAAATAAAGTATCAAGTTTCGCCAATAAGAAAAGATATTTGGTGATTAAATTTAATTCTCTTGTTTTTTAATACAAAAGCTGGCAAACATATTATCTGAATTAAAAATCCTCACTTAGTAAGTGAATCCAATTTATATTCGACAAAATGGACGTCCAATACAAAACTGACTCTATTGCCAATTAATGTACAGGTAGGTTATCGTCCAAACACTTAGGAAGGAAATAGAACCACTCCAAATACGAATGTACGCAAAAGTTTGCAAGTCATTACTTTTAGTTTCCCCTCCACCTGAGAAGAAATGAATAGACGATCGCATTCTTCCAATTTGAAATGTAAACACGACTCATGAGCCCCAAATATTTTCCGCTCAAAAATCAATGCAGAACGAAACTTTCCCTTTTTTCGTATTGTTTCGCGAAGAAGTTGGGTAAAACTTACAGATATCTTTGCTCTTAAGATTCTCTCGTTCGCGAAGATATCTATCGGAGGTCCGCGCCACCATTTCCACATTCAATCTGCAACAGCCGCCTCTACTTTCTCCCCATATCCTCCCATTTTCTCCATCTCGCACTCTCCATTCTTCGACTTACTCCTTTTCCGCCATCCCCTGGCAGAAAGCGAACATCAATCGAGAGATTCCCGAGGAGCCCAACTCCTTAGACACCCTTTCACCCCTTTAAACGGAAGGGGAAACAAACATGATTGGAACTTGAAAGCAAGCCCACCGCCGCCACTCCATCGGGGCGCTTAAAGCTCCAGCCGACAATTCCGGCACAAAAAGCCGAACCCTCCCTCCGGGGAACTTTCGCACGGTTTATGCCCAACAGGCCCAAATTCAATCCCGACCTGTGAT
Organism: Ladona fulva; assembly: GCA_000376725.2. Classification (NCBI taxonomy): domain Eukaryota; kingdom Metazoa; phylum Arthropoda; class Insecta; order Odonata; family Libellulidae; genus Ladona; species Ladona fulva. The sequence continues at coordinate 281,407 of KZ308397.1, forward strand.
TAAACGGAAAGCTACGTCGTGAGGGAGCATATAGCGACCGCGTATCTTTGTTGTCGGGGAGTGTTTTGTGCCGGCTGGTAGTCAAGGAAGACCGGGTTTACACACCGCTAATGCGAGGCTGAATTAAGCAACAAATTGCTCCTGCAGAGTATTTACGCCCGGAGTGGCATTTTATTAAGAGCGCGACGTGGCGGAGCTACGACATATCATTCGTCGCGGCGAATATCGCTTCATCATTGTAAAAGAAAGGCCTACGACGTCCAAATATACAGGATTTATGTCAGACCAGGTGTGTACATGAAGTCCTTTTTATTCTGAATATGTTGATAAGTACCAACGACATTTTAAAGACACTACAAAACTGGAGGTGATAATACTGGGGCCTACTATAAGCAACTTGGGTTCGTGTGGCTAAGAATGTCAAAGTCTTTCACTATATTTTATTATTACTGTAGATTTAATTATTTTTTCTACATACAACGCACATTCTCATACTACACACATTCATTTTTGCATCAAACCATAGAGTTTCATGGCTCCCGGATAGCCAAGTGGGCAACTCTTTCGACTTTAATGAAAACGGTACCGGGTTCGATTCCCTGTGGGAGCCTACGTGAGAAATGACCTCAGCAGTCGAAGCACTTTTAACAATACTACTACTACATAGAATGTCATATTAAAAACAATAATATACCTAGTTCTTCTCATTATTCTACCCAATCAATATAAATTCAGCACATTATAATATATATAATAATTCATACATTTGATGGAATTGAATTTTCCATATTACTTTATTTAAAATCTGTAGAATTTCATGAATTTTAATTTTTTTAACATTAATTAAATATATCTTTACTTCCATAGTTAAAAGTTTGTGAATTCCTTCCAAAAGAGTATATCAAAAGAAGTAAATTTAGCAATCATAATGAAGAAACGCTTTTGCCGGAAAAAAATCACTTTTAAATTATCAAAAACACACTTAGCAACCATCGAAAGCTTTGAAGTTTCATCGTCCTCTGTCAATCCGAATCGAAAAATACTAATACTATGAAAAGTTCTGTATAATAAATGCTCTGTAAATAAATCCCGCATTGCCACTTGTATATATGAATAATAACCGAAAAATTGAATCCACATTCCCATCGAAATTCGCAAAAATTAAAATTTTAGCACACGGTATGTGTACATAGTAACTAAATTCGAAGCGGTATAATTTTACCTTATGGGATGCGGCTATCAATAATAACAAAAGTTGGTCTTCAAATCAAAGAAGTTACGTATTTTACCCTTACAATTACTAAGGACGAATAAATTGCATGTTACAATTTATCGCTGAATCTTCAGTCTAAAAGCATGTTCCAAAACGATAAAAATTATACTTCGATCTTCAAATATTTACTAAATAATAATTTTGATAATAAATGATTACTACGGTGATATCGATGAAAACATCACACTTTAAATTCTGAAGGTATTAGAAGAACTTAATATAGCATAATTTATATACTTTGCCATAAAAATTAGCATAAAAATAAATTCGTAAAACTCTCACTCTTGAATGGTTACAATTTATTAAAAATAAAGATTCTAGGCTGCTCTATTATAGGCAGCCCACATTAGCACTATATAATATTTATTAAAACCAATCCAATACAGGAATTTAAAATAGTCTGAGCTCTCAGAGTAAAACCGAAAAAGGCAATAAAACCGAACAAAATTTTTCAGCGAAATTTATTTCCTGCGATTTATGCTTCCCTCAAAACCTACGCCGCCGGAATTATTCTGCCCGATAAATTAAAGAAACAAACAAAATTAATTCTCACGTACGGATTGTTTTACTAATTGGCTCCGCGAGGTCGACGGACTACCCCGCTTATGAGCCTGTTCTCAAGCAGGTGTCTGCAATAAATTGGGCAAAAAATAACGTCATAGGGAACGGCAAGCTTTCCTCGACTGAAAGATTACAGGAGAACGTAAATTTGAATAAATTTTTCGTGAACAGCTTTCCCGGCGGATGGATGCATTAGACGGCCATGTTAATGCTCTACCCTGTGACAATGCCGATGAGAATCCACTATGACACAATGAGTAGATGAGCTTTAAAACGGCGATTTCTCTCTCTCTCTCTCTCGTCCTTCTTCGTGTGACATACACTCATCAACTGGAACTTCCGTCAGAAAAATATTAAAATGAGAATTTTATAGGAGCGTTCCATTTTTTTACAAGACATCTTCTTCTTCATTCTCAAACATTCTACGATGATTAATTTCCATTTTAGACAAGAGAGAAAAATGACGATGGAATTGCATTACTGGTCACATAAATGATAATTAGCTTCTAAAAGCATCGAAATATGCTTTGAAATAAAATTTCCTCGTTTACGAGAGAAATGTAATTATCATAAAACTTCAATAGCTGTTTAATTAATTTGATTATAAATTAGGACGGGAAGAAAAACTCGCGTGCAGCTATGTCTGCATCTTTTTGTCGTAATATCCAGTTTACTGAAAATGCCACTCTGTAAGCTTTTGCCGCTCTTATTTCGATTAATTCGTCACATTTTTCAAACACAAAAACTTATTTTGCTGCAATGGTCTTTACAGGAGTCTCCTATTAATATTCCATGTTAAAACTTCAAAATTGCAATTAATTACATTGTTATTATCTTTCAGTTCTTTAGATAGCAATTATTATTTCTTATTTTCGTGTAAATTTTATATGAAACGTTTTTAATTGCACAGAATGCTTTACAAATGGGTTTTCATACATCAAACTAATATTTCATCAAGGAATTTCAACTGAAGCTTGAATAAACGACACTAATCGCAGGATATTTTCACCACATAGGGCATGACAATTATACGAGGTATTTAGTTCTGAATCCAAACGCATACTTTAAACAAGGGATACAGCCGCAGGAGATAATCTAATTAATTCCAAAATCCTTACGTAAATACTCAAGGTCGCGCAATCACAAAAACATGTTTCTCTCGCGAATTCTGAGATGATATTCGTAAATCGACCCTTTTCCCGGAGCATAACAGAAGCAGGTAAATTGTGGATGAGGCTGGTGATATATTCACCCCTTCGAGATATTATGCGGGACTAGCATTCAATACCTCCTCGTATTTATGGCATGCTGCGTAAAACCGCGCCGTTCGCTCCACAGAACCCCATACATCCTACCCAGAATTCATCCTACACGGAACCCACATAATTCTGATGATTGGATAGCATGAGAGAAAAACAGGCTGTCATCTCAACGAAACTGATTGGAGATATAGTGAGGTAAACCCAACACTCAGCGTAAAATAGCATTACTATCTTAATTTGCAATAATTCCAAAGATTTCTACAAAAGTTTGCTAAAAACGGTGTTTTCAATTATGGACGAATTTATAATTAAAATTTCGTTAAATCAAAAAAAAACATCTATCACGGACACCAACATCATTACACTATCGCTCATGTTGGTAAATTTCAAAAGCCTTATTCAACATTTTTGCTATGATTTCGCAAGCAAAAGAAACAATTTAAAGCAATAAAAACAAAGAATATTAATTTTTAATCAGGAGAAGAAAATCGATAGTTTCAGGTATTACTGAGAGGAAATCCATCGCAAGGATGTGTAAGAATAAAATTACATTTACGTTTATCCACACATGCATTAAGAATTCGACCGGTTTCAGCACAGATGGGCCATCTTCAAACCTGATAATGGCCCATCATCAGGCCTAATGATCGGCCATCATCAGAACTCATGATGGCCGATCTGTGCAGAAACCGGTCGTACTCTAAATACATGTATGGAATAACGTAAATACAATTTTATTATTACTCATTCATCGAAGAGAAAATTTCGGTCAACTTTTGACAATAACTCCCCACAGACGATAAAAAATTCCAATACTATCCAACTATTGCTAAAAATTCCTTTAGGGTAATGAATACATCGCACACTTGATCGGATTTTCAAGAAAATTACTCGACTAAGAGAGTTCAACATAAATTTTATTTTCAGTGAAATAAAATTAGATGCCATTATCTGCGTCATTATTATGCAATCTATCGCATTGAAAGAAATGTCATATCTACCTCGAGTGTATATTTTAGAGTTAATCCAAGTAACTCTATTTTCGGGTGAAATGCGAAATCAAGGGAGCTACAGGTGGCGAGGCGAACTTTCGTTTAAAAGTTAATTTATTAATGGAATATCTACAAAACTCGAAAGCATTCAAGTTCACCAAAATCTTCGATCACGAATACATGAGCATGTTAGGTACAACACCACAGGAAGAATGCTGTTTTATTGGAAAATTAATTGATTAGTGCAATTACAATTATGTACCTCGATTGATTATGTAATTCTCCACAACTTATGGGGGTTTCCAATTCATACACATAGATCGATTTAACCCTGCACAAATAAAAAAGAAAGCTTCGAAAAATAGAAAATTTTTATAAAATAGAAAGCGAAACCCTTTTTTGAAAACAAACTATACTTGCAACTGAGGCTAAGCTTATTTTCTCTAAATAATCATGAATTTCAGCGCCCAAACTAAAAATGTATCTACTTTATATGCACCATAAGACCGAACTTTGACGTATCATAAATAATAATTTATAATGGTTTATTGTTAAGACTGGAGTGAATCAGTCGTATGAATTATTTGTATTGCTCTTAAAACATTCTTTAATGAATAGTCATCTTTTTATATGGGCAAAAGATGTTAGAAGACAGAAATCACTGTCATCTATGTACCCTTTTCATTCATTAAAGAAAGCAAACATTCATTAAACTGCATGCGAGGGGAGAGAAGGAAACCCCAAGGGGGAATCCATAGGCAAAACAGTTCAATTAAATACACCAAAACACACAAAAGAGACCTGAGAAAACTGTAGCATCGGGCGACAATCAAATTCTACCAGGTCTCCATTCTCCGGTCGAAATATTTGTACAGCTTAACCAGGGTATTCTCTAATTATAAGCCACTCTTACTCAAACAGAAAGACCCGCAGACTGCCCTTTCCATCCCCACTCCCGTGTATGCCTTGCGCTAAGACCAAGCCTTAATGGTTTGGCCGAGTGGCGGAGATGGCGACGCCTGGTGGCTTGGTGCGTTAACGCGGTGGCTGTGTGATGCACGGCACGTAATGGCCTACTTCGCGCCGGGTTAATTACTCACAAGAAGTGATCAACAATGCAGTGCGCGCCAAGTGTTATCCAGTTGAGCGTAACTGAGGTGTTTGAGTCACGGACGCAGCGGCTGAGGGATAATTTTTAAGCATATATCTGTTTAAGGAGTTAAAACAGGTAAGATTCTAGGTCTAGGAAAAAAAGTGGAGAAGAATCTGATTAAATAGATGAAAAAGAGGCGAAATTTGTCACCTTTACTGAAAATGAGCAATAGAAGGAGAAATGGTGATTGGGTCTCTGTATGGTGAATTACAAATAGCAGTTTCTTTACGAATGTCTAATATTCTATATATTAAGTACATTCTGTCAGCCTAATCGATATGATTGAATAAATAATGCGGAGCTTCGATGGCTTTAACATCAAAAACACCTAAATACGATGCGAATTGTAAGTTTCAAGACGTGTATAATTTCAAGAACGTGTATAGTTTCAAGAACGGTATATTTCAATGACGCTCCAAAAAATACCAACTGCAAATGACTAAACCAGCAGCTGGCTGTCGAAAGAGGGTCTAGAGAGAATATTCAACTTGGAGGAGACACATGCAATGAATGAGTGATTAATAATCGTATTTGGCATCAGAATTAAAAAAAAAAAACAACCAGAAATAGACTGTGCCAGCGTGCATTATTTCCACGATGGAAATTTGATAAGTTCGGCTAAAAACTTTTCCACTTAATTTCTATGTAACTTATTTTTTATCATATAGATACTGTGTTTATTTATGTTTAAATAAGCGAAAAAGATCACAAAGAATATAAATGACCATTCATAAAATAACCGATCAAATAATCAGTTGAGAAAAAAAATGTTAAAAAAAATGGATTTTTAATTTTTTTGGAATTACTTTTCTCGCCTTTGGCAATAGAATACGTCATAACATCGAAACTTCAAATACACAATTTAATGGGGGTCAATTACCACCTTCACCTATTAACCTACTGTATATGTCACGTTTTCAGATTCGCAATTTGATGACTAACTGACATGTAAATATACCTAACAAGCACCCCATGGGAAACCAATTTAATTTTTTAAATAATAATACTAGAATTAAATATCCGAGAATCTCAAGAACCCTGTCAATTTATCCTCTCCTCCCAGAACGATTTAATCGGAAAAGGACCGCCTCACACCACACCTGAAAAAAAGATTAAGAGAAACAAAACAAAGGGTACTGAAAACTTGTAAAAACAGAAATCCACTTTGAAGGGAAAGGCAAGACACTATCTGGGGAAGAAAACTCGCGCAGCCATTTCCACTGAGAGGAGGGTAAGGAGAGAATTGAATTGGAGGCTCACGAGCTTTTGGTCATTTCCAGGGAATCTCCCAATCGGACGCTTTCTCTTATCGCCGCACACCCGTACAACCACTCGAAGGCACAAAGACGCGAGGAGAAGCAAAAAAAATAAGCGAGAGCAGCTAAGAGGAAAGGAGCCAGAGCTGGATTCGGAAGAAGCTCTGAAGTCTCTTCCAATAACTTGGTGCATTCCGCAGCTGTTGAGGCGCAAAAACTGAAAGTAGTTTTCGCGTGGAGCAGAGATATCAAAGACTGGATATAAATCCGATGGGAAAAAGGATGAAGTATAGAGAAAGGACTGAATAAGGAGGAAACAAACGACTTGGAGAACTGCATCGCTGGCGAAAATATATCCTTGGGCAAAAACGATTGCAACGACGTCGCTGTCAAGCTCACTTGCGGAGGTATCTCGCAATTAAACTCGAGTCTTCAATTTCTCGCCAGCATGAATGTTACTATTCGTAGATATGAAGTAATATTATGCATTAAGAACATCAATCTCAGATAAACTATCAAAATAACTGCTAAAAATGATGATTTAAGTACAACTAAGAGCAACCAATGGGCACCTTTGCGGTAATTATCAAGGTTTAAAAAAATAATCAAACCGTAAAGTACCGCACTGAAAACCGTAAAGAAGCAATAAAATTTAAAAAACCGTCTTCAAATAGTGATTACTGAGGAATTCCGATTCCGTAAGCGATAACTGAATAAGGGTCAATATAAGGAAAATAATAATTCAATGAAATGCATAGGAAGTAAAAGGACAAACATCCAATCATCAATGCATTTACGGTTTATCTCCGCCAATAAAATACTCATTTAAAGATGGAAACACTTTCCTGTTTCTAGTTATATATCGTTATTCAATGCAAGTTAAAGGTGCTAATTGAAGTTTAGGTATACATTGATAGAGGATGTAGTGAGTGATATAAATAACGTATTACTTGAATTAATAACTTTTCCTTAAATAAATAATGGTACATTAAATTTGCAAAATCCGTGGTGTAAAATATAAAAGCATAAGCAATATATATCTATATAAGGGTATCCAAAAATCAACAAAAGATTATACTCCCCTGCCTTAATTCTTAAATTTTTAATGCCTAATGCAAAATATATTGCGGAACCTCAGGCTCCAAAATACGGGATTTCAATGTTTGAAACACGAAGCTTTTTTCTCATCGGAAGGAGACACGCGAAACAATCAGGCCACGCTTCATTATTGTATATTTCCGCAATTTGAATAATAAAAAGTCGAGAGTAAAGTTCACGCAGGTAACCGAATTTAGTTTTGAACTGAACTAAAACAGGATGTTTTAGTTTTCCATCTCCATATTACCGTCTGACTTTATAAAAGAGTTCGTGGAACGAAATACTGATTATATGAGTTTTTAACAAGAGGTGAAAAAATAGGCGAGATTGAACGCCCTAGAAAGGCTTGCGGCCGGATGCTTCAGATTCCACACCTGTGTATTAGAGTAAAGAGTTAAGATTTAATTTCAATGAAATTCGGATACTTCAAAATTTCAGACTATATCTTCTCTTGGTTATGAACTACATCATTCCGAAAAAGCTAAGGAGAATTACATTTGAATCACTATAAAAGGTGAACTCATTTTTAACGCGCTCAATTAAATCAAATTATAGAATCTTTAAAACGAGACCAAGAAGACGTTAGAAATGTTGACAAAAATTAACAGCATACCAGCTGACCGAAAGAAGCGTCTCCTTTAATAATAGCTTTCATTTAAAAAAAATTGTTTTCCTACGTAAAGCTTTAGGGCCAAAAGCAACGTTGTTGATCGTAAATATAAAAACAGGTTTACGAACAGATTTCCATGTTTTCATTCCTCTCTTCTCGTTTATTTTCATTGAAGCGATGATGGGAATAAACGAATAACACTAAGGTTATTTATGGAACGATTCAAATAAAAATAAAGCAATTTATGATGTGTCAAACAAACATAAACAATTTCTAATCCTGAGGAATTAGTTTTCAAAATCTCATCCTTTTTTTCACCAACAATTCAATGTGAAACTATATGCAACATGATTATGCCTGATTTAAAATTTACTTTGGAAGCAGACGTACTACTTTATTAACAATTGACCTTCAAAACAAAACTGTAAAATTCAAAGGCAAAATTTTGGTGTAATCTAAATTTTATAACAAAATACATTTCATATCTTTCAACTTTCTATTTCGAACATACAAAAGAGAAAAGCAAATTGCGATTTTCTCGTTAAGAATAAGATGATAAAACAAATAGTAGAATTCAGAATCCATTATGAAATTGCATACTTTTCATAATTGTCTTTATAAATCGATTTCTGATATTCGCATAAAAATTAATTTATTAAAAGCCAAATTTATTAATTCCATAAGTATTGTTTCCATTGCAAAGAATTTCCCAAGAGTAGTACTCGAAATGAAGGATAATTTTGCCGGATGTATAATTTTTAAATGAATAAATAGTAGGAAACTAAATAGATGAATGAAAAACGCCGCTTGCATTTAACTCCATCTTTAATTACAGATGTTTTCAGAAAAAAAGGATTAGGAGAAGCACAGGTTAAACACAAAATCACATACAATTACGATGACATACTAGGGAAGAGTAGGTATACTTCAATGCTGATTCTAGAACTTTATTTTAAAGGAGGAAAAAATATAAACTCGCTATCAACACGACACCAAACTTAAGACAATTTATCTTCATAAATAATTTATATCAACAGACACGAGATATATACGAGACAGCTGGAGAAAACACGAACTCTTCGTGATAAAAATGTAGGCTTCAAAGTTCTGTTTGCGTACGCAAACAGCCATTAACAGATTGCGAGAGGCAGGTATTCTATCAATAAAGTCAAAGAATACGTCTTTTCAAGCTCATAAAATGTCAAGCAGCGGAGAATCTCCTTTTATAATTCAATTCGAATCAGCCATGCGAAAAATAACTTAAGAGCAAAGGAAAAGGTAAACTTGGAGAGAATTATTGTTCAGCATGCGAAGACGTGTTTTTTTATCTTCAGTATTTCATACAGAATTTTTCATCTGATTGAATTATTAAAATCTTTTTGCATTCATTTTCTCGCGCTTTTCCTCCTTTATTACAAGTAAAAGCTAGTGAAATAGACATTTAACCATAGAAGCTTCGTCATTGCACTTGATTAAGGGAAACAATCATTTTAGGAAAACTTAATTAGTCTTATGCAACTCCTAAGAAATTTTATGATAGCACTGATATTCCGTTACACAATAAGGAAAACTGCATCACGCGGATTAACTCATAATTTTCCCGGAGGTGAATTCGGTAAGATATGCAGTTGTAAAAGTCGTTGCATGCATTTCCGAAAGGGGTACTCAAATCCTATGAAACGGACTGGAAGATAAAGTAAGAGGGTTCGGTACAAACTAAACGCGAGAGAACTTAAGTAATGAGTTTCACCAAAGAAAAGAAGAGCTGAGTTAACGATCAGGGTGTACGGGGGAAAACTGCACAGATACAGAACAAGCGGATGACTTGCATTACTTGGGTCGTGCTCTTTCCAGGTGCACAGATGAATTTCAAAAAAGAATAACATAGGCCACGGAAGCTTCCGTGAAGGGAAGAGAACTGATGTATAGTGGTATTCATAAGGGAACCAGAAAATGATTGGTAAATAACTCGAGATGGAGTGTTTTGCACCATGAGTGTGAAACATGGACCTTAAGAAAAGAGGATATTAGAGGATTCGAAGCCTAGTGCTAGAGATAGCAGGAATATCGTTGGATAGGTAATAGGTACATTGATAGGAGAGGAATTTCAGTGAAGTAATTATGAGTTGACAGAGGAAATGGTAGTGTCAAATATTGAGGGCAGGGGGATGGCTAAGAAAGTAATTGAAGGTATAATGCAAGAGAAAAGACAGAGGATAAGACAAAGGCAAAATATGATAGATGACATAAAGGGGAAAGTTACCATGAAACGATGGAAATGGCATTGAAGAAGGTTAAGCCCAATGGTCCACACGGAAGCCTACCGAATGATAGTAATCTTGTGCAAGTCAGGTGAAGATTTGGAGCACTTTCAGCACGACTAGGTGATTGGAACACTTCGTGAAAGAAATATTACTAAATCATATAATATTCCCTACTCCAGAAAAATCTTGTACTCATTTCTATACATATACCTCAACAATTTCGGTGTTTTTTGTCCTATCCATAGCATTTTCAGTCAGCTCAATTAGATTCAGTAATAGTGACAAGCAGTCCATCCATTTCCTGATTATTATTCACACAAAAGCTAGCTAATATTCCTTTTTAAGAAAATAAGATTCAATATAACATGATTAGGATTCAAAGCTGAAAGTGTTGAAATTTGTATATCAATTTTAAATTAATTTTCCACTAAATAATTACGGGAGGAGATTAATTCAAGGAAAAATAAACGACTAATAATTTTTACGCCATGTGAAGTTTACCACAACGACTGAAAAATCACGATGCAATAAATAAAGTGGAGAAAATATTCAAAAGACTAGATGAATAAATATGACATGATTCGGAAGATACGATGATGTGAAGACTATTTATGCAATTCAGGGGTGAACAACGTTTAAGATACTTAAACGAGGGGTTAATTTCTCGGTCAACATCCAATTTCCGAAAGCAGGAGAAATTTTAGAAAATTCACATTCAAATTCTCTGACACAGTAGCAGTTTTAAGCGGTGTTGTTTCATTTTTCAAGCCCAAACTACTCATAATGTCAGCAAAAATAGAGCACAGCTTGGTATCGCCCACCAAATTATTATAAAAGTTCCGATAGAGCGCCCAAAGTAATACCCCGGGGGTAAAACCCACCATTTGTATAATCCCGCTGACTCCGAAACGCCAAAGGATTCCGAACCGCAAAGTATAGTCCATCGCGCCGCAAGAGCATTAACGCTGATTAAGAAAAGGACAAAAGAACTAAGTCCCCGTGAAATAAAAGCAAGAATGACCGTATGAAAAGAGGCAGATATGAAAGGGGAATCATCCGAGGGAAATAGTGGAGAGGCAAGGGAGAAGCACAAAGGGATGCGGAGAGAGAGTGAAAAAGAAAATAGAATAGGCAGCTCTGACGTCATTGGCACAGCTGCCAGCATCGGCCAGTTCCTCCCTCTCCATAATTCACACACCCTCCCACTGTACTAATGCGTCAGCTGTTAATGGTGGGGACACCCACATGGCTTGCAGGATTACGCGACCTATGAACAGTGTGACTGAAATCAGCCGCAAGCCACCTCAAACCAATGAACGAAGCATTAGCAGGACTACCACTCCGAGGAGAAAGAAAATGTTTTCGTTGGTTAAAACGTCATATGGTTTAGCTGGATTCGACTCCAAATTGGTACATCAACTTGCGGTCACGAGAGCATCCTCGCTCCCGGATAATTTCCCGTCTTCGGCGCCAAAACTTTTTCTCGCGCGATTCTGTCCGCGATGACTTACAAACGTTAAAACGGAAGCGTAATCGAAGCTTCGTACATCTGAGTGAAGAAATAATTGAATCCGAACCCCAAAAATTGTAAATACAATCATCTTTAACTGAACGTTATACGAAATATAGGGGGTACATCCATTTCTAGGCGAAGCTTCTCTTCCATTAAGCCGCTATGAAGTTCTAGGAGCAGCGTACTCCGATAATCACAAGTATTTGCGATATTGCAGTCAACGTATATGAATGTTCATTACTTCACTTACATATCCTCTCCTAAAACTTCCAGCAATAATATACTAGTGGCTTTTCTATCTAACCCACCTTCGTTTCTCCTTTCTACCCCATAGCCACAGGCCAAAGGCATCTAATCTTCTGACATACTTCTTTCTTACGGTGCATGTTTAACTATTTCGGTATAAACGCAAATATATTTTCAAGGAAATTTAATACTTATAAAGATTATAACGTAATAGTTAGTAAACTTTCAACGTGGATTTAAATCGAACGCCCGTAATTGTTGAACTAAATGTAGAAACGTACAATTTCTCGCCAAAGGTGATAGTACACCAAAACTAACTTGATAATTTTTAAAAAAGCTTCTACAACTAAGGTCATTTCGCACGTGAGCCCACGTGCGAAATGAGAATAAAACCCGCGCCCGCTTTTATCAAAGTCGAATGCCTTACCCACATGGCTATCCGGAGGCCCAAACCAAAATTAAAAAAACTTTAAAGAGTCTACCCGAAAGCATGAGTTAGTACTTTGTAGGCTGATGAGAAAAAGTTTTAGATACATTGCACTTTGTACCTTACCAACCTTTGAATCGAACACTGAATAAAACAGATCCTGTAAGTAAAAGACATCGATAAACGGTGAGTATTTTCTCATTAATGGAATGGTGTGAAAATAACCCGATTTATTTTATATTACCTGCTTTTCGAACAAAATCTTACATAATATTTAAAGAAACGGTAATTTTTTTCTTTACGCAAACGCAGTTTCGATGTGGTGCAATTAGGAAAATACGCATATTTCCAATTATTTCTTCCACCTTCATAGATAATTTTCTGGATTCTTCCAACAGCAGCACTTTAACGATGCATGGATACAATGGAATAATTACGGCAATTTTTTAAGCATTACTAAGATGTGGATAGTGCCAAGCATTCACCAAAAGTAGGGAGTCAGTAATAATTAAAAATGCACCATAAATATCAAGTCTACATAAATTGTTTTTAAAATGGATTTTTCAGGACTCTTCCGACAACATTTAAAAATCTATTACTCTCCCTAGAAGAAAGGTTGATGACTTAATAATTACCGCAAGTGTTCGACTACATTAGGATAAATTCTGCATTTGCACATTGTTCCAAAGACCAATTAGTTCTACTGGCTGCTTGAATACGTAAATAATTAACTTTGAGAGCGGAAGTAGAGAGCAGATCAAAGCAAAAAGTATTATTAATGTTCACTATAGAAATAATTTTCTACGCTAGCGCTATATGGGTTCAAGCAGCCGTAAGATACAATCATAAGATAGAGAGCGAAGTGAATGAACAGCTAATAATAACGAGGTAACGTTGTATCGACATCGAAATCAATCCTTTGAGACCACGGAAAAAAACGAAAATTTATAGTGGAATGATAAAACAGGAAATACGATTTGTAAGGGATGATAATAAAAGCCGAACCCTCCACGACATTGAGGAAATTGAAAGGGCGGGTGGAAGAATTCTTCCAAGGAATCAAACTCCGAAATCGGCTCCTCACATATTGATGGAGATACCGACCAGAACGGCTCCCAATACGGAATTTCGCCGCCGATCGTCGATCAGAAACAAGCCGGTCTTAAGTAAATTGAAAGACGGATTTTTCCCCGAAACGTTGCGGGTCAGCACTTAAACCTCTCAGGACAAAATTGTCCCCCCCTAATGATACCCTCGTTGGGGGGAAAAAAACCGCCGAAATCGCCATGACACGCTTATCGAAACGATCTCCCAATACCATAGCGACGCCATCGTCAAAGTAACTGCAATATTCCATCAGAAAAAGAAATGGGATCGAAAATACGACCCGAACCGATCATAACACACATCGACCGAGAAATAAAAATCCCACTGCGACCCCCGATCTTCAACTTTTTCTCCATTTCCATTCCTCGGGAAAAAAAGACACCCTCCTCGTTAAGGATTGAGCATTAAGACCCTGCCGTGTAGTGGGGATAGTGGCCTCCTTCAATCGGATGAAGTGGGATAGAGTCGTAGCGAAGGGGTTTCGGTGGCTGTGGAAGTAGGCAAGCGAAATGATGGAAGGAGTCGAAGACATTAAGGACATAAATGGAACGAGGAGAAGGAAGAAGGGCAAATGGAAGAGGACCAAGTATGAGGCTGTCGTTGGGAAGGATTTTTTTGAGTCCCCTATGAAAGCGGCGTGTCTGCCAGGGAGGAAACGACCCCTGTCCACTGCACAATGGGCAGTGGAGGTGAAGTGGGAGAGCGGGAGATGCGTCAGAGGAGAAAGAGAATGTAAGAGAAGCGTACTCAAAAACAATGAGAACGCTACGCTGGGCCTTCCATGGAAGGGAGACGAAGGAGTTGCAAGATAGACGAGACGGCTGGAAGAGGATGCTGAAGGTTGTAAAAAGAGCAAAGAACTTCCGAGGAAGTTGGATATACTGGGGAGCATGCAAGGAAATGTTTTAAGAGTAACGCGCTGATTATGTCGATTTTCTGAGGATTCTAAGATGTTGGCGAACGATGAAAAGCTGATGGTACGAGCTTACACAAATGATACATGAGATATCGTTTTCCCAGAAACATGAAATTTTTCTTGATCAAATAATTCGTTGGCTATCATAATACTACGTACGAAAGAAGATATTTCCCCGAAAGTGTGTAGTCCTAATCATCGCCCTATAATAATCGATGTTTAATTAATTAATCCAGTAGATGACGGTAATTTTTCTTATATGAATAAATATAAAATTATTATTGAATAACCTCGTTACTTTTTCCGCAATTTCCTATAATCACGTTCTTAACCCTTTAAGTGCGTCAAGGGAAAAAAAACACCTATTCCACTTGAGATGTCAAATTTGGTGTGTTCTTGGATTGAACTCCAAACGGGAATTCTACATTTTTATAACTTGAGGTCATTTCCTTTCATAAAATTAACCCGAAAAACTCTTGCGAGCTAGACCATTTTAGAAGTAGTACACAATTTTATATGTTAAAACCTAGAATAAAACCTAAACAAATACTCTTGATCCAGTGTTTTGAATCTCATCATACCAGGAAATCTGGTATCTATGACGGAATAATCCACTATGTTGTAAAGTTAAACGAGTGATAAATTTTCGATCAGTAATTGAATTTACTAATAATATCTTTAGCCTCATGAAATAATTCCTGAAGAATCTGGATCTGAGAGTCAAATATTTTAACTATTAAGTAACACTAATTTAAACTGAACGGTATTCCGTAAAATTAACTCCAGAAGATAATGATTCTAATCGTGATATCCATAAAAATGCAAAAATTGGCATTTAAAGAGTAAATATAAGAGCTTAAATAATATTTGACGGATTAAATAAATAATGAGAAGTGTAATCCGTGAAGTTCTATTTAAAGAGGCCCGAAATCACAAAATACTAATGCAAAAGTTTAAAGGGGAAACCAGGTTTCCAGAGCAACAAAATGCAAATATACTGAAATATTTGGCGGTGGAGCACAGAGGATGATTTAAATACATATCAGGATGCGTTCAACCCCCACTCCTTTAACATGCGCATCACTTGTTTGCGAGTGAAACATCTCTGTGACAGCAGAGAATGGATTTTTAAAGGCAAATGATCGATGCCTTGTAAACGACAACCATTCTAAATATGCATATAATATTTCACGCGAAAATAATATCCAGGTCCAGAGAGAGATACCATAAAAATATCGATCTGAAATTTGATAAATTATCCACAGGGAGAATTTACTAATGGTTTGCTTCGCTTGTAAAATAACGAAGTTGAATTTCAGCGAGTTTTAATAAAATTGACATCTTCCATCGTACACAAGATTAAAGTTACTACAATTTATCGTCGGGCGAAATGGCGAACTGAACTATGATATTTACAAATAACACACAGTTTTAGAGATATGCCAAAAACAGCTGTTGGAACTAATGTTTTTCTATCACTTTAAGGTAGATTTTTAAGGCACTCGGGAATAAAATCTCGAAATTTATCTTCCTTATCCTAATAATCATTCACCATATGAATGAGTCTAAATTAATCTGCTTCACGAATATTAGCAAAACTTCAGTTTCTAGCAGCTAATCCTCAACAATTACATCAATTTCCATTAAATCTATCGATTCCATTGTTTGAGGACGCTCCAATTTTAATTCTTAAGCTCCTCATAAGCAGTTTATTTACTTTCCATTCTTCGATGGTTTTGACCTTCACTTGGTGGTATACCATGACAGAAGAAAGAAAATTAGTGAATACTAAAATTTATACCGTATAAATTGTATAATCCAAATTAGTACGCATACAATAATGTTCTTTAGTCTTATTACACATTCTCTTTTAAATAATCGATTAGATTTATACTTAAAACTGCGAAAGTGAGATACACCAATCATCTACATATCAGTCATAAATGGAGCAAGCTTTTTATCTGTTCATCCTTTCCATTTAGAACTAATTTAACCCTCTATATTCACCATCTAGCCACTTTGCTCCTTCCACTCTTTTCTTACGTTCAAACCGACGGCTACTGATCATTCATACCGATCACGCAGTCGGAGACTAATCATAACATTCCAATAAAGATCCTCTTCGAGTTAAACAAACTGAGGATGATTAGATCATCATCACAAATTAAACATTGCTCGCGATACCCACATGTACCGGCAATCCTCCGTGCACGTTATCGGAAATTAGTTACGAACACACGACCCATTGAGACATCGCCGCAACAGCGGTTACATCGCCGGAGAGCCCTTCATGAAGCGAAGAAACACCAGACGCGTTCGCAATACAAATTTAAATACATTTCGATGCATTCATCGATCTTGCATTACTCGAGAGAATTTAAAGAGCATCGTCGCTTAGGGGAAAAGGAGTTGAGTGACAATAGAAGGACCTCTCGAGTCTGGATCGATCCCGAAGAATGTGGCATGAAGCGCTCGTTATAAGAGGGGCATGAAGAAGGCGATAGCGCATCCCCTTGACCCGTCACTACTGCTCGCACTCAACACAGCCATCAGGGGGCTAAAGAGGGAAGATTGCCGAGTGGTGGGAGGGAATAAGAAGATAAAGGAATGCAGGAGGATGCGATAATGGCCCCAGATAGCGAACGCGGGAGGGTAAGGAAGACGGCTAAGGAAGAGAGATGGGAGAAAGTGGAGGAAAAAAATCTGAAGAATGAAATAAAGGCAAGGGGAGATGGATGTGTGAAACTCGAGTTCATAGGTATTAAAGGTAATTAAGGGGATGATTAAAGGTCGAGTTGCGCGATGGAGCGATTGAAGGTTATTGCTTCAAATTGCTCCGCAGAGTGTAATAAGAAATGATGGAGCATGATGACAGCATATATTTATGAGTTTTGAGCTCGGGTTATGTAAGCTCGCGTCACGTGAGATGTGATCGAATAATTGGAAGCGAACTTCGACAATTAGTGACTCCGTTGGTAATTGCAGTCCATTCGAACATAGAACAGTATTACGCGAAGTTGCCATATTTTAAAAATTACTTGGTTAATAATTACTTTTGCATTCGCTGATTAGAGGCTGAGGAGAATTATACACCCGAATTTAATATTCATAGTACAGCTATTATTTCCTTATAGGAAAATCTTACAACGGTCTACATAATCGCACATTAAATTAGTTGAATAAAAACAATATTTATAAGCGAAGTCAGATGAATCAATGACATATCGAATCAGGACAAGGATTTTAATTAGATCTATGCAATTCAAAATATGTAGATTATAAAAGATTCATAGAAGCTTTCTAACACCACATTGGATCGAAATTCTCTGAAATCAATCTTCAAATCAATCGTTAATTATACTATGAAAAAAATAAAAAATATGAGTACTTGTAAATAATTCCATAATGTACTTCTTAAATGTGCTTCTTACGGTAGGTTTTGTCGGTGAATGTCGGTCATACTTGAAAGTTATTAACCACTTTGACTCCTCTTCCGTCGCTGCCACCGCAATACTACAAGTTTACGAAATAAATGAATTCTGAAAGAAAATATCTTTTTTTTTCTTTTTTAAGCAACTTAAGATTTTTATTCCATATTGAGTCAGAATAAAGGTCCTCGTGAATCTTACTAACACCGCAAGACAACTCGCAGTAGTAAAAATCAGAAAAATCACGGAACAGGCAAAGGCTCGTGAAAAGGGCAACTGAAGAAGTAGTAATTGCAGAAGAAAACAAAGAAAAAATAGGTTTCATGAGGTGAAGAGAGAAAAAAAGACCTAAGTCCTTAAATTAGTGTAGGAGCAGAGAGGTGAGACAGAAAGGGAGCCAAAGGAAGTTAATTATGCATATACTTCGTCAACCACTCTCTGGTAAAATGCAGCAGGAGCGCAAAATCGTCGAATCAGTCGTTTTCGAGAAGAAGGCAAACACTCAGGAAGTGGAAAGCTTTATGCAAAATCCCAAAAAGGGTTCCTTTATCAGAAATCCTATGTTCAGCTGAAACATTTACAGTGAGCGATTTGCTCTATGGAGCAAGTCTCGAGGGCTTGTAAGCAGGGTGAGAGAGGTGACAAGTAGCTTCATTGGCAACTGTGGCGACAGCGAAATAGGGTACATTTGACGAAAATCGAGTAACCCATTTTTAATCCCGTAAACAAGCTTCAAACGCCTCTGAATGGGAATAAATGTACATATGGCAAGTCACCTGCCAGGTGGGCTGAAGGGAAGATATGAGCCATCAAAATATGTACCCTTGCTAAACCCACTTCAAAGTCTAAATATTTTTTAAACCATGTGTTTTGTTTGAAAATCTTTCTCATTTATCTACAGCATTGTTGGTTTTAGCTGTGGCAGTACTTAAAGCCCATTACAACCATATCTTCTATTTGAAAATCAACAAAAGTGCAGGGAAATCTTAATTAAGATAAAAAATGCAGATATCACAAAAATATCTGAAATATAACTTATCTCTATCTTAACGTACATATTTGCAACTTCTACTGAGATATATTTTCTTCGGTAATATTGATTCCATTAACTAACGGTTGGTGATAAACTATGGTAAATTAATATTGTCGAATACATTAAAATCCTAAACAACAAAATATCAAATTACACGGAAGCGGTAAATTCCAGAACTAAATACACTTTAAGCTAATGGCCATTATCAACCTTTCCCCAGTGAATACATAAAAATATTTTCCAAAAACTATTTCAAAACCCTTGTTTGAAGCCTTACTTATTAAATTCAAATCCAAGCTTTATTTACAAACAGTTCATAAACTTAACACTAAACAATTCTTCTAAATCCACATAAATCCAACACAACTCGCAATAAGCATTCAGTGCACTTCTTTAGGTTTCTTGGCTCGGCGTACCGCAGAAGAAATTCCACAACGAAAGTAATTAATGGAAATAAAGCTAGATACCGTAAGAAAGGTCTTTGTAAAACATCCTTCTAAGTATGAAGGATGCTTGGAAAGAAAATAAATTGAAAATGAAACGAACGCATAAGAGAAAGTACGAAACCTTTTACGTATAACTAGAAATTTCAGATAGAAGGAGCTCCATTTCGTCGTTAAGCTGGGATAATAGGCTTAAGTAGTATGTAGCAAAAGGAAAGTTTAGGAAAGATGTTTAGAGATAAAAACGGTTACTCACGGAGAAAAATCCTCCTTTAGTAAAAATGAGATGCTATCAAAGAATAACAAAGTAAGGTGCAGGTAATAAGATTAATCAAAATTTAAATTTTTTATTATATTCTTAGCCTACAACTATTGACATATTTGTTCATCAGTGAGAACTTTATTTGCAGCCATCGGTATGAAATGCAATTGAACGAAAACAGCTAAAAATAGAAAAAATAAAAAATCCTTTTTAACAAACTGATAAGGTATTCAACTCCTTTCGATAGAAGTCAAGGTAACAATAATGTAATCAACTACCTGTCGAGGTAACAATAAGGTAATCAACTCCTGTAGAGGTAACAATGTAGCCTATACCAGAGGAGAGGAAAAGCGGTCTTTCCCGGTGTTCAATGAGAAATTCCTTTTCTTCACTTCCTTGTTTAACACTCGGACATTTGAATAGAACCTCGGTGTTGTTGATTTTTTGAGTGGAAATAAGATGGGCAATATTTGTTTATTTAGGGATCAAAATAGGTACGTAGGTGGACTCAATAACGAACTGATTCCAACTGGTCTCGGAATGCATCATAATAAAAGGTCTACCAACCTTTTTCCCTTCCTCCGCCATAAAGGAATAAGTTATATACATTCTTACAGAAGATTTGAAAGATCGGAGAGTCTCTTAAACTGCATACCTGCTATTATAACCAATAATGAAACAAAAGGAGATTTTTTCAAACTGTGAGTTCAGTCAAGAATTCTTCAGATTCTTACATTCGACTGAGTTCCTTATAATACCACTTTGCTACACAGTGAATACTGAGATTGACAGGAATATATATACATACTACTAAAAGTGTATTTTTAATTAATTACTATTTGTGCAATTTCATGAATTTGCATGTTTTACATGCCATAGCACTTCTGCTTGGCAGACATCTAATTCCCTAAGTAAAATCTGTGAAAATGTATCACAAATTAGAACTTAAAAACTAACCTCCTGAAGCTAATACCTCCAGCTTTGGCAATCAAGTAGCTAATGCAGGAAATAGTAAGGACCGTTTATCAAAAGACATCTGCCGTGAGCAAAGCGCACTGGGTAGTCTTGGCAAGAGACTCAAGAACGCACGATACTAAAACGAACGTCAGAAGATCACAGACGACACAAGTAAAAAGTGAGGCGAGGTAATGGACAACAAGAAATAAAGACAAACGGTCGTATAAAGGCGCACAAAACGGTACGGAGGAGTGGGCGATTTCCGCTGGCGAAAAAGAGGAAGAGGACTTCTGGAAGGGCGATGGGAGGAATTAGGTCGGGCGGAAGGAGTAGGTCGGAAGGTGGTAAGGTAGCCCCGGGGGCAAAACGTGGGGCGGATCGGTTGAAAGAAGCCGGCGTTCTCACAAGGAAGGGCTGGTGCGTAAGCGGATGAAGGTGGAGAAAAGAGAACGAGTGGAAGTAGGGATTACGGACCCAAGGCGTCCTTTCATGCGATCCAGTGGACCCAAGGAATTCCTCGTAAGTTCCTTCCTCCGCAATCCTCCCCTCTGGAGATGTGCGCCCACACAAGCGAAGGGGAAAAGAGAAGACAAAGAGAAAGCGGTTGGGAAGTGGAGATAAATCTGGAGGAAGTGGGGAGGCGGAGGGGAGGGAGATTTGAGAGCAATGGGATGTGGGGAATGTAAATGGATAAAGATGAACAAGGCTGACACTAGGAGTTAAATGACAGAATTAAGGTTTCATGTAAAGAGGAAATGGAGAAAGCGGAGTGCGCTTTACTGCCTCGGCCTTTTTTGGAGAATTTGTTAATGCTATTCGAAATAAGAAAGGCGCAGTTAACATCACCGCAATTTTTCGCGAATGCATGTTTTGGCACATAAGTATGTAAGCAAATGCAAAGGGGAACAAAGCACTCTTTGTTCGATAAATAAATTTAGAATTTTTGCAGATAAGATATCCAAATAAAGAATGAATCATCGTGTTATATAAAAAAGTAATTAAGTATAATTTTAGATGACGAATCTATTATAGTATTGGGAATATAGGGTTCACTCTCTGCAAATGTGGTTTATACTCATATTTCTTCGATATCTTTACGGAACACAAAGAAAACAATCATGTTTTACATTGCTACTACCACAATAGAGCGGCTCTTACACAAATATTCAGTAACTAATACCACAAGGCAATGTTTAGTATGATATTTCAAAGTATAAAATATAAAAGATGATCATCTTAAGTTTTTTGCATCTCTACTTGAATCCATTTCTTTACACCCGATTATTGGCATTAGTATTTTGTTTAAAAAAACCTTAAACATCTGAAGTAATTTCGCACACATGAGCCCCACCGGGAAATCGAACCCTGAATCGCTTTCAGAAAAAGGCGAAAATGCTACCCACTTGGTTATCCAGGAACCATTTTAACTTTAGTATTACAGTGTAAAATAAAAATAACGTAATATCAACAGGGGCGTACCAGGATTTATCCATGGGGGGTTTAGAGCGATGGAGTAAACCCTGTATTGCCTACAATCCAGGGACAAGAATACTTCCGTTCAAAATCTAATGAAAATATAAAGCGATTTATTTTAACATGTACACCCTACGAATATCCAGTGGTTTTGTATGGAATAATTGCTACAGGGCATCCACTCGCACGCTTTCGTTAATTGCTGGCTCTGTTATTACGTGGGGGTTTGAACTCCCAAAAGAACTTCATTGGCTAAGCTTCTGAATACAAATATATTATCGCCTATAAGAGTTTTTATTGCTTTTGGGATTCTTGGACGAAGAAAGGAAAACAGAAGACTACAGTAGTGGTAGTATTGTAAAAAGTTCTTCGACAGGTGAGGTCATTTCGCACTTAGGCCATCAACGGGAATCGAACCCAACCCAACCCGCGACCACTTTCACCAAAGTCGAACGTGTTGCCCACTTGGCTATCCGGGTTCCCAACATAAGACTAAAATAAAACTTTCCTTCAAACGAATAAGATACGAAAAATCTTCCTCATTTGAAAAAGAGGGAGATCCTCTTCCATCAAGACAATGCATGGGTGCACACCTGCGCAGTTTTGATGGCCAAAATGATGGAATTAAAGTTTGAATCATTTCAACATCCACCGTATTAAATTCAGATTTGGCCCCCAGTGACTTCTTTTTATTTTCAAACTTGAAGAAATGGCTCGGCGGACCACGGTTCATGTCGAACGAGGAGGTCATCGCCCAAACAGATGCCTATTTTGAGGACCCTTCCGAAATCCTACTTTTTGGACGACTTAAAAAATGGAGAAACGCTTGGAAAAGTGTGTAGAGTTAAAAGGAGATTATGTTGAAAAATAAAAAAATATTCACAATAATTTGTTTTCTGTCTTTTTCTAAGGACTTATTGAACGAACCTCATAACCATAAATGAAAAGCAGCTTTAATTTGACTGTAAACTTTCATGTTTCATAAAACCATTTGACCACAAACTTGCTTGTGAGTGAGGGAAAGATATAACTCCTATTTCCTTTAATGCTTTATTAAAAAGCACCACTCCAAAATATAAACTCTGTAAACAAATGCTCGACCCTAAATCTTTTCATCTGAACACTACTAATGCTGCATAATGCTTGGATTGTACGCTCTACTCGACTAATAATGGTCTCTCTACATGTCACTCCCCATTAATAACTCTGAATTTCTAATAACCTTTCCAACCATCCTACGTATCCAACATCAACGATTCCTCTCCACTCAGCTCCCCACTCCATCCAACACCTCATTATATTTTGCTACGAGTACATACAGTGCGGGTTCAAAAGCGTTTTGTGACCCGAAGATCGCGGCCGTGCGCGTAAACTGGAAGTCGTTTAAAAATGAAACCGTTCCTCGAACCTTGAGTACTTGGTTCATTTTCATAATGAATAGAAGAATGCGGTCCTCGGTGAAGACATTACGACTCGGGGATAAAGAGGAAGCGAATTGAAAAGTGTGGAGGAAAGGGAATGAATGTTTCAAGAAAAGAACGATGTAAATCTGGAATGACAGTATAACGACCTCTGGAGCAAAGACATCGCAGAAAGAGTTCGTAACCAACAAGCGAATTTCCGGATAAAAGATTATGGACTTTAGTCCCGAAGAGAGTATTTTCTAAGCCATAAACAGTACATCTGTGCATATTATGATGTTTTTAACTCAAATTTTACATAACTAACCTATTTTCTACCTGAAAGTATTTATTAAAAGTTTATTTGTAAAAAGTGTAAAAATGAACACTAAACAGAAGAGAATTACTATCAAACAATCCTCACAGTATAACCTTGTATATCCACTGCCTAAAATTTACCAATGAAATGCAGAGAGGTTTGAAGGGAAGAACATGAGCAAAAGACTGTAAGAGGCTTTGGTTGTGAGGACTAAAAGACAGAAAGGAAGTAGTGGAGGAAGTCACACTCTGATTCACCTCTTTTCTACTCCGCAAGAGATTACGAGAAAAGCAGAAGACTCGATCTCTCTCCACACACTTCTCATCTTCATCAACGCCTGTGCCGCGGATCGGCCCAGGGGAAGTATTACACGGGGATGAAAACACGAGGAGCATGACGTAATCTTATTCTCAATAGCATTCGTAGAGGAACGCTGTGTGTGTAATCATCCTCTGCTGTGCACATACAAGAGATAGAATGAAGGAAACTGACTCAAATGACGACACGTTTGGAGTATAATTAAACCTCAGCGGAAATGTAGTTTGGTCGACATATACGTGTAATAATACGTTTGATCATTTTATGAATACTCTCTCCATTCCCTGTTAGAATTGCTGCTTCTTCCACTTCAATTCAAAGATAGAGAAAGAAAGTTGTAGAGCCAAAAGGACATTTGCTCCCAATGCAGTTTTATTTCAATCTTTTGAACTGCTTTTCGTAATTAAGATGAGAGGTATTAAGTTAAAAATATCGAACATCTTTATCTGTAATGAATATATACTGTGATGTATAATGTTAAAATATTTATGTAAACTTAACCATTTCATGCGTATATGTCTACACGATCATTATACTATCATATGTTTTTGTTTCATATATTTTTCTTCTAAGTAGTTTAAATAATTTTAGGTACTGTAATTGCGATTCACCCTTATGCCGTCACTTGATCCTAGATTAAATTACTACTGATCAATATAATAACGAATTTACTCAGAAGTGAAGATAAAACTCACGAAAGAAAAATTGAGATAAGGCCAAAGAAAGCATGTGCACTTACTAGAATCCTTCGTTGAAGTCTGTAAATGCATATTGTATCACGATAACTTTATAACTATACTTTTATTATTAATTTTATTATGATTTAATCATGCATCACTTACCGTTATAATCAACGAATAACATTTCATGGTTTGAAAAACTAGAAAATATTTTAGGGCGAAACTGAAAAAATATTTTCACAGTAAAACTTACTTAATCGAAAACGATTCAATTCAAGTAACTTTCTTACTAACTTTTATGATTCCTTGAGAAAATTGCATACTGAGAAGTGCTCGGAGAAACTTCTCAACTTCGCGCCAGGGAATAATAGCCTAAAAGTCAATAAAAATCCTTTTTCAGTAATTTATGAATTGCAATTTTTTCAAAATTTCCATCTATTCACAGCGAAGGTGCGAAATGACTTGAATTTGGAGTTGCAAAATAGCTTAGGAAGTAATCCACACATCGATGATGCTGCCAAATTGAATTTTTAACGACGATTTCAGTGGTGGGGGACTGAATGGAATTAAACCCCATCGCAGAAAGAACCTTATCTCATATTCAAATTTCTACCTTTCGCCAAAGAGACATTTAAATCTGGTGACGACACTTTACCGCTGAAAGCATCCCCATTCTGGAGCGCAGAACTGCCGATAGATGCGATAAATAATAGCCCTATCCCCTTCCATGGCAGCCCTACGCCATTACCCAACTTAAAATTAGTCAGGAAGGAAGCTCGGTGAAATTAACGGTCAGATTTTTCGCATAATCGACTCCCATAGCTCCGTCTGCGATCTCATTTGCCGAATTATTCCAACAATCTGTTTCGCCAGTAACAATTCCCTTAAATCCTTCCCGAGCTTCTCGAAAACTCCTGATAGAGGCATAATTTCCGTAACGGAACAATTAACAAGGAGCCCCATAGACTTCCTTCGCCGCCTCCAGAATTCCTCTTCAATCTTTCTCCGTCTCTTCCCTCCTGAGAATCCTATTCCTCGCGCCTTCCTCTTCAACTTCGTCCTCTCAATCTCGAGGCCTCAATCTGTTGACTCTTAAAACGCTTGCATTTCCTTTAAGATATCACTCCCGTACTCCGGAGCGCACCTTGCCTACTTCCGCACATGTGACGCTATTTCCGGCCGGATGGAAGCATATTTTCCCGTAGTTAAAAAGTTGGAGCCTACGTTAACGACCCGGCATTACGCTTCTTTGCGAAATAATAAAAGTGGCGCTTGTCTAGGATATTACCTATTCCGTTGGAGAATTACTCGAGATCGCTGTTAAAAACGTATCTCTCTGAGCTGCGGGAGGTTGACACTCGGGCTGTGAAATTTGCATTCTCGGAGTGGCTGTGATGAACGCTTGCGCCTACTCGATAAGAGCCCTCCGAGACGCGTTTAAAAGTGATGAGCTGGCGCAATTAAAATAGTTTCACCGTTATATTATGCAGATATATTAAATGGGCGTATAGGCGGATGATGTATTAAGGATGAATCCGCAGAATTTCATCCGCGTAATTTTATACATTGATATATTAACTGAATGATATTTCCCAAATCAACCAGCATATAAATTCATAACATACTCTACTGTTGATGCAGAGATATAATAATCCTGCTAATTATATCCAGAAGGTAAAAATCTCTCGTTCAACTGCCACTTTTACAATTAATCTTCTTTATCGTCCACAAGTGCAAAATATACCTATTCCTTATCTATCCCAACTAAGAAATGCATTTACTTTGGATTATTTTACAGTGGAAGAGTATTGCATGAAAAGTCCTGATGTAACTTTATTCCTTGTATTCTCATATTGCAATAAACGAACTCAAACTATTTATTTAGAAACAGCTAATCACGAAGACAAAACTTCTAAGAATATACGATCGTCGTTAATAGAATATGAAATTAGAGTTCTAGTGAAAAAATACATAACCAGTGGTAAGTCACTTTACCAAAACACTTAATATCTAAATCACACATTATTCCATTTTCTTCAAAATAAATTACCTAAATAACTCAAATATTAAAAAAGCACATTATTCGTTTTTTTAGTGGAAACAAAAAATAACCAGGAGTATTGATTCATGTAAATACTGGCGTAATCCAACGGAAGTGTTACAAAAGAAGTACCCTTATGAACGCCATAAAAAAAACTTATATTATTTTCTCATAACTTTATCAAATTTTAACGCACCCTCCGGCACTGTAAATTTTTAGCGATCTTCCATCTCACGGGACCAAAATTATGCAAAATTATGCATCGAAATTTTATTTCGACTCGATGGAAAGTAAGGAATTGCCCATCGCCTCCATTTATTACCAAACTTTTTATGTCCATGAATAATATTACTGAGGAGACATATATAATGAAACAATCATAATACGATAACGACACAAGTGGTTACTCAATTAGAAATCCCCTTAATTAGAAATCGTCTCGATCTGAAAAGCAGTAAGTCGTCAGTCGCGGAGCACAAGTATCATACCGTGCCCGCCCTGGGTGATGGAAAACCGCTTCGGGGGGACCTCCGCCCTCTCCTTCCTCCTCAAAGACATTACGGGTTAACTTTTTAAAAGGATCGTAACGAATGTGAGACGGGAAGAAGGATGGTGCCGGAGGGAGGTATGGCGGAAAGGATTGAGAGCGGCTATAGTCTATCCGATCCGCATCACTCTTCCCTCCCTTAATCTCGGGATCCACCCCCGCCGCATCGCTCCCACACCTCTCGCTTAATTTGCAAGTGGAGGACATTATGAGGGACTGGGCTGCTGAGCCACGGGTGATGAAGCGGAAGATAATAGACAAATAGGTTGGTTCGTCGTCCTTATCGCTGACGCGGATGCTGAAGCTTTTTAGGTCACAGCAAATTGCAATAATCGTTCCGTTAGCGGGGCCTAAGCTGCGGCAAATGATGCCTTTATAACTACATTTAAAGCGATATCCCTTATTCCTGAATTATTCCGAAGATGTGCTCACTTTTGCAATTTTCTCCTTCGGTTGCTCCCTCAGAATGGGTGCCGAAAATTTAACGAGTACGTTCTAGGCACTAATTTTTTCATCATCACGTGCATGAAATGAAATAGGCATTCATTGTCACATGCATCAAAGGATATCTTAAGGATATAGTAAAAATAATAACGTGGTTTATGTAATGCATACTATAGAGCATATTTAATATAATTCTCGCCATCTACGTATAGTCGGTGTCGTATATGCTACAACAATAGACGATAACGATTTTATTTTGGGATAATAATAGGTTTTTGGGACAATTGTTCCAATTAACCCGTTAATATTTTATATATACGTAGCAATCCCAAGATTCGAATCCGGGGTCCCGGTGTTATTAGTTTAGCGTGTTAACCTGAATAAAACCTAACA
Source organism: Ladona fulva (assembly GCA_000376725.2). Classification (NCBI taxonomy): domain Eukaryota; kingdom Metazoa; phylum Arthropoda; class Insecta; order Odonata; family Libellulidae; genus Ladona; species Ladona fulva. Next base: position 309,823 of record KZ308397.1, read on the forward strand.
AAATACATCGCAAAACCAAGTCTAACGGCATAAAATGACAAATACGCTGACTTCATACCAAAACTAATGTACAAAACTCTGTAGACAATCATTCCAACTTTTGAGATTGTTTGCAATTCAGACATTATTATCCATCATTGTACGAGGTTAAGTTTACAAAATCTTACCAAAAGTGAGGAGAAACGAAATAAGCCAAAGCTTCTACGGTAGGCTTACCTGAAAAAGAGAAGAAATTGAAATTAATAAAGCTATACACAGCTGCTATGTTAGTTAAGAGAGTTAAGTTGCTTATTTTAACCTAATTTTTCATTAAAATTAGGTTACATTTTTCATTAAAATTTTGAAGAAAATCTTAAAGTCAAAGANCATCAAGAAAACAATTTGTACCACGTCGCACAAAAATAAGAATGTTAGTAGTAGAAAAACCAATTAAACAATAAAAGAATTAAATTTTAACATTGTAAATATAAAACATCGACTATTATCGGCTAGTTATAGTAACTTTAAAGTGGACGGAATTTTAAATTTGTTTTATACCTTACAATAAATTTCCCTAAATTAAGTCTAACAATAGTATAAAATATAATAGCAAAACACCACTATATAGTGGTACTATACAGGTTTAGATTTCTTTAACAATGTGCGCCCTGTCTCATTTTTCCAAATATCAGCTATGATCACCCAATACATCTGCTATAATAATAATTGGACAATAATATAAACAACGTTGACCAACACAAATGTCCCTACGAAGATAATGATTTGAAGTAGGACCTCATCATTGATATACCAGTAAAATTAAGTGAACGCTGAACCAGGATTTTGACATTATACTATTAACGAAAATACTTATAATTAATCTTCTATAAACAAAATGGTCATTCAATACGCTTCCAATCCTGAGTTTTTTTAATCACTTGAGGTCACTCAACTTCGAGCATTCTATGCATCAAAACTTCCAACCTTTCTAGGAAATCTTACAGGAAAACAGTATATCACTTTCCCAATATCATAGCAAGAAACATATTTATTTCATTATCGTACTATTTCACTAATTCGCCTCGACGGAATGACAAATCTTTCCCAAAAATGTAACGAAAAAAACACATCACAGATCACAGTGAAATTCATTTACATACAACGGGAACCATCTGTCCTAATTAAATGTTCTAGGTACTGCATACTTCCTTCCCTCTAAATTAATTTTGCGCATGTTGCGCTAATCATATTTCCTGCGACAACTTCTTCATAACTAACTTTTTATGAGTTAGTCAGTGATGGGACGATTAACGGAATCAGAAATCGGAAATATTGGAACTGTTATTTGCTCGGAATCGGCATCGAAGAATTATTAATTTAATATTATCAATCGGTCGCACAAAAAATCCCCAGTTTCGCGTTATCTACTCACCTTCGTTGAATAGTTACATTAGCTATTTCAGGCCTCGTCCATCATTTTTATTTTTAAATAAGTCATTCAATGGAATCAGCTCGGGTGCCCTTTTGATATGGAAATGTATTTAATAGAAACGTGATAATGCACATTATGAAGCGATACTGACTTTACAAAATCACCTCGTTATATGAAATCATTTTAATTAATTCCAAGTTCCATTTAAATAATATGTATAAGCAAACTGATACGTATAACCTTTCCATTAAAAGTTTCCCGCGCTGACTGAATGATAGCTAGCTATGGAAATATTCTCTAGAAAATATTATGAATATAATGAAAGTATAGCTGATGAAATGACCGTGTTTTAATATTCGTGAATTGAAAAGATTGACTGTATATTGGATCTTATCATACGAGTATCCATTCGTAAATATGAGTCCTTTTTTTATGTCCTTACTACTACTTCTTCATAACATACCCCCATTGCTCATATCTCCGATTTTTTCTCCGAAATATTATTTAAAACTATTTTGTCTTATTCTTCCACTGTCTTTTCTCCACCATCCCATCATATCTGGCACTGATACCTTTCCTCCGTCGCTAACGCCACCCTTTGTCATCCATTAACAACTTTAAAATCCACAGACATTGGCGATTTTTTGTGGAAATTCTCCATGTTTGAAGGAAAAGAGACTTCGTACCTATCCTGTGGATAAAGTACAAAGTCTTTTTTCCTTCAAACACAACAACTTTCTTTGGTCTTCCCTGTATCCTACCATCTTTTAACATTCAATAATCATCCTCTCATCATTTGATGGACCCATCTTCTCTCATCACCCATCTCTTTCTCTCAGCACTTCATTTTATTAATTAACTCTTTTTCTCCTCCTCAGTCTTTAAATCACTGATAAAACTGCAATAACATACCAACTAGAATAATCAACCTGGGGTATATATCATAGATTACAATTATTTATAGTACATATTTCTTAGTATCTATCAGTTTGATTCGTATCAACATTTAGTAACACTCCTACAAAGGCATACATCAAAATGCTGTTTTTATGAAATATAAAGACCCAGAGTAAGTTTTATTTTTGTCATGTGATTTTCCCTTGACAGGTTTACTGCGGATCACTCCACCATTGGAGTAATACAGGCATTTGAAATGGAGGTATCCGCTCATATCCGCTCCGAAGTATACATCTACATAAACACCCTGCAAGCCGCCTTCCGGCGTGTGGCAGGGGGTGTAAACACCAAGAGTAGAATTACTTCTTTAATTTATTATTATTGCGTATCGTTCGCGGAAAAAATGAGTCCCTAAAACGACTTGTCCTTGCGTCTATTTCTCTTATTTCACGTATAATGCTCATCTTTCTATCAGAAGATATCTATCTATCAGACTTTCTAAAGAAAAGGATACCTTGAGCAGCTCCTAATTTGATTTTCTAACATCATTATCTATTCTACGCCACACCAACATCTTGAAGTCATCCAAGCTTTTGATCTTCATTCCCGAGGTCCACGTTTCACACCCACATAGAAAATCCAAACTGATCAAACCAATTACGCCATTATGTTCGATTTCTTCGAGAACGTCTGCCGAGTTCTCCAAAATTTCACGGTCTGAGCATTTCCGCAAAGTTTGGGCGACGCTGCTTCCAAGGTCTCTAACACCCTTGCCCAGTAATTTTCCAGTATTTCAAAGGAGCCGGCGAAAGAGGATAATAGGAGAGGTACAAGAAGAGTCGAAGTCTGAAGGAAAAGACGAGTAGAGAAGTAGGGAAAGAGGATAAAGGAAGGTTTTCCGAGTGCCTTTGGGAACCAACTTCTAGCGCCGGAGGCAAGTTCGGAGGGACTTGATTCGACGAATAAACGCTTGGGGGAGCGGGAGAACAGAAGGCGGGAGCTGCAGGTGATGGTGACAAAAGACCCCGAGAGTAAGACAATTTACGCATTCATCGATATCAAACGAGACGAGAAACGGTCTCATTCTGTAAGTTTCCGAGTCATTCTGGAAGAATCGATGAGCTAGCGAAGCGAACGATGAAAAAAGCGCGATTTACTACCCACTAAGTAAACTAAAGGGGCTGTGATTTGCGACTGGAACTCCAAATGTTTAATCGATCTGTGAGGAGAAAAATCGAGATTTCCAATCGCATCGAGTTCTATGAAAAGTTCGAAGATCCGATTACCAAGTTACCTTCCTGGATTAACGGGTGAGAAATGAGGAAGAACTACGAGATTCTCGATAGAAGAGAAAATTACACTCCCATTAATATCTATCAAAATAGTACTGTATAATATTAATGCCGAATCAAATAATCTTCTTAATTTAATAATAAAATTCTTCTAAATGCAGCGAAGGTGAAAAAATGTCAATAAAGAGGAATTTTAAACACCGTTTCAACTGTTCTGGATGATACAATAAATGGATAAGTTATGAAACTAGCCACACTATGATATCAGCTTAAAATTAATTTCACGGAATAGGGAGTGACTTTATGGTATTTCATTAAAAGAAGAAATAAGACAGGACACAAATCTTCAAAGAAAACATTCAAAAATAAAAAATAGTATAAAATATAATAGCAAAACACCACTATATAGTGGTACTATACAGGTTTAGATTTCTTTAACAATGTGCGCCCTGTCTCATTTTTCCAAATATCAGCTATGATCACCCAATACATCTGCTATAATAATAATTGGACAATAATATAAACAACGTTGACCAACACAAATGTCCCTACGAAGATAATGATTTGAAGTAGGACCTCATCATTGATATACCAGTAAAATTAAGTGAAGGCTAAACCAGGATTTTGACATTATACTATTAACGAAAATACTTATAATTAATCTTCTATAAACAAAATGGTCATTCAATACGCTTCCAATCCTGAGTTTTTTTAATCACTTGAGGTCACTCAACTTCGAGCATCTTTCTATGCATCAAAACTTCCAACCTTTCTAGGAAATCTTACAGGAAAACAGTATATCACTTTCCCAATATCATAGCAAGAAACATATTTATTTCATTATCGTACTATTTCACTAATTCGCCTCGACGGAATGACAAATCTTTCCCAAAAATGTAACGAAAAAAACACATCACAGATCACAGTGAAATTCATTTACATACAACGGGAACCATCTGTCCTAATTAAATGTTCTAGGTACTGCATACTTCCTTCCCTCTAAATTAATTTTGCGCATGTTGCGCTAATCATATTTCCTGCGACAACTTCTTCATAACTAACTTTTTATGAGTTAGTCAGTGATGGGACGATTAACGGAATCAGAAATCGGAAATATTGGAACTGTTATTTGCTCGGAATCGGCATCGAAGAATTATTAATTTAATATCCGATTCCAAAAACGATTCTTTGGCAATTTCTGCTTAAAACTCAATCTTTGATTTTTGGCAATAATGATACATATATAAATATTTATTAATTGAACTATGATTAAAACTGAAATCAACGCATCTCAAAGTACCTAAATATAGTATTTAATGTGAATTTGTTTTACAAGTACTTGTATAAATATAGAATCATAGTTGATCCTCGACCTTTCCAGTA